>JALMGF010000404.1:257500-355000 GCA_023333645.1 Sceloporus occidentalis | reverse complement strand
GAGGCTTCTCCGCGGAAACCCCTCTCTGTCCGATTCCGCTCTTTCTCTTGCGCTAATCGTTACGAGGCCGCCGGTTTCTTGACCTGACCAGGCCGCGATCCCCGGTCTGTAGTAAGCGCGGCTGAGTGGTGGGAAGCACCGTCCCCGGGGCGGGGGCCAGGAAAGTCCGAGGCGGAGTCAGAGAAGCGTCACTCGGCTAGGCCGCTGCGTAACGTGACACCAGGAGGCGGTGCCTGGAAGCCGGGGTCTGTCACACTTCAAAGCTTTCTTCTTGGCGCCGGAGCTCCGGTTACAGCCGCTGCCGGCGATATTTACACCGATAGACAAAAATAGTTAATAAACCCCATAAAAATATCATACAGAACCGCAGGTAACAGCCGCGCCTCACGTTGCCCACCTGTACACTTATAAAAAGAAATCGGCCCCGTCTAGTCGCCCGTTTCTCCTGCTGTAAAGATTCAAACCTTAATCAGTCGTTGGTCTCGTCTTAGATTCAGGAGCTGTATGTCTATCCCATGCATGTTTATTACCCTCTACCACTTCTGCTGGGAGGCTGATCCACTTATCTACCACCCTCTCCATAAAGCAGAACTTCCTTCCATTCCATCTGACCCTCTAGATTTAGGCCGATACACGGCCGCTTTGTCATGAGACTTTTACAGCATTTCAGCTTCTCCAGACATGTCTGATCCCGTGAATGTGTAAATAATCTGTAAGGTTCTTCTGCCTCTGGCATCGTGATCCATCCCGGGGGGGCAACTGGGGCTGCGTGGCTCCAGGGGGTCCGGGGCATCACAGAATAACCCCCATCTCCGCGGCAGGGCAGTGATGGAAGGACTTGCTGTGTGTGGCGGGACGTGTTGCTGTTACGATAGACTCTCCGTGTTACCCGGTTATTTCCGGGGGGTGACGCCTGAGACTACGTGAGCCCCCACGCCGTCCAGGACTTCAGTGGCCCTCTAATTTTGTCCACTAAAATAACATGAAATGGATCAGAAATCCAGCGCAGACGGGGTTAATGTTGTCAATGACTATTGTAGCTGGAAAAGGTTCCGATGGCCCTTTATCACTCCCATCACTCCTGTGTTCCAATGGCCCTTTATCACTCCCATCACTCCTGTGTTCCAATGTCGGGGTTGCGGGGTAATTGAAGAGTTACCTCTTTAGAACGTCCCCCTGACGCCGTTATTGGTCGTTAGGAGATGGATTGATCGTTGTATCTGTAATCTGAATATTGAAATGGTTTATAATGGGATCGTCCCAGTATTGTTATTATTTATGATTGTTTTATATGGCGCCGTCGTATTCCGTAGCGCTGCATGCTGATATTTTGTATCCACAGTAAAGTCATGTTGTGTTTTCTCTTTTTCTCTTGCATGCCTCTGCATCCGGATTACAATAGAGAAGAAGAGCAAGAGGTAAGCGGTTTATCGGTTCTCCCCGCTATCCCTACTGTCAGACTTGTCTAAAAGGACCTGGATGTTCCACCCCTGGCTGGGAGTTGTGGGGATTGTAGTCAGATGATAGGGACTATGGTTGCTATGGTAATTTGTGGTCCTGTACGCAGGACGTATCTATATAGGATTTACCAGCTTGCTTATAAGAGAGGCTTCGGTAGAGCAAGATTAATACATCTGGTTTATATTCCGGGGGCTATCAGCTGCCCTAATGCTGCAAACATGCAAACTAACATATTTACATGTACATGCTGACATACTAACATACTTACATGCACAGTAACATACTAACATAGTACAGACATGCTGACATAGTATGTAACTGCGCGTGTAAGTATGTTAGTATGTCAGCATGTCTGTACTATGTTAGTATGTTACTGCGCATGTAAGTATGTTATTAACATAGTACAGACACGCTGACATACTAACATACTTACACGCGCAGTAACATACTAACAGTACAGACATGCTGACATACTAACATACTTACACGCGCAGTAACATACTAACAGTACAGACACGCTGACATACTAACATACTTACACGCACAGTAACATACTAACATAGTACAGACACGCTGACATACTAACATACTTACACGCACAGTAACATGCTGACATAGTACAGACACGCTGACATACTAACATACTTACACGCACAGTAACATGCTGACATGCCCTCCCCGTTCCCCTCATTGACCCCTCCCCGTTCCCCTCATTGACCCCGCCCACCAGGAGATTGTTTCTATAAAGTCAGAGTGTAGAAACCTTCTAGTGATGATTACAGAAGGGATCCTATCTGCTTAGATGAAGGTCAGGGGCTGTGACAGGGCCAGGCTAGCTGGCTCATATGTCATATGAAGTTTAGCCGGGTCACGGAGCACTTTTGTGTCCGGTTCCGTATACCGTGACCCGGTAATATATTATATTGTGTTTATTGTGTAACCGGCCCAGAGACTGATGTGGATTCAGCCCCAGCCTTCAAAGAGACGATCCTATAATCTGGCTGGGGCTCTTAATCAGCCAGCACAGCCCTGTCTGCCCAGACGGCACCCGCACTACAGGGGGGATAACACAGGTGGGGGAACCCATTGTATTCTGTAATCCCCTCACCTGATACATCCCCTGTATACTGATGGGATTTGTGATGGGATGGGAGTGATGGGATTGGGTTCGGTACACATTGCATTGAGATTGTATAAAGTTCTGTGTGTTTGTAATAAAGAGAGTTCTTCTTGGTTTACTACGAATGGTGGTCTGGATGATCCGTGGATAGCTGAGTGCGATCCGTATGAGGGACTGACCGGTGATTCCTCAGCCCTCAAACAGGGGTACCCAGCCTTGGGTACGGTGACCCTGTAACAGGGGCCACGATCGGTGTTCTTACTGACTGAAGGTTTAAACATTTTTTTATAATTTTTTTCCCTTGATTGGTTGTTGAGGTTTAATAGACTGTTAGGGAAATGACAGATGAAGTAATCTGGTATTAATAGAATCTTCCTTGTTTCCTCCAGGCCAAGAATGAAAACTCCTCCAAGATAGGATTTGGTAAAACCTCTGCTTTTAAAGGAGTTTCCTCGAGCCGCTTTTTACCGAAAGGAACAAAAGCAAAGGTTAACCTCGAGGAACAAGGACGGCAGAAAGTCTCATTCAGCTTCAGCCTTACAAAGAAGACCTTTCAAAACCGATTACTGACTTCTCCGGTAAACGAGAAGCAGAATGAGGCTCCGAACCCCCCTCCCATGCTCAGCCCCGGCGAGCAGACATCAAAATTTAAGATGGACTTTCCAGACTCTGGCGGGTCGGCGGGAGAAAACTCTCCTCCAAAACCAAAAGTGGAACTGGGGAAAATTCATTTCAAGAAGCACCTTCTCAGTGTTACAAACAAGCAGCCGGCTCCCCCACCACCTCCTGCTTCGGCTTCGTTGCCTACGTTTACACCCGCTTTGACGCCAGCTCAACCGTCTCCGCTAGAACCCAGTGGCCCCAGTGATGGAGGCTTCCGTCACACCGCGCAATCTTCAGAAGCCAAGGAAGCGCCAACATCGCAGGCACCTGTTCATTCGACTTTAAGAGAGACGTCGCCTTCTATCATTGTACCTTCACAGACGCTTGTGACAAAAGACCCGCCGGCTCCGTGCCCTGGGACGAGGGATTCGGCTAGTCCAAAGCAAGCCAAGAGACCGGACAGTAAAGAGAAGTCTGTGTTTTCTGTTGTAGATAGCCCAAGTACTCAGACAATTTTGGCTCCTTCAAAAGAATATTCCCATATTGGGATTGAAGAAAAAAATTCCAGCAGTTTACAGAGCGTTAAATCGAGCTTCAGCCCGGAAAAAACTAGTTCTAAATCTAAGATGTCAAACTGTGATGCTTCGGCGGTTGGTCCTGAGTCGGACGGTGACTCGGTTCACACCTCTTCGAGCCACAGGTCGCACGAGTTAAAAAGTCCTCCCAGTAAGGAAAGAGACTCAAAAAGATCTTCGGGGTCTTTAAGAAGCGAGGACAGTGGTAAGCACTCTTCTTCCAGGTCAAGATCCACAAAGGAGGAGAGATATTCAAGTTACCCCAAGTCAGACAGAGACTCCAGATACTCCTATTCACATTCTAGGTCGGACCGTGAAAGGAGAACGAGTAGGTCCCGCTCCAGGTCACCTTCTAGGTCTAGATCTGATCGAGCTCCTAGGAGTGGTTCATCTTATTCTAGATCGGAACGCTCTCATTATTACGAATCAGACAGACGATACCACCGGAGTTCTCCCTACAGAACAAGATATTCTCGTTCTCGTGTTGATAGCCGTACAAGAGACAGCTCTGATTCAGAAGACGAGCATCGAAGGTCACATCACAGGTCAAGTGACTCCAAGCGTCCGTCAAACTCATCTTCCTCTTCCTATCGTGACTCCAGGACTTCATCACATTCTAAATATGACCGCGATTCTAAGGCAGATTTGTACGACTCGGATAGGAGAGGAAGGACCTCAAGTAGAACCGAAAGGGATTTGAAGAAGTCTTTTGAACCAGAAACATCCAGAAAAAGCTCTCCTCGCAAACCCCCCGAGAGTAAACCTCAAAAGGATAGTGACAGCAAAGGGCAGAACGATGTGGAAGGCAGGCTTCAGAGGGATTCAGACGGCAGGTCTGAAAAAGATTCTGATGGCAGATCTGAAAGAGACGCGGAAGGTAAATCTCAAAAACATTCTGACAGCAGATTTGAAAAAGACCCAGAAGGTCGTCATCAAAAAGACATCGACAGCCAAGTGCAAAAAGATGCAGAAGGTCAACCCCCGGAACATTTCGATGACAAAATGGAACTAGAAGCCGACGGTCAACCTCAAAACGAGGAGGAGGAGGAAGGCAGAGGGCAAAAAGATGCCGACAGTCGACATAGGAATGAGGCGGAGGATAGATTGCAAAAAGATGCCGAAAGTCAACATCAACAAGAGGTGGACGGCTTGTTGCAGAAAGATGAGGACGGGAAGCATCAGGAAGATGAAAGCAGACCTCAAAAAGATCTTGGGCTTGAAGATCCTGAAGACAAACCTCCAAAAGACGCCAATGCCGGGTCCCAGAAAGACACGGATGGCGGGCTGCAGAAAGATGCCGATGGTAAAATTTACCCTAAAGTTGAGAACCGTGTGGTCTTCAGTATAAAATCAAAATCTAAACTCATAGAGACTAAAAAATACCCTTTAATGACCAGATCCCGAAGTTCCAAATGGGATTTAGAAACAAAAGAGCTGCCCGGTGCTGTAATCAAAGAGCAGCGAAAAAGAGTGAAGGGGGGTGAGGTCGCCCATGAGAACGACCCTAAAAATATCAAAGCTTTTCATCACGACCCGACCGAACAGGCCAGCGATTATCCAAGTTTGCTGCTTTCCGAAAGCTACGGCAGGGAATCGAAGAGGAAGACACAGATTTCCATAGAAGCCAAGTATGATGATGTCGCAAGTCCCGACAAGGGGGATTTAAGTCTATCGCCGAGGGAAACGTGGAATTTTGTAACACTCAGTTCCACCGAAGACCCCGTGCTCGAAGAGCACAATTTCAACTCGTTTTCGGATCCTTCCGCTTCGGACGTTCCTCATACTCGGTCTGTCGATGAGTTACAAGTCAGAGCAACTAAAGAAGACCATGCGACAAGAGAGGCGCCGGGTGAAGCCCAACAATGTGAAGCTAGCGGAGATGACCATGAGGTTACCGTTCCTCCTCATCCAGTTGAAGTTGAGGGCTCTGCTGCTAGTAATTCAGAATTATTGTCTGAAATAAAATCCGATGACCAACATGTCATGTCTGACGGGACCAAATTAGAAAGCCCTGACCGTGCTTTAGAGAGAAGGGACGATTCTTCATTTAACCAAATCCCAACACCAGCAGATGAGACCCCGGACAACAGTCGGCCACCGGTTACAGACATTGAAACGGAGGCTACGGTCGATCCGTCGGTTCCAGAAGATGTAAAAGCATCGGAACTCGTGTGTACGGACATCGAAATGACTACTGAAATTACGTACGACTTAAATGAAGCATCCGACGCTTCTGAGCAGAGCCAACCTTGGGACTTCCCGACGGAAGAGATCTCTAAAGTAGGAGAATCTGAAGGAGCCTTTGCTACGCAAGTTGCGGAAGAGACCGTTATTTGTAGCGAAATCATTAATGACGGTCCGGTAGAAAACGAAATCCAACCTGCGCCTACCGTCTTGGTCAGCAAACAAGCTGATTTGGTGGAAGATCCCTCACCGAAGGAGCAAAACGCAGAGAACGGGGATATTTTTGAAGCTGCCAATCCATCTAATGCTTCAACACCGCAGCCGGAAGCTCCTGCAACAAACTCAAACAATGTGTCTGAGGAGGAGAAGATGGAATTATCCGAGACACCTTCTGTCGGACTGGACTCAGGTGACCTTCCAGAAGCAACAGAGAGCGGTAGAGAAGCCAGCGGTGTCGGTGTTCAGGCTGTGGCGGATTATTATTCGGACACAGAGGAAAGCGGGAGCGAGGAGAGCGACACGGAAGACACCGATTCAGATGACAGCAGTATGCCCAGGAAACGCTTGCAGTCTGTGGTCATCGTTCCTAAGAATTCCACCATCGCCATGGAAGATGTTGGTTCTCCTCCCCGGCTTAACAATAAAAGTGAGTTCTTCTTTCATAAAGAAGAAGCTGTAAAGCAGGAGGATAAACCGCCTCCGCGTCCAGTTAAATCTCCGCACGCGGGGACGGAATCGAAAGGATCCATTCCTCCGCAGAACGCACCAGAAGAAAGGGTAGAACCTGCCGCTCCGCCGACCAGTCAGACCAAAAGGCAAGAACTTTCTTCCGGTGTTCAACCTCCTCATAGCGATGGTGTTGTGAGCACCAGCCAGCCCGAGGTCTCCGAACGTGCAAGCAGCGGGGGGCAGACACGTGAGGTTCATGTAGCAGAAGAGCCCGTGAATTCCGGTCCACCAAGTAGCCGAAACAAAGAAGACCACTTGGCGATGCTGTCTCTGGTGTGTAACCAAAACAAGTCTCATCAACCGGTCCCAAGTTCTGCCGAGAAGCCCGACAGTAGACAGGGAGGATCATCGGGCTTTGATCAAGTACAAGGGTCCCGGGATTTTTCAAGGGTCGTTGGTTTTCAAGCAGCAGAGGATCTTTCTTGCCTCGGTTGGGACTTTACCCAGCCAGAGAAACCGAGTAGCACTTACCAGCAGCCAGACAGCAGTTATGGCTACTTTGGTTACAATTACCAGCCGGCTTGTGGAGTTTACGACGTCTCACAGAGTTACGGCAGAGACAACGGTTATTGGGATCCTAGATTGCATAGGAAGACCCATGAACTGTCGTACAACAAACCTTCCGTCACGGTCCCCGACTCTGCCACGCGCTGCTACGACGAAGACGACGAAGACTTTAACTGGGAAACGGGACACGGCCAGAGCCTGACGCTGCAGTCCCACGGCGAAAAGCCCAGAGAAACCGGCTCGGTGCAAGCGCACGAGATCAGCAGCAATTCCACAAAGGATAACGTAGCCATGGCGGAGAGGAGGGAGCCGTCGGCGAAGACCTCGGACAGGACGGACCTCAAAGAGCGAGGACCTTTTAAGAAGAGGAGGCAAGAGTTGGAGGCCGACTCCGAAGGCGATGGGGAAGCTCTGGAAAAGAAGAAGCTGAAGGCAGACCTGGGCATCCCCGCGAGCCCAAAACCAGGCGGCGAGAGCATTTTGTGCAATATGGACAAGTTTCGAGACGCTCAGTACTGGAAGGATCACTCTCGGCAAGGAGATATGCCTCCCTACTTTGACCTTATCGAGGAGAACATGTACTTAACGGAAAGGTATGACTTCCCGTGACTGGGGTTTACTCTGCGATACTTCGTAACATACATGTATTGAGTGACGCGGGTACAGTCGTTCGCAGTGTAGGAAAAGCATTAAGCAGAATAATCTCTGCACCCGTGCTGCCTGAGCCTTATGAGAGTGGGAGTCCAACAACATTCGAAGTACGATAGATCGCTGTCCTGGTCGGACGTCAAGCCCCTTTCTAGGGCTAGAAACCCCTGGGAGCAGCCGCCTTAACACCCTGTTCTCGGCATCTGCATGATTATTCCTCCCCGTTATGTTATCTCCCACCTTTAGTTGCTGATTCAGGCAGCTTTTGTAAGGGTTGTGGGAGCACAAGGTTCAGAATATTGACCAGATGATGCTGGCTCTGCCACCAGTCCCAAATTATTATTATTTATTTTTTTTTAAATTAAATGCCCCCAAACGGTAGCACTCATTGCCAAAGCTATAGATGGTGTCAATAAATGGCAGGAACAGTTTTTTGGGGTTTTTTTGTTTATGGCCGTTTCCATGAAGAGGCCGTCATGTTCAGAATGCTGTTTTATGATTTATGATACCCAGATGATGCGAAGAGAATTAGAGGTGTTTTTTTTACCTGTAAAAGCGGTTTCTTACCTGTATAATCGGAGTGTCTGTAACCGTCCGCAGGAAGAAGAACAAAAGCCACAGAGACATCAAGAGAATGCAGTGCGAATGCCCCCTCCTGTCCAAGGAAGAGCGGTCCCAGGGCGAGGTGGCGTGCGGGGAAGATTGTCTGAATCGCCTCCTCATGATAGAATGGTAAATCGCTTTACGGGGCGCGTCTCACAAAGACTAGTATTCCGTGATAAACGTAACTAAGGAAATTATCCAATTCCGTCTATCCTGCCTTAAAAGTGAAATAAATAAAAGCGGGTCTGTTAACTCTTCCTGTTTTCATGTTCAGTAGGACACAGAGTATTGTGTTTGGAGTCTAGAGACACTTCATAGCTCTAACCTTCACAGCAGAGGGGTATCTGCCGCTTTTGGGGGCTGCTCCGAAAGATGCAGGATGCCGCAGAGGCTCGGTGCTTCCCGGCTCTCTCGTTTGGGTGCTTCGAGGAGTCGCGTTCCCGGCAGATACAATCTCTTCCTTCCGTCTTAAATTCTCTTTGGCTGCAGCTTGGCGGCACTTGGCCTCCTCGAAGCGCGTGGCTGATGACCACCATGATAATATCTACTCTTTCTCCCGCCTGCCAGCTCTTCCAGATGCCCCAACGGAGAGTACTGTTCCAACCGGCGGTTCCAAAGGAAGCAGCACGCGGACGTTGAAGTCATCTTAACGGAAAAAAAGGGCTGGGGTCTGCGAGCTGCCAAAGATCTCAAACCGTTAAGTCCATTTTTTAAATTTATTTTTAGCCCCGAAGGTGTTTTGGGTTTTCTTTGCAAAGACTTTAGACGGTTTCTCGATTTAATATACCGAGCCGGTGTTGTCCCTCTTGGAGATGCCAAACGTGTGGCCCCCTATAGCCGGTGGACATCCATAGTCCTGTGGTGTTTTTTCTAGCTGTGGAAACTATCCATAGAATGGTCGGGGGAAGCATTTTAGTGACGAACATTTATTGTAACTATTTTGGTTTAAGCTAGAGGGGGGTGGAGCTATAAGAAAAAAATCCATATTATTGGTTAGGAATAAGCTGTATTCCTTGGTAATCGAGAGATGAGTGAAATAACGCTGCGTCTCCGTGTCCCGCGCCAGGAACGCTTTTGTTTTGGAGTACTGCGGCGAGGTCCTCGATCACAAGGAGTTTAAAGCCCGCGTGAAGGAGTACGCCCGCAACAAAAACATCCACTACTATTTCATGGCTCTGAAGAACGATGAGGTGGGTTAAACGCGGGCAATTAAGTAGATTAATACCGAGCTATGAATTAGTCGGGGCTCCTCCGGAGATTTGCGAAGCGTTTTAGATTTACGCTGAACCTGTGGCCGAAAGAAGCCACGGTGCGGCCGCTGCGCACGCGCCACGACTCTTGCAGAAGGGTCGTATCCCAAACGATTTCATGGGATGGCGCCCACCTTTGACAAGATCATCCACAACGCGCTTTCCTTGGTCTTGGTCATGAACATCGGGGTACTTCCCACGGGTCTAACTGCCAGGGGTTAGCTAGGCGTCCCGCGGCTCGAAGGGCGACATCTCTGCCCAGACTTACAGCGCGTGCCCTCGGCAAACTCTATATATATAATTATCCTTTCCCGGTCACACTTAGGAGAGCCCTACGCTTCTAGTCCTGTCGCTCTCTTCGGGATGGGATGTCGGTTACGTTGTATCTCGCGGTGTATCTCGCGGTGTATCCTTAATGAGGGAAGGCGCACGCGTTCACTTATCTGCCCAGGCGTTATCTCCCGAGTAAACCCTTCCATGCCCCAGGGGATGAGCTGATCGATGCTGTGCTCTCCTGTACCCGCTGGCCTTCTGGCGCCACGTGCTGATCTAACACACAAACATAAAAGGCAAAGCGCTAATAAATACAAAAAACAAAGGACTTCAATAAGGGGAGTAACGCGTTCGCGTGTGCATTTATTATTATTATTATTTGTTTTATATAGCGCCATCAAATTCCGTAGCGCTGTACAATGGGTTATTACGTATAACGGGATTCATGGATTCCTATTGGACCACTTTTCTAATTGTTGGCTTTCCAGAAGGACTCCTCTGCATGATTAAAACATGCCCCCCCCCCATGTTTCACTCCTGTATAATGTACATGTGTGTGTATATAGATTATAGATATAGATTATATATATATATATATATATATATATATATATATATATATATATATATAATCTAATACATACATACATATATGTAGTTCTGGGGTCTATTCACTAACCCTTAGGTGTCAGTTTATCCAGAATGTCTTCTGCGCGTTACCGACAGGGAAACGTTAGGAATCTCTTCGATTGACTTTTTTATTTTCAAACATTTCTAGATTATTGACGCCACTCAGAAGGGGAACTGCTCCCGATTCATGAACCACAGCTGTGACCCAAACTGTGAAACACAAAAGGTGAGGTTTTACGCCTGGCGAATGAAATAAGCATTTTATTCCGGAATCCATTAGGGGTTATGATTGTCCCCGCACCGCGTGTTGATGGCGTGTTTTTTTCCCCGTTGGTTTGTAGTGGACGGTGAACGGGCAGCTGAGAGTTGGCTTTTTCACCACTCGCGTGGTTCCCGTCGGCTCCGAGCTGACATTCGACTACCAGTTTCAGAGATACGGGTGAGAAAAGTTGTGATTTCATGCGCTGACCGCAGGCTGGGAGCGGGATACGTGTTCCACGCGTGTGCGCAGAGGAAGTTCCGACAAAGTACCGATGACCCGTTTGGCCAGTCGGGGTTCTCTCTGGGATCGTTATTAGAAGACTTTCTCCATGTTATACGCGAGCTCTGCACAGATGTAATTAAACACCTCGCAGAAGCTGAGGGGTTAATGATATCTGCATGGGCCCTGGGGCATTTTCTTAACAAGTTGGCCCAATTTCCAAGCCGGCTCATCCTACAGTGAATAGACCCGCCGATGGTCTGTGTTGGATCAAAGCCGCGTTGGTTCACTTGGAAGCCAAAGATTGTACCAGCTCAGCCCTTCAGCTTTTTCTGGAGCTGCTAAGCCTCTCGTGTATTCGTCTCTGGATGTTTGGGGTTTTTATTCATGGTTCTGGATTTTCCGGTGGGTTCCTGGATCTCCGCTCTCTCACTCGGCATCGTTGCTTTCATTTCGTTCGCAGGAAGGAAGCCCAGAAATGCTTCTGCGGTTCCGCCAACTGCCGGGGATACCTCGGAGGCGAAAACCGGGTCAGCATTCGAGCAGCCGGTGGGAAGATGAAGAAGGAGCGCTCTCGCAAGAAGGACTCGGTGAGTGTCTTCCTTGGATGTTCCCGCGCTGCAGCGTTTTCCATTCCTCCCGGAGTTTTTGTTAAAGGTAAAGCCGCCGGTAGATAATGAAGAACTCACGGGAAGCCTTTCTGTCCTGTCTGGATTAGGTGGATGGGGAGCTGGAGGCCTTGCTGGAGAACGGGGAAGGCCTTTCCGACAAAAACCAGGTCCTGAGTTTATCCCGACTGATGGTCAGAATCGAGACCTTGGACCAGAAACTCACCTGCCTCAAGCTAATTCGGGTAAGACCCCCAAGACCCCCCAATGGCCTTCCGCGTGAACGTGCCCGGCGTTGCGTCTGTCGCCTTGTGGCATGGGGTGACCCCGGGGAAGCTGCTGAGCGAGGCAAACTCTCCCGAGTAAAGCTCATGCCTGTTATCCATAAATCTAATAACGCTACAGAGTATGGGCACTTTCTGTTAAAGCAGCCGTTCCACCTTTTACTTCCCTCCGCGCAGAACACGCAGTCGCAGTCCTGCCTGAAGTCGTTCCTGGAGTGCCACGGCTTGTCCCTGCTTTGGATCTGGATGGCGGAGCTCGGCGACAGCCGAGGGAACACCAGCAACAACATCAAACTCCAACTCGAGGTCAGTCCGTCGTCTCAGGCCCGGCGCTGTCTGTCCGTCCAGACTGACGTTTTCTCGGCTGGCCTGTCTCCTGACGGCTCCGCACCGCATCAAATACAGAAAATACCCATTTCTTTGGCATAAGAGTTTTTGTCCCCCTTTTGGTGCAAATTGGGTGTTTTTAAGTTTTTGGAGTTTTTTTGTGTTTGTTTATCAAAGAAATGCTATTTTGGTTTTGATTAAGTTATCTAAATATTCTTTTCAGAAACCTTTCGGCGCAGTGGATTCATTTTAAATAGGAGTAAGAAGTATTTGCACTTTCTTTAATTCTTATTTCTGCTCAGACTGCCCAGAGGAAATTGGTAAAATGATGATGATTTGACGGTGAAAGTAATGTTTTTTTATATTTCTTGTGTTTTGGGGCAGATCATTAGGACGTTGGCGCTCCTCCCTATCCCCAACAAAAATATGTTGGAAGAAAGCAAGATTTTGCCGATCGTTCAACGTTGGGCTCAGACAAAGATGGCCGTCCCTCTGCTGAGCGAGGGAGACGGATACTCGAGCGAGAACACTTCCCGAGCCCATACGCCGCTTAATACCCCAGACCCTGCCGCCAAGGTCAGCCTGGAGCCCGAGGGCGAAACTCCCAAAAAACTGGTGTTCAAGCGACTAAAAGTCATCAGCGAGAACAGCATGGACAGCGCCGCGTCCGACGCCGCCAGCGAAGTCGAGGTCAAGGAGGCACCGGAGAAGTCGGAAGCCCAAGTCCCAGACGAGTGTAAGGAGGCTCCGTTACCCAAGGAACCCGTCGCCAAAAGCGAAGGCAGAGACGATGATGCCAAACCGGCGACCGCGGAGGAGCCCAAGACGGAACCGGCCGACGCGGCCAAAGCCCAGACGCCTGGACCCGAGGCTCCCGAGGCCGAAGTCAAGGAGAACACGAAAGAAGAGGCGTCCGCGGTGGAAACGCCGTCCCAAGACGAGGAGGAAGGAGTGTCTGACGTGGAGAGCGAGAGAAGCCAGGAGCCGGCTGATAAGATGCTGGATATGAGCGATTTGGCCACCAAGCTCCTCGAGGGCTGGAAGTATCTGAAGGTAAGGATCGTCTCCGTGCTGATCTCTATGTAAAAGCTCCGCCGGGGGACCCCCAAACCTCTCGGGGGGGGCCACGTACCGTCTCTGCGTAACTTTCCAAACCTTCATCCATCTCACGAACGCGTATCTTCCTATTCTGCATCTTTCACCGCGCGGCGGCTCTGTCAGTCTGCGTTACCGTTATGTAAAAAAACATGGAGGTTTCAGGTCCTCTCTTTATAAAGTTTGGCCTAAAGCCGCTAAATTCTCAAACTGCGGTGTTTATTGCGGTGGGGCGGCCATCCGTAACCTGCGAGTCTGCAGGAGATCCGAACTCCGTTCATTTCTCTGTTATTACTCTGTTAGTAACGGGAGGTGGTAGGAATATTCTGGCTGGGTTCTGATCCGTTACCGTGCAGAAGATGTGTATAAAATGTAAATTTATGTGCTTTTTAGGGGGCGCGCCCCTTTTTTCTGTGTAAGATGCGTTCTTGGTGGGTTTGTGACAATGGGTGAGTGTTGGGGGTCTGGCTGCACGGATTCCCGCCTGTCTGTATGAAGCTGTCCGGTCCGGTCACGGAGATCGGTCGCCATGTTGGTCCCAAAGAATCTTGCGGTTTGTTTCAGTGGCCAGCGTTAAAGACGCGGCGAGCGCTCCAGACCTCCGGATGAGGGGTCTTTGCGATTCTCCGTCTTGGTGGTGAAGAAGCCGCGTCTCCGGGTCGGACGCCTCCCGGTTGGGGTTTCTGGGTTGTAGGATAAGCTGGACTCGAGATGACGGCCCTTTAAATATTTATCCTCGGTTATGGTTTTTGCGACGGATTTACAGCTCTTGTGAGTGTAGAGCGGCCGTTATCTCTACCCCGCTACGCTGATAACTGAGCACCTCTGGAAATACGTTTAGCTTTAATTTGGAGCCATTGTTGCCGGCAGATCGGGCCCCCTCCGGCCCCCGTCTAGTCGCCCGTTTCTCCTGCTGTAAAGACTCAAACCTTAATCAGTCGTTGGTCTCGTCTTAGATTCAGGAGCCGTATGTCTATCCCCCGCGTGTTTAATCCCCTCGCTGTATTACCCTCTACCACTTCTGCTGGGAGGCTGCTCCACTTATCTACCACCCTCTCAGTAAAAAAAAAAGTTAAGTAAAACGTCAGTGCAGTAGTAGTGCATACAGAGGCCAGCAGTATAATCTGTGTCTCCCTCCTTCCTAAACCCCGCTCTGATTTGTGCTGGGATTTATTTTGTATGTTTGGATGAGAGCCACGTATATAAAGTAAACGGCATACCTGGCCCCGGGTACTCTGCTATAAACTAGTGCCGTCCTCCAGTAAAATGCAGCGAGCGCACACGCAAACACGCTAACCTCGCCGACACCGCTAACAGCCCGCGTGCCCCCCTTAGCGTGTCCGCTGAGGCTGCGTTGTGTGCGTCTGATGTCGAGCCGTGTAACTTTTTGAACCCTTTCCGTCTGGCTTCTCAGGGCCAACCCCGCCAGCTGACCATGTGCCCCTCGCTTTACTCGACCCGCCGGAGCTGGCGTGCGGAAGCAGGAAGACTGGCGAGATCTGACGGTTCGTGACGCTATCCTAGGTGAATCGCCGACGTCGGCGCCCAAGAGACCCTCTTCTCACACCCTGTGCCCCCCGCGGGCACTGCGGCTCCCGCCAACCCGTCGTGTGCCGGGGTTACATTTTCGGCTAACAATGATTTCTGCTGTTTGTGACTGACGTGCCGAAAACATAACCCCCACACACACACACACACAGGTACCACCCAACACACCTTGCAGGACTCGTGACTGATCAGGGTGAAATGAGGTGCGTTGGGGCAGAAAGCAACTCCCCATCGAGGTATCTATGGGCAGCTTCACCAGAGATTCCTGGCTCCATCATGGCGGTGTAACCAGATGCCTTCATAGCTTTGAGAATTTGGGATTTCAGTTTCACTTGAAGTGGATAATTTATCCTGGAAGTGGAACAGCCTCCCAGCAGAGGTGGTAGAGGGTAATACAGTGAGGGTATTAAACATGCATGGGATAGACATACGGCTCCTGAATCTAAGACAAGACCAACGACTGATTAAGGTTTGAGTCTTTACAGCAGGAGAAACGGCGGCCGGACGGGGGCCGGATGGGGCCGATCTGCCGGCGGGGTCTGGGTTTAAGATAGAATGCTTGATATTGAGAGGGTTCCCGAAGCCGTGAGGTGTGACGTCTTTCCGTGGATGGCGCCGGGTCGGGTTTATAAGTTATATTATTACTGTGATCTCGTTAATTTCACCCGACGGCGATAGAAACCCCTCCACGGCCGGCGTTCTGCTGGAAGACCCCCAAAACCTGAGCGGCTTTCATCCCTGGAAACGGTCCTTTTAGTCGCGAGAACGAGCTGAGCTCCTGAGTGGTCTCTGAAGTCAGCGTGCGCTCGCCTGGAGAGGAACCCGGATCCGAGGAGCGGCGGGGGGGTCCGTCTCACTGCGGTATCAACGCTGAAAAGGGCTGCGTGTGAAAGAGACCGCTGTGCCGGGGATGGCGCGGAGAGCGCGGAGCTCGTCTGGCCGGTTATTCAGACGTCCGTTTCCGGCTCTCTCTTGTCTCCGTCCGGGGGAACTCGTGGAAAGCGGGGGCCGTTCCTGCCGGGGGCCGTTCCTGCGGGGGGCTGTTCCTGTCCCGCTTTTGGGGATTTATGGTTATTTTTATAAAATGTCAGGTTAACAAATTGCGCGCTCCCCCATTTAAGAATAATTATAATAATCGCAGCCAGCGACCCGGCTTTTAAAACAAAAACACAAATAAATTCCCATGAAGTCGGCCGCGCCGGCCCTTCATACACGGAGCAGCGGCCATCTTCTCCACGCCGCTGATCGGGAAATATCTGGGGCAAACGTATACGGGGGGGCTCAGCAGAATCCCCCCCCCCATTAAATTGTGAATGATGGCTGCCGAGTCTCATACACAGACCCCCCCCCTTACAGCTGAGTCCGGGGGACAATTATTTATTCATTTGTTTTGTTAAAGATACCGTGCCACTTATTCAACATTTTATTTAAACGTAAAAACATTTATGAAATGAAATACCATTTAAGACTCTCATGTTCTGTGGCCAATCAGCACCGGCTTCTGGGTCACGTGACGATGAAATGAGGAAATCTTTCGCACGCTGCGTTTAGTTACAGGCCTCCTACATTCAGCAGCGAAGGTGGAACAGCAGCTTTATAAAGCGCCGGCGAATCCCCAATCCTGCAAAGAGCTTTTTCTGTATTTATTCCACATTTTTGTAGGGCTTTTTTTTTTTTTTTTTTTTTTTTTTGCCCAAAACGTCGGGTGAAACGCGGCATTTATAACCAGGCGGTGATTGATTTATTATTTATTTTCGTTAATCCGGTCGTAACGATCGTCCCGTCGCTGAGTGGTTGGATTTTCTGCATCAGCCTTGGGTGTAAATAACTAATTTTTGGGTCTGATCGATACTTTTTGCACATTACGGCCAAACCTTCGCGTCCCATTTGTGTGAAAAACGTAATATAATCCCAGCGAGAAAACAATAGAAATGCAGGTTGCTGACCCCCGAGACCCTCTGTCTGCGCAGAACGCACTTCAACCGTCCGTCCGACTATAACCGACCCAAAGAGAGCTTGGCTCGCAGGCTTACAATCTAGACTGATACTGAATACCAAGAAAAGGGGAAACTCTCGTATCGATTCGATCGCACTGAATAATAATTATCTGGAAAGCTGATTTAAATATAAAACATCCATTTTTGGGGGTTTACTCCCTGTCTCAAAGGGCTCTGAAGTTAAATGCTGTTTTGTACAAACTGGTTTTGCGTTATTCATCGTTCAGGGCGCAAAGTCCTGTAATTCTAACGTCTTTCTCGTCTTTGTTGCAGGAGGTTTATCGAATCCCAAAGAAAAGTCAAGCGGAGAAGGAGAACAGTAAGTATTCATCGTCCTCGTAATCAGTCATGTGTGGTACCCTGTATAATGTATAGATAAATCAGTGACCGGCCCCCTGTATAATGTATAGATAAATCAGTGACCGGCCCCCTGTATAATGTATAGATAAATCAGTGACCGGCCCCTGTATAATGTATAGATAAATCAGTGACCGGCCCCTGTATAATGTATAGATAAATCAGTGACCGGCCCCTGTATAATGTATAGATAAATCAGTGACCGGCCCCCTGTATAATGTATAGATAAATCAGCGAGCCGGCCCCCTGTATAATGTATAGATAAATCAGCGAGCCGGCCCCCTGTATAATGTATAGATAAATCAGTGACAGGTCCCCTGTATAATGCATAGTTAAATCAGTGACCCGGCCCCCTGTATAATGTATAGATAAATCAGTGACCGGCCCCTGTATAATGTATAGATAAATCAGTGACCGGCCCCTGTATAATGTATAGATAAATCAGTGACCGGCCCCTGTATAATGTATAGATAAATCAGTGGCCGGCCCCTGTATAATGTATAGATAAATCAGTGACCGGCCCCTGTATAATGTATAGATCAGTGGCCGGCCCCTGTATAATGTATAGATAAATCAGTGGCCGGCCCCTGTATAATGTATAGATAACTCAGTGGCCGGCCCCTGTATAATGTATAGATAACTCAGTGGCCGGCCCCTGTATAATGTATAGATAAATCAGTGGCCGGCCCCTGTATAATGTATAGATAAATCAGTGGCCGGCCCCTGTATAATGTATAGATAAATCAGTGGCCGGCCCCTGTATAATGTATAGATAAATCAGTGGCCGGCCCCTGTATAATGTATAGATAAATCAGTGGCCGGCCCCTGTATAATGTTTAGTTAGTGAATAAGCCCCGTTTATTGATCCGTCTCAGGTGAGCGTTGGAGAGACTCGTCGAGTTCTGGATACCTCACTCCGAGCGCCAAGACCCAGCCCCGGGAGCGAGACTCCAGCCAGAGGAAGCGGCATCAGTCGCCCTCCCCGCCAGGCTTTGTTTATGAGCGGCCATCAAAGAGAGGGGATGACAGGTAGGGGTGGTAACGGTAATAAAACTTCTTTACAGGAATCCGCGGTTTGTGTTCTGAGGATGAAGTTACCTCTTCCGTTACTCTTTTTTTTACGAACTTTTTTTTGTGCTCTTAAGCTGAGCTTTTAACTTAAAACTGCCCGTCGCCCTTGGTGACCGCGTTGGCCGCCATTATAAAAGAGCGCAGATCATCTAAATGCGTCTTTGTCCTGATTATCGGCCGCGCCCCTATAATTTAGTAGAAGGATAACGCGGTATTTTCTCCACCGACAGCGTCTGTGTCCCGTCTCCTTCTCTTGCCTCTTATTGGTCGTCATCGTCCATCTGCTTCTCCCTGGTATCTGCTCTGAGGCTCCACCTTCTTTCCGGAAGCTCTCCAAGAAGCCGGAATATCGGGGCCGGATCCGCGGAGAAAGAGATGGACAGAAACGCTTCTCTTTCTCCCCAAATCCCCCTGCCATATTCTGGAGTACTTCTGAGAAGGGGTGGAGCTACGGCACAATCCGCCTGGTCCACCTCTCCCCTGCTCTTCCAATCGGGGACTAGGGGGGTGCGGCGGCTCCGCCCTTTTTGCCGGAAGTACCCGGATAGCGGAGCTGATAACGGGGAGAAGAAGCGGACGAGGAGGAAAGGAGACGGAGCCCAGAAGGTAGGGAGATACTGAGGATATCTAAACCCTGTGATGTGCGAATACTGCACGCGATGTGGCCGGAGTATATGGTGCCAACGTATTCCGTAGCGCAGTAACTGTCCCGTCTCCCGCCGCCAGGTACGATACCCCCGTCTCCTCGAAGAAGAAAAGCCGCCTGCAGGATCGCAACAAGCTGTCGACGGAGGAGCGGAGGAAGCTGTTTGAGCAGGAGGTGGCCCAGAGGGAGGCCCAGAAGCAGCAGCAGCAGATGCAGAGCCTGGGCATGGCGTCCCCCATCGCCTACGAGCCCCTGCCCTACGGCACGCAGCTCCCGCCGCCGTTCATGGCCTACCCTCCGGGCTACCCCATTCAGTCTTTTGTCGACCCCACAAATCCGAACGCTGGAAAGGTGCTCTTACCCACCCCGCCGCCGGACTCCGTTCCTTCTCCTAATAGCTACGACCCCAGCCAGGGCATGATGGTTAACTCAGCTCTTCTACCCCCACAGCCGGTCCCCGTGGTGCAGCATGTAGCGCCTGCCATGGACGTTCCCGCCCAGCAGTATGTAGCTCCGGCCGAAGGCCTAGTGCCCCAGGAAGCCAACGTGGCGGTCCTTCCGGTGCCCGCGCCAAGTACGGTGCCCACCCAGAGCTACGGAGTCTGGGACCCCAACCAGCAAACCGTGGCGGTCCAGCAGCCTCCGCTGCAAACCCAGGCGCCGTATCCACCTCCGCCCTCCCAGCCCGCCATTTACTACCAGGGGCAGGGATGTCCGACCGTGTACGGCGTGCCGACCGCTTACGCCCAGACGGCGCAGCCCATTGTACAGGTAACTGCCGGGTCTTACCGGTAACCATGACAACCGAAATGAAATGCGCATCGCACTCATAAAAAAATATATATATAAATTGTATACGGGACACAGAACTCCAAAATCACAGGTCATAGGCTGTCGGGAGGCACTGCAGAGGTAGTGGGTAAATGGAGAGCTTCCCGGCGCTGCTGGTACAGACTGCTTTAGGCTCGTTCTGTATCCAGCCTCCAAATAATATTCGTGTTAAAATTATTGTGGGTTTGGTGGGAGTTATTAGCGGAGTCTTACGGTCGGTCGGTCCACGGGGGCGTTATGAGGCCTGATTGACGAATGTTTCTGTGTCCCCCCCATCTGCAGAGTTACCCCCAGCCGGGATTGCAGTATCTACCCGGGCAGCAGATCTACGCAGCCCACCCGCAAGGCGTCGTGGTGCAACAAGCCCCCGCTGTCCAAACAATCGTGGCTCCGGGACAAGCTCCGGCCCTGCAGCAGGTGGGTTCCCGACGCCCGACCGGGTATTTCAAATATCGTGCCGTTAACTGCCGTTTATTCGCTTTCCTGGCGACCTGGCACAAAGAGCGCGCAGCTTGCCCCCTTTCTGGGGTCTCTGGGGGATGGAGCCAGGATGTGGCTGGTGATTGGTCCCTGGCTGGTTATGGTTATATGTGACTCCTGCAGGACTCATTAGTTCACCTCTCACTATGTCATCGTTCTCACCGACAGCCCGAAATGGGAATGGCCGCCACCAACCTTCTGGACCTTCCACCTCCTTCCCCTCCCAAGCCCAAGACCATCGTACTCCCCCCCAGCTGGAAGACCGCCCGGGATCCCGAAGGAAAGATCTATTATTATCATGTAATAACCAGGTATGTCATGCGGTTCGTGGGAGTGTGTGCTGACATCATACTGTGACATCACTCAAGGGAATGACAGTCATTCATAAATGTTTGTCTCTCCAGGCAAACCCAGTGGGACCCCCCGTCCTGGGACAGTCCGGGTGATGATGGGGGGAGCCTTGAACATGAAGCTGAAATGGACCTTGGGACCCCGACGTATGATGAGAACCCAATGAAGGTGAATACATTTAAAGCACATACTGCCCCCCATCCCCCTCCCCGCTCTGTAAATTTAATGGTGGCTTTTATTTAATTTTGTTCCCTGTCAGTCATGTGATATTTTGGGTGACTTTCCCAGCTCAAACACCACACTGAGCAGACGCTTTACGGCAATGCTAATGAAGTCCGTTCCTCCATAGACTTTCATTAGTCAGAGAGTCCGGCTGGGTGATTAAGACTGAGTCGTTCTCTCATTTTTCTGGTGTTTGGTTTTCTAGGACTATTCATATAGCAGATTTTTAGGTGCCGGGAGCGCCGTGTGAATCGTATGATATCATTGTCATAAGTGGAGCTCCGGGGGGTTCTGGGAAGGTTTCTCGTCTTAATGTTAAAATTATTTGGTTGCAAAGTATAGAAATCGGCTTTAACCCCAAAATTCCAAGAATTATGATATTTATTTATATATCACCACCATATTCCACGGAGCTGTGCAACGGGTGCAGTTTGATCCGTTAAATGATACTGGGGCAGCAGAGAGAGACGCGGTGCGCCGGGTCGGCGTCGCCAGGTGTTATGCGAGCGTATAATATTTTCTCCTCCGTATAATAAATTCCCTCTTGTCCTTTATCCCTTTATGGATTTAAATGTCTCTCTCCCCGTCTCTCTCTCTCTCTCTCTCCCCGTCTCTCTCTCTCCCCGTCTCTCTCTCTCCCCGTCTCTCTCTCTCCCCCGTCTCTCTCTCTCTCTCTCTCCCCGTCTCTCTCTCTCTCCCCGTCTCTCTCTCTCTCCCCGTCTCTCTCTCTCTCCCCGTCTCTCTCTCTCTCTCTCCCCGTCTCTCTCTCTCTCTCTCCCCGTCTCTCTCTCTCTCTCCCCGTCTCTCTCTCTCTCTCTCTCCCCGTCTCTCTCTCTCTCTCTCTCCCCGTCTCTCTCTCTCTCTCTCTCCCCGTCTCTCTCTCTCTCTCCCCGTCTCTCTCTCTTCTCTCCCCTCCCCCGAGCTGTATGTTTTATATATGTGGGTTTATATATGTGGCGTTTTGTTTGAAACGTTAAATCGCTTACTGTGCGTTTTCCGTCTGAGGCTTTGGGATTGGCTTCTGCTGGGCGGCCGCTTTTGTTCTCGTTGTTGAGTTTGGAAGCTTGGCGGGTTTGGGGTAATTATAAGCTTTTCTCCATCCAGACCCGGCTTCTGCTAAAACAGAGGAAAAATCTATAAAATATAATTCGCAGGCTGCCCCCCCCCCATTAAAGCCGTGCTCTAATTAAAAAAATGAATGCGTAGAAATAATTAGCCGAGGGGGGGGTCATGCAGGGCGGGGGGGCTCGCGGGTTCATTTACAGGAACGAGAAGCAAAATTCATAAATAGAGGCTTTGAGAAAACCCAGACAGGACGGATTTCACCCAAACTTCACTGAATTGGGAATTTATTCTTTGTGATGGTTTTTCCCCCGTGTGCGGTTTAGCTGCTTATTGCATGTAGAATATATACGTGTGCGTGTTTGCATAATATATGTGTGTATAATATATAATGTGTGTGTGTATATATAAATAAATGCTCGTGGCCGTTTCAGTATGTGTTTGTATCGCTGACAGTGAGGGTGGCGCAGATTTAGAAGTCGGAGAGCGTTGGCACAGGGTACATGGCGCCTCCTCCCAGTAGTTGTGGGACGTTGTTATCCCTGCTGACCTGAAGGGTCTTTGGTTTTAATAGTTTTATACGTTGAGTGGGGGAGGGATCGCAGACTCGAGGGTCCATCTCATGGGGGCCGTTGTCTCCGGGTTCCCTCTGAAACATAACGTGAGGGTGTCACCATGGATGCCCCTCATAGACGGCGGTCCGGAGGCCAGTGGCCCCTACTGGTTTTGCCCTTTAAATGCCGCTCCTGTATGGTTACGCTCCCCCACTTTAAACCACCTGCGGCCCCCGCCTTGACAGCAGCATTTATTAAGCTCGTCGGCCCCCGCCGCTGAGGGTCTCGCTGGTGTCTGCGGCCCGCTGAGCTCTGCAGCTGTCTCTGTTTGGAGACGTGATTTACCGCGCAACGTGATCTCTCGTGGACCTTCTCGTCTTCATGAGCTGCCCTGATTTATGTCCCCCACTTGGGGAGCCAGCAGGGGCCGTGTGGGCCGGGACCCCCACCCCAGCCCCCGTCACTTCTCCTAACACTTGCGCTCTCCAGCTGCGATGTCCTCTCCATCTGTAGCCCCTTCTGGGGGGGGGCGCCAATTTACTTCCGCTTCCCAAATGCCCCCTGAAAGAGCTGCTAGCGGAAATGGGGGGCTTTTGGAATGTATTTAACCCTTTGGCTGCTAGGAAAGTGGCGTTGCCCATTGGCTGTCCTTATTTCCCTGCCTCTGGATTGGATCTTTAGACTGCGCTGGAAACGTTGGAAGGTTTTGGGGGAATTGGGTCCGTCCGCCCGACGCAGGCATTTAAATCTTTAAAAGGCTGTATATACGACATAGAAATATGTGTTATTATATAGAAATAGAAATATAAATGCTATTATTATATAGAAATGATATTATACATGGCCTTTTAAAGAGTGTTTGAGAATCTTGGTTCTATAGTACCCCGTGGCATACGCCCTGGAATATGTATACGTTACGAAGGCAGAATTATTGTTTTAAACAAAGTGTGGCCACAGACCCCTGGAAATTGAATTGTGTTTTACAGTGGGGGGTATCGCTGGCCATGGTTAACACTTTGTGCTCTGGAGCATTGTGCGCTCCCTTGCATTACCTCGCTCCCCAGCCTGGCATATAAAAGGTTAATGTAGAGAAGGCTTTCCACCAAGATGTTTTTAGGGGGAGACCCGTTGGGAGTTAAATCTACATAAACCCCTTTGGTCAATTTTTCGTCTCTCATTCTTGGTGAACTCTGACCCACAGAGCTTACAGTCTAATCAGTGAATGTGTTTGGGTGTTTTTTTTTCCTTTCCAGTCTTCCAAGAAAGCCAAGACCGCCGAGGCCGACACGTCGAGTGAACTGGCAAAGAAGAGCAAAGAGGTTTTCAGGAAGGAGGTACGTAAACCCTCGGGAGACCCACAGAAATCTGGGATATATTATCTATCTATATCACTGGAGTATATTATATATCTATATCACTGGGGTATATTATCTATCTATATCACTGGGGTATATTATATATCTATATCACTGGGGTATATTATCTATCTATATCACTGGGGTATATTATCTATCTATATCACTGGAGTATATTATATATCTATATCACTGGAGTATATTATATATCTATATCACTGGAGTATATTATATATCTATATCACTGGGGTATATTATATATCTATATCACTGGGGTATATTATATATCTATATCACTGGGGTATATTTATCTATATCACTGGAGTATATTGTATATCTATATCACTGGGGTATATTGTATATCTATATCACTGGGGTATATTGTATATCTATATCACTGGAGTATATTATATATATCTATCTATATCACTGGAGTATATTATATATATCTATATCACTGGGGTATATTGTATATATCTATCACTGGGGTATATTGTATATCTATATCACTGGGGTATATTGTATATATCTATCTATATCACTGGGATATATTGTATATATCTATCACTGGGATATATTGTATATATCGATATCACTGGAGTATATTATATATCTATCACTGGAGTATATTATATATCTATCACTGGAGTATATTGTATATATCTATCTATCACTGGGGTATATTATATCTATCTATCTATCTATCACTGGGGTATATTGTATATATCTATCTATATCGCTGGGGTATATTGTGTATATATATCTATATCACTGGGATATATAATATATATCTATATCACTGGGATATATAATATATATCTATATCACTGGGATATATAGGTGTCTGTGTTGTCGGCATGCGCGTGATTAATATTTTCCTCTGTTCTGTGTTCAGATGTCGCAGTTTATCGTTCAGTGCCTCAACCCCTACAGGAAGCCGGACTGTAAGATGGGGCGAATAAATAACACAGAGGATTTCAAGCATCTGGCGCGCAAGGTGAGCAATGCTGGGGGGTCGGGGTCTGTGCAGCCCCTGCGAGGGGCATTAACGGGGGGGGGGGTCATTTTAGATACAGCGGTCTGCATCGTAGTGACCTCTCAGCCGAGCATGTTCCAGATCATCTCGTCACCCGGCAGACGCTCTCTTAATGGCGTCTCAGTGTTTTGGAGTCTTGCTCTGTTCCTCGTGGGCTCCGCAATTAATTCACCCGTGCCGAGTTTTTGCCCTCAGCGTGGTGGCATCAAGAAAGGGGTGGGGGCCACCGCATAGCCTGTAACGCGTACCCCCTGCTGTATCGGTGTGGTGTGTTTTAGGCTTGCCTGTTCCTTTAAGGACCTGCCTCTCGGCGTCCGCGTGTTACTTTGCATCGTCGATGACATCATCCCGAAGCCCACTCAGCCTCGTAATCCCCGCTGTTGTGTTTTCTCGCAGCTCACTCACGGCGTCATGAACAAAGAGCTGAAGTACTGTAAGAACCCGGAGGATCTGGACTGCAACGAGAACGTGAAACACAAAACCAAGGAGTACATCAAGAAGTACATGCAGAAGTTCGGGACCGTTTACAAACCCAAGGACGACGTGGGAATGAACAGCCCCCTCTAGAGGCTCCTCGCGGCATTGCACCCCCAGCGACGCTGGGGGACCCCGAACCCTTTTATGGCCTTTATGTCCCATTTAAACTTTACAAATTTGGCCGCTGTCCCCTTTATGTGCTTCTTCGCCCACCCCCGGGAGCCTTCGTCGATGAGTTCCTGTCGTAGTGAATGAAGTGGAAGGAGACGGAGCGTGTCGCGCAGGAAATTCCCGCTCCCGTCTCCTCCGCGTGACGACGATGTACAGCGCAATAAATTGTGGGCATATATATATTTTTTTTATCTCTTTATGGACTTGTATTATATTTTAACATTTTCTGTGAATATAATGATATATATTTTTTGTTTCCATCTCCCAGCGAATTAAAAAAAAAAACAAAAAAAAAACCCGGAACTTTCCAAACGCGCCCCGTTTCTGTAAATATTCCGCTAACCGCTGATTGTGTTGCTGAGTTTTTTTGGGTTCCGTTTACCGGTTTGACGTCCTCCACGAGTTCTTTGAATCTGCGAATTGTCAAAAACGAGTTTGTGTTTTTGTTTTTTTTTATTTTATTTTACATCTTATATCATTTTACTTCAAATTTTTACTGAATTTTTTATGTAAAAAATAAAATGAATTTGCCTACAAAGCTATGTAAGGATGAGTGCGCAAAAAATGATTTATTTAAGGGTCTCTTTTTGTGAATTGTTCGTGGAGGAAACGCCATTTCTAATAAATGTTTTTGTTTTTTTCTTAAATTGTGATGCCGAGAAATTCTAGATTATACAGGAAGGAAAATTATTTCACTTTACTGAGTAGAACAGCCTCCCAGCAGAAGTGGTAGAGGGTAATACAGCGAGGGGATTAAACATGCGCGGGATAGACATACTGCTCCTGAATCTAAGACGAGACCAATGACTGATTAACCCCTTATGACAAAGCTCCTACATGTACAGGCTTAAAATGCATTGTTTTCAATGGGTTTAGGGACCGCCCATTGTCCCTAAGGGGTTAAGGTTTGAGTCTTTACAGCAGGATAGACAGGGGCCGGATGGGGCCAATCTGCCGGCAGTGTCTGTTGTCGCGCTGCCGTCCTGGACGGATTTTTACCGCGGTTCTGTAATGTTTCTGCACCTTCTAAAAATGTTTATTTCATGTTTCCGTAAATTCAAATATTTTTTATTATTTGCCAAAAATCGCTGCTCTGTTTCCCGAGAAGTTCTGTAACCGCCGTAAACCCGCGCAGGACAAAGCTGATTCGCTCCAAAGAGAATCCATTCATTGGTTACAGAATTAGAAATCCGGGAAATATCTTTTCCCTCGTCCAATGGGAAAGAGATTTAAATTCCTGTTTAACCCTTTAACGGCCACGGTTTGTCGTACTAGTGGGGCCATCTGTCTGGGGGGGTGTCTCTCTAGCTGTTATTAATGTCCGCTTACCCCCCCCCCCCCCCCGTTAATAACCTCCCCCCAGCTGTCCTCGGCCCAAAGGTGGGCTCCTTTTGGCCGATGTGGAAATTCTTCGGGACCCCACAAAATGGCTGTTGGGTGTTCTGCATGTGGCTTCTGGGAGAGGAGAAGTTGATTGGATAATGCTGGCTCTGCCACAGATCTCAGCGTTTCCACTTCCCCGCGCTCTGATGATTCTCGCCACTGATTGGCTGCTTGGAGAGATGCGTTCGGCCGGATATAATGCGACTTTTAATGACGCTAAACTTGTGAAAGTTCCGGTTCTTTAAGGGTCTTCGATACCCTCGTACCCAACAAACATTCTGCGCTACACGAGAGGGGCGGTGGGGAGAAAAAAAAGAGGGGCTACGGCTAAATGTTCCTTCTGGCACTCGGAGGGTTAAAAGGAATGCCCCGGGGGGTAGAATGGTTCCGGATGATGCCCTCTTCATACGGCGACCCGTAAATATTTCTCGGATTTGGCAGGAGACGTTTCCAGGGGGTTCTTTTATCCGCCGCGCTCCCCGCGTTGGAGGTCGGAGGCTGTTGGGGGGGCGCAGATGATTCTGATTGGACGGCGGTGGATGGACGACGTTCCGGGGGTCACGCTGAGTCCTGAACCTTTCAACTGCGTTCCTGTCCAGATGTCTCGACGCGTTTCTCTGCGGCTGGAACCCGGCCAGCTCCAAACCCGTCGTATATGCCCTAAACTCAACCCTTAAATTACTCAGAAACGGCCTTTTATAGTCGGTCCTGTCCACAAGGGCCTAATCTTTGGCCCTCTGATGGTCCCCCAACAGGTCTGAATCAGAGGTAACGGCAAAGGGCCTGATGATGAATTAGGGGTTTCGTACCTCATTACTTTGGTTCGTTTGGGGAGAAAATAATCTTTTTCAGGTAAATGGGCAGTACCACCGCTGGAGTTTTAGCGGGGGGGAGAAAGGCGCGTCTGTCCGGCGCAGGTCGCCTTTATTTTAATGCGGCCCCGTCCTGGTCATAAACTCGCTGGATTTGGGGTATTTAAAGAAATCGCGGCGTGATCTGGACTTAATTTGATGGCGGAGGCGGCGATCCAGCGAGCGGATTCTCTGTTACCCCCAATGCTGTTGGCAGAATGCTGGCTCCGGAATGTTTTGTTCCAAATAAACATCTGGGAAGCAGCTGCCCCGAAACACGAAACTTCTCCCCGACTTCAAAGCCGCACAGCGAGCTGCCCTAATGCGTGCCAGATATAGAAGACTGTTACATATATATCACCCCCCCCGCGCTGTATACAGTAATATCACCCCCCGCGCTGTATACAGTAATATCACCCCCCGCGCTGTATACAGTAATATAACCCCCCGCGCTGTATACAGTAATATAACCCCCAGCGCTGTATACAGTAATATAACCCCCAGCGCTGTATACAGTAATATAACCCCCCAGTGCTGTATACAGTAATATAACCCCCAGTGCTGTATACAGTAATATAACCCCAGCGCTGTATACAGTAATATAACCCCCAGCGCTATATACAGTAATATAACCCCCCAGCGCTGTATACAGTAATATAACCCCCCAGCGCTGTATACAGTAATATCACCCCCCGCGCTGTATACAGTAATATCACCCCCCGCGCTGTATACAGTAATATAACCCCCCGCGCTGTATACAGTAATATAACCCCCAGCGCTGTATACAGTAATATAACCCCCAGCGCTGTATACAGTAATATAACCCCCCAGCGCTGTATACAGTAATATAACCCCCAGCGCTGTATACAGTAATATAACCCCCAGTGCTGTATACAGTAATATAACCCCAGCGCTGTATACAGTAATATAACCCCCAGCGCTATATACAGTAATATAACCCCCCAGCGCTGTATACAGTAATATAACCCCCCAGCGCTGTATACAGTAATATCACCCCCCGCGCTGTATACAGTAATATCACCCCCCGCGCTGTATACAGTAATATAACCCCCAGCACTGTATACAGTAATATCACCCCCCCCCAGCGCTGTATACAGTAATATAACCCCCAGCACTGTATACAGTAATATAACCCCCAACACTGTATACAGTAATATCACCCCCCCCCCCAGTGCTGTATACAGTAATATAACCCCCCTAGTGATTTCTTCCATAGACTTTCATTAGTCAGAGTGTCCAACTGGGTGACTAAGACTGAGCCATTCTATTGTTCCCCACAGGCAGTATGATAAGGAGTCGGGGTGTTTAGTAGATCGGGGATCAGATAACAGAGTGAGAATCATACAAATGGCTGCCTGAAAACATTATATTTTGGGGTAAGTTTCTTGCCAGCATTGAGGTTCCTGTTTCCCGGATACCCAACGGCGCATGATGTGAGGAGACCTCAGAGCCGTGCTCCCCGCGCATGCTCATTGCTCGTGTCCAAAGCAGCTTGAATTATCGGGACTGTATCCTGGATAACCAGCAGCCAGAATACTAACTTAGCCGTTGGGACTGTCCTCACAAATTCAGGGCTGTTGGCAGCCTCTGTTGAGAAAATGGGAGAGAGACAGGGGAGAGAAGAGAGAGAGATGGGGAGAGAGGGGGATGGAGTGGGGATGGGGAGGGATTGGAAGAGATAAAGTGTAAGCAGATGGGTCGCCCCGAGACGTCTGGAGGCCTTGTGAGTCACAAAGACATTAAAGAATCGGGGCTCCGGACGTGCGGGGGGAGCGGCTGAGGGCCCCTGAAATATTTACCCCACTAATCAGAGCCAATCAGACGGCGTGACTTCGGGCAACAAAAATCTGCTTATCTGTCAAACATTAAATATTTTGCCCAAAATGATTCTTTTTTTCCCCAACGCACTCAGCAGCATTGAGGGCGCGGAGTCATAAAATAACGTGGAGTATCTCGGGGTCGCGTCAGGTGACCTCCGGCAGGAAGCAGCAGATCTGAGCAATTTAACCCTTTTTGGGATGCGTTAATTTCTATAGAATTTGAATCAAACGCACAGGTAGGGCAGACCCCTGTTTCCCATGATCCCTCAGTGCGGGTGGCATCGGAATCCCAATGGTCAGCCCAGGCAGGAAGTTGGAAGCCGCTTCCTGTTCTCTCCCCGCGTTGTTTTAGCGGACGGCGCAGGAGCCTCTAGCGCTAGAGATTGTTTCCGGCCGCGCAGGTCCCTCCGTAACGCTATTATCACAGATACCTCAGGGCGACGGGAAAAAAAAACGCTGGAGATTTTCACCAAATTTACTCTCCAAAAACCCCAAATCCCTGAAAGCGGCGGTGCATGCGCTGTGATGATCTTTATTTTTCAGTAAAAGGATTGGTGTGGGGGGCCGGTGGGGGGGCCGAGGCTTGTCGCATGTAAAGGAGCCCACCCCGCGCGGCTGGGGGCCAGGAGCAGCTGCCGCTGAGGGCCTACGCTGGATAAACTGTAAATCCGGGCCACGGTTACTCCGGTTACATCCACAGACACCTGCTTCCTCCCACTCAGGAAGTGTCACGGGGTTAACCCTGTCAATGCCACAGGCATGCTTTGCTCAGGTTCTGTTTCTCAGCAGAGTCTGACCCTGCCCTCTGGCCCCCAAGGGGTTAATGTTGCATTATAGCAGGGGCATCTTGGAGACCCCCATAATAATTCTGCGTCCGATCAATGAACGCCCCGGAAACATTATTATCATTTATTGATTTGTATAGCGCCATCATATTCCGCAGCGTCGTACAACGGTCCCTGCATTTATGAAATCAAACATCCAGAAGGGCAAAACGTTCCTTAACCCTTCGAGGGCCGGGATAGGGAAACAATTCCCCCTCGCGCCCCACCTCCGTCCCACCCGCATATCAATGGAATGCAACGGAAGGAAGTTTAACTTTACTGAGGGTGGTAGATAAGTGGAACAGCCTGCCAGCAGAAGTGGCAGAGGGTAACACAGTGAGGGGATTAAACATGCATGGGATAGACATACGGCGACTTGACGGGGGCCGGATGGGGCCGATCTGCCGGCAGGTTCTGGGTAAATAAGTGATTGTAAGCTCTTGAGCCCAGAGCCCCCGCTCCCTCTCTATTGATGATGTTTGTCAGTTTGAATGTTATTGTTAGTTTTTCCCCGTATTGTAACAGCGCTACAGACTCTGCTGGCGATATATAAGCCATCGGAATGTAGAGCGATCGCTGGGAGTCGCGTCGAAGGATCGGCCGTTCCCCGTCTGAGGTTTGTGCGGTTGGTGAGTAGAGCCTCAGGCTTTATCCCCAGAGCTCTGAATAACACGCCTGTCTGCGCAGACGGGGTTAACGGGCCGCCCCGGAGGACAATGCGGCTTCTCATGGCCGCCTCATGCCGCTGGTATTTCACCTGAGGGGAGATACCACCTGTGCTCGGAGTCAAAGCCACTGAGCTCATACTCAACAACTGGCGGCTTGTGCTTCGTGAGAATGAACGCTAACCCTTTCAGCGCCGGACACTCGCCTTTCAATTAAGCGTTTTAGAAGAAGCTTTATATACAGGCCGGTGTCGGCTCCAGCCAATCACAAACCCCGTGCCCGGCCCGGCTCAGCCGCCTCCTCTCCTTCAGCATCTTGGTCCTCATGAGCAGCCGTACAGAGACACGCGAGATAATAATAATAATAGATAATAATATAATACTAATATAATAAAATAATAATAGATAATAATCATAAAATAATACTAATATAATAAAATAGAAAATAAAACAATACTAATAAGTAATATATAATAATAATATATATATAATTAACGGGTCACCCAGAGATAAGGCTTCCTGTGGTTGGGGGTATAGAAAGGGGGGTCGTCCCCCCACCTGCCCCGGGACAGTGGGGGGGGGAGGGGTGTTGGGGTTGAAATGCGTTACCAGCCGTCGCATCAAATAATCCGAGGAATTTGAGGCGTGAGAAGTGTCTGCGGGACGGGGATCACTTTCTGTTTCCAAACATTAAGATTTCTGGCAAAAACCAATTAGCGAAGGATTAGCGAATCATTAAAACCAACAGAGATTCCTCCGCCGCCGACCGCTAAAAAAAAACTTCTCCGCATTCACACCGTTAAAAAAAGGGGTTTTCCCACCCATTTCTGATAACGCAGATTTTCCTCTTGCTTTTTCCCCCCAGATATTTTATTTTTTTCATTCATCTGGTGAAAGCGCCAAAGAAACACGGAATTATTAAACACGCGATACGCACACGGCAACACACGCTAACACACACACGAGCTATCACACACATGAGCTATCACACACACACAATCACACACGAGCTATCACACACGCTAACACAGAACTTAAACCCCAAATTCACCAAAAAAAAAAAAACACTTTAAAAAAGTAATTTATTTTCTACTTATTTTATAAAAAACAAATTATAAAATGAAATTGCTCTCATTGGTCGGCTGCTTTCTTGAAAGTTCTTCAGACAGAATTTTATTTAACACAAAAAGTTAAGCCAAGAAAAAGTGTCAGTTTTAGTAAAGCCATAATACATGCGCCATAAAGCGGATCTGTCACTTTTTAAGTAATTCAGTTTATAGGTAAAAATATATCGGTATTGGGCCCCCCCTTATACATGAGGCCGGCCGTCTTAACATCCTGTTCTCAGAAATTCCAGCATTATTCCTCCCCATGAAACTAACTCTCCCCTATGTTGCTGGTTGTTTCTGATTGGTTTAGGCAGCCTTTGTAATGGGGGGGGGGGGACTTCAGGACAGGAACAGGACATAAAATGCTGGCTCTGCCACTGATCTCAGCTTCATATACACAGTATAGTGTGAGTGTGAGTGGGGGGGGGCATATTTTAAACACAAAGGGCCCATCACAGGCTTCCAAACCACATCACATTCTCCTTATAATCACCAGACATAAATATTTATTTTAAAAGCGCTCCTTCGTCACCCAATAAATCTCATCGGATAAATAAACACCGGAAACGATTAAAATAAAAACAATATTTAATGTTTCAGATCCATCAAGAAAAAAAATAAAAAACACAAAATCGCGTCCGCATCAGAAACGTTCCGAAATAACTCAACTGCTAAAAAATCAAAAATCATAATAAAATTAAAAAAAAAAAATCACCTTTACCTGAAAGTCTCCAACTTTACGTTAAATTACAACCCAGTGACCTCTGCTCTGCCTGCGTTCTTCTGATTGGGCTTCCAGCTCCACCAAAATTCCCCCCCCCCAAAAAAAATACCTAAATTTAGAGGATGCAACATCTATATGGCCCGTAAAAAACATTTAAAAAAAAAATTAAAAATATACATATATGGAAGCGCGACGCCGGTGAATCTTCTTAAAGTTCTGATATTTTAACAAAATGTAAAAAAAATATTTGAAACACTCAATAAGGCACTAAGGAGTACAGGGAGGCATTTTTATTGGACGGCACGATTATTCACGGATATAAAAAAAACTTCAGCTGTAAACCTCTTCCGGGGTCCCGGGGGCCACTTGGATGTAAACACGGCTGGAAAACGGGGGGAGTCCCCGTAAAACGTCGGATTATAATAAATATAACTGCAGATTTGTCCTACGCCTTCCCCCAAGAAGACTTCGATTCTCGTAAGAGACGCCAGATTGCTTCCCCACCATCTCCGGTCCACGTGGTCCACGTTCCAAAAGAGAATGTCGATGAACGCCAACGTTCCATCAAAATAAAGAGCAAACTAAATGTTTCTTTCAGGTTCTGGGTCCCACCAGAAGCCTTCGAGATACAGAAGACGGTCCTCTTCCTATCCCATATGGCAGCTCGTCCCACGAAACGTCCAGTCTACCAGCGAAAGGGGCCGAGAACACGTCGAGGTCTCCTGAAAACCAGCCCAAAACGTGTCAAGAGCACGCAAGACCGGTCCGTGACTCGACTACTCAAATAATTGTCCTCCATCTCCATCCTGGACAAGTCCATTCTTATTTTACTAAATAAAGATATTTGTTGTTTGAAAATTCCATTAGAATCTGCAGATTTCATTAAAAGTCTATGAAGTTTGGCCTGCGGTGGTGGTGGGGGGGGCGTTACACCACGGAGCTGGCATCGGTGGCGCTGTTCAGGTTTTCCACCACGTCGGCCCTTTCCATGTTGATGAGGGCGGCGCAGAGGACCTCTAGAGTCGAGCTCTCCTTTGAAGACCAGTCGGTGAGGAGGGTATGGACGGGATCTTCTCCTCTGGAGAACGCGTCGATGGCCTCCTCTTCGTATCCCAGGAGGTTGGCCAGACGCTGCCAGTCCTTACCGCGGCTGGTGTCCGTCAGCAGGCGCTCTACTTCCTCCTGCTTGTGTGGTGGCAAGTTAACGTATAGTTTTGGCTCGGTTTTAACTAGAAGGAAAAAAAAAAAAAAGGAAATTACGCGACGTGGCAACAAAGTAACGGATCGGTCGCCACACCTTGGTCCTACAGCGTAAAGGAAGTGAAACGCGGTGGCACTCGTCCTCCAAAGCGCTTCTCTGACCCATCTGGTGGGCGAGTGCAGAGCAGCCCATGGACAGGATGGGACCCCGAGCTGGAGTGAAGTCGGACTTGGTCTCAGGTACTCACCTTTGCTGAGATGGTTCTGGTCCTGGAGGCTGTGAGTATCCAGAAAGACCCCGCTGTCGCTGTGCAGCTTCTCCCCCTCGCCGGAGGTCGCCAGCTCCCCGGCTCTGGCCTTGGCCAACTGCTTCTTCTGTTTGCAGGAATGATAACTAAAACACGATAAGGGATCTTAATGGGTTAAACTGCCTCCAAACCGCCAGCTGCCGATAGCAACGAGGGCGACCTGCACCCCGTCCGTGACTCCGATTACATACAATTACCCCACCGCAATAACGAAGGTCCAGGAACCACAGGAGCGCAGTCAGTCACGGCAAATAAAAAAAGGGCTCAGAAAGGGAAGTTTCGGCCCAAAAACAATTTAGTTTTAAGCACTGGTGGATGGGGGGGGGGGGTAAACGCACCAATCAGGGGTTGAATCTAAACATCACATTCCCTCGCCCAGAACTCACCATTTGAAAGCCACGTATCCGATGAGGCCGACCACCACGGCAGCCAGGATGGAGCAGTACACGGGGATGATGTTCTTGCTGTGGTCCGGGGGGGCGATAAAATCCGGAGAGCCGGAGGCCGTGCCGTTCTCGGCCCGCTTCAGGATGGGGACGTCTTTATCTGCGGGAGGAGAATCACGGAGAATGAGAAACCAGGCAAGGTGCCACGGGAAAGGGGCCACAGTCCTGCCAGGACAGGGAGCGGCCCGAGGGGCCGTCTGCGGATAACCAACGGGTCCCTTCTGTTAACCCTTAAAACGCTCACAGACCAAATAGAGTCCCTTTAAAAAGCCCAACATGAAGCTCATTCTCATAAACCAGACTCAGCAGCGGCCGACGTGACTCAGTGAGACAGGACTCATCCCGCTCACTCACTTCCCACACTCGGCCACGGGGGCCGGGGATCCAGATAATGCGTCATCAGCTTACCCAACATTTCAATCCCAGTTAACCACTATCCAGCCGCGTGCCATTTCCCCCTCTGAGCTAACAATCTATTTTATGGTTGTTTTTTGGGCCCGTGTCCCCCCCCCCCCCATAGGTCACGTCATCCAGGCTCCTTCATGACAGATTCTGTAAAAATGTGGGCAACTTTGTGTCACTTTTCGTAGGCTTTGTTTTCAGTCGTGGAAAAGTCATAGAAAAAGGTAAAAATCCAATTAAAAAACATAACGAGGAGCTCTGTTCCCATTGGTGCAGATTAATGGTCCTGGCGCCGTTGCACCTCCTTACATCGGCCAACAATGTCCTGTGTAGCGCGCGGTCTATAGACGGTGGGGGGGGGTACGGCACAGTCTATAGGTGGCGGGGAGAGTGTATGGCGCGGTCTATAGGCGGTGGGGGGTTACGGCGCGGTCTATAAGCTGGGGGGGGTACGCCCTAAAACATAGGCTCACATTCCCAGCCGCTCCTCGCGCATGGACCGTCTCCCACCCAGCTGCTCCCCAGCGCACTCCATGAATCCCCCTCCCCACCAGCCGCCTGTCAGCACCGGGACGCCTGCGCGCCAGATGCTGCACAAATCCTCCTTCCAGGCCGAGGGGGTTACAGAGGGATCGTGACGGCCGGAGGGGTTTCTGATTACGCGGATCATTAGGCTGATAAATTTGCACAGATTTGCCCCCCCCGGGGGCAGAAATAATTAAGCGGAATGTTTGTGATTAGATCGCATGGAATTATAGCCAGAGGGGCAAACAGGCAGCTGGCCGGGGCACAAAGCACAGGAGCTGGGGCATCATTGGATTTGGGCAAAAGTGTGTGAATTTGCCCCAACCGCTGCTCCATGGAGCAGGGGAACGTATTAGCGGGTACGCAGTACAGCGCTGGGTACAGAGACAGCATGGCAGCCGGTGCCGGTGAATTCGAGCCCTCGTATCGCCCGCTCAGGATTACCGAGCAGAGAGAGAAAAGCGAGAAAGATCCGGAAAGATCTCCCAAAATAAACAGAAATATAATAAAAAAGCCCCTTTATTACTTACGCTTTATCTAATCACAGGAGCAATAAGGCCGGGGGTGGGGCAGGAGATCGGAGATAAGATTAGGGGGCCCCGGGGACCTTGAGTGATCTCATGCTGTCCGGGGTCACTCACAGGGAGCTTATGGAGGGGCCGTTTAAAGGGACGGGTATGAAAGAGACGGCCATCTGCCGGACTGTCTGAGACGGACTCGGCAGCGAACGGACGGGAGATCGCACATAAAAAGTCTCGCAGAAGCTCCACCCCCAACCACGGCTCCAACCACACCCCCTAAAACAAAAGTGCCCCTCTGGCCAATTTCCAATAATCCACATTTTAGGATCCGTGCCGGAAAGATTAAAAATGTAAAAAAAAAACTTCCAATGGGTACAGCTTTTTTTTGGGGGGGGGGGCAATACTAGCTTTAAATGAGGGGGTGGGGCTTCAAGAGAGGACAGGGTTAATCAGCATCGCTGCCTGCTGTGCCGGCGATATATTCACAGGAAGATCAGGACCGATGTATGCATCTTAACGCCTCACTTCCAAAAAAAGGGCTGAAAGGTATTATTTTGTAACTTTTTTGTTACAGTTTTTGGGGCTTCCGCCCATATATGGTATTGAGTATAAAGAGGGATTTTCTCGCGTATTTACGGGTTTTAAAGCAAACAATCAGCTTTCAGGAGAGCCTTGAAGGAGACGGGATGAAGTAACGGGACCCCCGGGGAGAGGGGCCGGGAGAACGAGACCCCCGGGGAGAAGATATTGGAAGTGGCTTTACCAGGTCATTCAGCCCGAGGAACTCCAATGGTGCAAAGTTACCGCGGTTCAAAGAGCGTCCAGAATATCCCCGCAGGCCCTGGGCGGAGGAGAAAGCCCCCCGCAGATCTATTGAGGGGCTCTCTGGAAGACGGTCAATGGATCCACTACCTCATACTGGATGAGCTTAAGACATTAGTGCGATTCCTCCCCATTTGCCCCGGCCAGGGTTAGCACGGCCATTCACTGGAGCCCGTACCCCTCCAAGCCTCCTACCTCTCCCCCCTCTAATACGCTCATCTTCATACAAACAGCGCCGCCCCATGCCAGGGACTTGGATTAAAACCCCGGGGCAGTTGGGACAATAAAGGGATTAAAGGACACCTGAGGAGTTTCTGTCCCACCGGACAAAAAAAGCAACTGTTTCTCCAAAATCCACGGAAGGGGAGGAAAAAATACCCACCAAAGATACAGATAAAGAGAGAAATGAACCCAAATTCCAACCCTTAGAACATAAATTAACCCCTTACAGACAGAAAACAGCTAATTCTTACATCCAAAGGTCAAAAAAACTTCATTAACTGCCATTCTCAACTTCCCAAACCTCTGCTGGAAGGCAGAGCCCCGCATCAACCGCTCTTTTAGTATTAGTATTTAATTTTAGTATTAAACCAAAAAAGTCCTAACTAACTAGACACTGAGCCGATGCTTTATGGCGATGCTAATGAAGTCCGCCCCCCACCATAGACTTTCATTAGTCAGAGAGTCCGACCGGGTGATTAAGACTGAGACATTCTATTGTCCCCCCCCCCACAGGCAGTATGATAAGGAGGTGGGGCGTATAATTTAGACAGGTGGGTCCCCTTCCCCCACCACCCCCCCAGGATTAACGCCCTTGCCCCCCATTCCCCCACACTCACCCATGCACAGGATGTCGTGCTGCGGCACACAGTCCCCGATCTGCACCTCGGTCTCTTTGCACTCGGTCCGGCAGGGCAGGCAGGGGGCCACGCTGCTCTTCTCCTCCGAGTAGAAGCCCCTAGGGCACAGCTGGCACTGCGTGTTGTGCGCGCGGGTGCAGGGAGATATTACCCCGTGGCCCTTGGAGCAGACCTGGCAGGGGAGGCAGGTGCTGTTGAGGAAACGCTCGTTGTGCAGAAACTGCCCCTCCGGGCACCGGCAGACGGTGTCTCGCTCGCTGGTGCAGAGGGACTCCACGGACTGAGCGGGGCCCCTGGCAGGCGGTGCAGGGCCGGCAGGTTTCAGTGGCGCTGCTGACTTCGGAGAATGTACCTGCGCGGCAGAGAAAGGAGTTATTATTATTAAACGTGGATTTTATGTTCTTAACCCGATTTTTTATTTTACTGAGAGGGTGGTAGATAAGTGGAACAGCCGGCGGGTTCTGGGTTTCTGTTCCTGTTTGCCCCTCTTACCATCTCTGCAGGGCTCACACTTGGTATCGGCAGCACCGCACGGGGCAGTCACGCCGTGACCTGGAGGGCAGACTGAGCAGCATTCCCCGCTGGTCGTGAATCTTCCGCTGGCGCAGGAGTCCTCGGCGGTCACCTGGACAAAAGAGAAAGCGGAATGAGCCTCGGAGCGGACATCGCCGGACAGGAGCGTGCAGAGGCCTCAGCGGGTCTCCAGACAACGACACAAAGCGCCCCAAACATTTCGGACACTAAACGCGAAGAAGCGGATTCCCTGGACTCCTCACAAGAGGTTCCGCAGCAGCTCAGTCCAGAAATCTTAACACGGTTTAAATTCAGCACAAATCGGACGGGGGTAGGGGGGTTATATTGTACATCGCTGCGGAATATGATGGCGCTATATTTAACCAAGGGTCAAGAAAAAAAATACATAAAATCAAGACCTTTATTTAACTATTTTCTTTCTTTTACTCAAAAATTTAAAAGATCAGGAAAATTAATCCCCCCCCCCCCCGCATCACTTTTTGGAAAAGATCCTTTTTTCAAACTTCCAGCTGCAAATTGTAAGAGTTTCATTTCTCAGTTTAACCAAATCGGCTCATTTTTATCCCAAAGCCCCATTTTCTGCCCCCCCCCGCCGTTCATTAGGTCACACGGGGGCGATAAGTTCAGGTCTGTGAAGCCAGAGGGGGGTATTTCCTGTATCTCCCCCCAGATCACGTTTTACCCCTAGTAAGCCTTTGATATGGACGGGGAGGGGGCCGGCGGGGCAGATGGCGGGGGGGGGGGGACTTGCATCCTCCCTCCATCACCTCTCGCTTCTCTTTGATGTTAACAAAAGGTTGGGAAATAAACTCAGATAACATGGTGGTCTGCGAAGCCCCCCCACACACACACACCTGCGTCCCCCCCCCCAACTATAATCTCAGGGCAAAGGGGCAGATTATGAGGCCACGCAGTCCGACTCCGGTTGGTGGTTTTGCCCCAAGTATGGTACGGCTGATATCCCTGCTTGAATGCAGGTGACTCCATTGAATGTATCTTTAAATAATGACAAATAAAAAAAAAAAACTTTAAATAAAGTCAAGGTTTCCATGACGACCGTTATTAGAGCCATTTGGGCAACTCGCTACATAGAATCTTCACAACGGGGTTTAAAGGGTTAATAATTAAAGAGTCGCTCTGTAGGAAAAGCGATCCGGACGGAAAGCCTAAAAAATTGGTCGTATCGCCATAGCAACTGGAGAAATATTCCTGCTGCATGGACCATTATGTTGGTTGCTATGGCGTTAAGACCATTTTATCAGGCTTTGCACCCCCCTCCCCCATTCATAACGCAGACTTTTAGATTGTAAGCTCCGGGGCGTTGTGTCCGCGGCGGGGGTCAGACGTCGTCGCGCAGGTTGTGCGGTTTATACGGTTTATTTAACGAAGGTTTTTACACAAATTCCGCGGCCCCCGGCCACACAGGGGCTCCTTGTTCGCATGACGGACGATTTCCTAGAATGTTTGTGGAATACGGACGAGAAAGTGAAAGAAACTCTTTGTTACATTTACTAAAAGCCACCAGCAGCCGAGGGGTTAACGCCACAAACTGTACCTTTCTTGGGACATTTTTAGGATTTTTTCAAATCAGCGACCGGCCCCCTGTATAATGTATAGATAAATCAGTGACCGGCCCCTGTATAACGTATAGATAAATCAGTGACCGGCCCCCTGTATAATGTATAAATAAATCAGTGACCGGCCCCCTGTATAATGTATAGATAAATCAGTGACCGGCCCCCTGTATAATGTATAGATAAATCAGTGAGCCGACCCCCTGTATAATGTATAGATAAATCAGTGACCGGCCCCCTGTATAATGTATAGATAAATCAGTGACCGGCCCCTGTATAATGTATAGATAAATCAGTGACCGGCCCCCTGTATAATGTATAGATAAATCAGTGACCGGCCCCCTGTATAATGTATAGATAAATCAGTGACCGGCCCCCTGTATAATGTATAGATAAATCAGTGAGCCGACCCCCTGTATAATGTATAGATAAATCAGTGACCGGCCCCCTGTATAATGTATAGATAAATCAGTGACCCGGCCCTCTGTATAATGTATAGATAAATCAGTGACCGGCCCCCTGTATAACGTATAGATAAATCAGTGTCCGGCCCCCTGTATAATGTATAGATAAATCAGTGACCGGCCCCTGTATAATGTATAGATAAATCAGTGAGCCGGCCCCCTGTATAATGTATAGATAAATCAGTGACCGGCCCCCTGTATAATGTATAGATAAATCACCGAGCCGGCCCCCTGTATAATGTATAGATAAATCAGTGACCGGCCCCTGTATAATGTATAGATAAATCAGTGACCGGCCCCCTGTATAATGTATAGATAAATCAGTGACCGGCCCCCTGTATAATGTATAGATAAATCAGTGACCGGCCCCCTGTATAATGTATAGATAAATCAGTGAGCCGACCCCCTGTATAATGTATAGATAAATCAGTGACCGGCCCCCTGTATAATGTATAGATAAATCAGTGACCGCCCCCTGTATAATGTATAGATAAATCAGTGACCGGCCCCCTGTATAATGTATAGATAAATCAGTGACCGGCTCCTGGATAATGTATAGATAAATCAGTGACCGGCCCCCTGTATAATGTATAGATAAATCAGTGACCGGCCCCCTGTATAATGTATAGATAAATCAGTTACCGCCCCCTGTATAATGTATAGATAAATCAGTGACCCGGCCCTCTGTATAATGTATAGATAAATCAGTGACCGGCCCCCTGTATAACGTATAGATAAATCAGTGTCCGGCCCCCTGTATAATGTATAGATAAATCAGTGACCGGCCCCTGTATAATGTATAGATAAATCAGTGAGCCGGCCCCCTGTATAATGTATAGATAAATCAGTGACCGGCCCCCTGTATAATGTATAGATAAATCAGCGAGCCGGCCCCCTGTATAATGTATAGATAAATCAGTGAGCCGGCCCCCTGTATAATGTATAGATAAATCAGTGAGCCGGCCCTGTATAATGTATGACATAAAAGGGGAAGCTGCTGGGAGGCTGCTCCACTTATCTACCACCCCCTCAGTAAAGTGAAACCCACACCTGGGACAACATGAGGCTTCCAGGAAGAGCTTGGGGGCTTTTACTTTTATTGGAAATGCAGACGCCCCCCCCATTGAATTGTAAATAAGGAGTATTGCCCCCCCCTTCCCGCTTTATGGTCTGGCTCTTTGTTTACAGGCGGCTGTGGATGACGCTTCACATCCTCTGATCTATTGATATGAATCTCGGCTGGGTTTGGATACAAGTCGCCGTTAATTACCCCCCATTGTACCCGCTTCCCCTGCACTGGGGGCCAGACCCCCCCCCGCTAATCACACGTCTCATTAGCATATAATAGCCCCAGTGACGCCCCCACGCGTTGGGTGTTATTTTGGGGGTCTCACGCTTGGCAAGTTTCCCGTCCCCCTTCCCGCTCCGTTTTCCTCCGGTTCTACTACTGGTGCAGGACTCAGACAACCCTAGAAAAGGGTTTACACAACCGACGGAAATTCAAGATATTGTATGCGATGATGTCATTTTTACTGTCTGGCCACTTAATTATTATATAAAAAACCCCAAATACACTGAATTTCCTCCCATTTCACCCCAAGAACCGGCCGCCATTATGCTGAGCGAGGGTAATTGGATTTAACCCTTTCACTTATTACGGGGTAACTATGACTTATTGGGTCATATAGCACCAACATATTCCGCAGCGCTGTAAACGATCGTCGTGTCTAGAATTATAGGGGGTTTTTCGGTGCAAAATTTGGTCAGATTATAGAAATCACTGCAATAATCCAATCAGCAGCAATAGATCATTCGTTGCTATGGTAACAAGAGCATTATAGATCGCAAGCATTCTTATACATAACCCCTATCACTACAATCCTCCATGCGCTTCTACGGGGTATAGAGAAAGCCGAGCAACTTCCTTCAACACAAACATCCAAAAAAATAAATAAAAAGGTAGATTTAAAACAAACAAAAAAAAAAGAATAAAAAGAGAAATATATTTAAAGCAAAAATAAAAAAGAAATAGATTTTTGGTTTTTTTTTTTAAACATTTTATTAATTTAAATCTATTTAATTATTTTTGTGTTAAATATATTTATCTTTTTTATTGTTACATTTTTGTTTTTTAATCTATTTTTTGTTTGTTTTATTTTTTTTATGTTTGTGTTGAGCGATAAAAAGATAAATATATTTAAAGCAAAAATAAAATTAAAAAAAAAAAGGTAAATAGATAAAAAAATAAATGAGGATTCCCATCACCCTCTGCCGGGTTTGCGGCAGCTGCGAGGCGCGTTAGCAGAGTGTCCCCCCCCCCCCCCGGCTGTAACAGGATGGGGGGGGGATGCTGTCATTTAGGAGTCTCGGTACTTATATGGGATTTCTAAAAATAGCGCTAAGTACAGTTTTGCAAGAATTGCCCCGCGCTGCCAGCACCAGATCTCGGAACCGGTGGCCCCCTCGCCATTTATTACCGGGGGGCCCCCTCGCCATTTATTACCGGGGGGCCCCCTCGCCATTTATTACCGGGGGGCCCCCTCGCCATTTATTACCGGGGGGCCCCCTCGCCATTTATTACCGGGGGGCCCCCTCGCCATTTATTACCGGGGGGGCCCCTCGCCATTTATTACCGGGGCCGACCTCTGCGCTCGGCTGGAATTTCAATTCTATCTCTGCAGCAGACAATAATCTGATCAGCACAAAGGGACGTATTGCCCCGCCCCCTGACATCACCAGTTGGCACTGTATGCAAATATAAAGCAGATAAGTTAATTTGCATATAGTGCTTAACAGTGACGTCATCCCCTTATATGGCGCCCCCCCCCAGAGGATAAACCCTCACAAAGGTTTTTTACGACCGTCCCGTTTAAATCCTAAATCAAGGTTAAGAATCCCCGTCGATGCCGGTAATCTGAGTTCATACAAAAACCTAAACAGCGAGAGATTCAGCCGCGCGCCCGAAATAATTCAAACAACTAACCCCCCCCGAAAAAACAGCTACCCCGGGAGGGAGACCTTAACGGGATTTAACAAAAGACAGGAGGGGAAACAACAAGAGAGCGGAATCTAACACTAGAGGATCAGAGACTGAGATGGAACGGAACAAAGTTTTACTTTACTGAGAGGGTGGTAGATAAGTGGAGCAGCCTCCCAGCAGAAGTGGTAGAGGGTAATACAGTAAGGGTATTAAACATGCATGGGATAGACGTACGGCTCCTGAATCTAAGACGAGACCAACGACTGATTAGGGTTTGAGTCGTTACAGCAGGAGAAACGGGTGACTCGACGGGGGCCGGATGGGGCCGATCTGCCGGCAGGTTTCTATGTAATTTTAAAAGCAAAAATATTTGCGACCGTCTACATACCCAACTGTAAAGGGGTTAATGTTTGGTATAGAGGGGGCAGAGGGGCTTCTGCTGACATCACCGGACCCCGCGGGGGCATCTTTCACTCACTCCTATTAAACCATATTTTTTTAATCAGGGGCGCGCATGTACGAACACGCTTACGCTCCCCCCCCCCGAGCCGTCTTTGTGTCCCGAATCTGCCCCTCGGCCGTTTTGGGAATAAAACCCCTTTTTGTGGCCCGGTGGGACGGGGAGAGAGCGCTCAGCTTCGCGGAGTTCACACTCGGACGTTCCTGCCAGACAGACAATCGCTTTTTCTTTTACGATATATTTATTTTCCGCGGTTTGGATCCCCGGCGGGGCACAGAATTATTTCTACCCCACAAACTTAGCATTTTATCTGAAATAAAACACTTAAAATTATAAAAAAACATTTGCTTTGAAGAAGAAAGACGTTTTTGTTTGAATCTAGGTTTTTTTATAATAATGAAAATAAATAAATAGGAATCCAGAATCCAGTCTCTAGTCTAGTGGACTCTAGGGACAGCCTTCCAGCAGCCGTGGTAAACGGAATACTGAAAAGATGACAAGTATTTGGATGTCCCATATCGATGTATGCTGTACTGCGCTGCGGAATATGTTGGCGCTATATAAATCAATAATCATCGGACGGGGAAATTCCATGTCTATCAGTGTAGCCTCTAAGCAACCTTGTAGGAAATATACATGCATGCCTGCCACCTACTACAGGCAGAGGTGGTAGCGCCCAGGCGCACCCCGGCCAATACCCGAAACACCAAAATAAATATGGAATAAGACACCCAGGGTATTTCACCCAGATACCCCAGCAGCATGTAACTAAATACCCCTCCCCAGCAGCCCCCAAAACCAACAATATTCAGCACAAAACATCAAAGCCGATCCAGAAACAAAGTAACCAACTCTTAAAGGGCCAGGCGCACCCCAACTCAGCAAGTGACCCTTCGCAATGCCCTGTACCCCCCCCACCTGACACTCAAAGGGTTAAAGTGCCACATATTAAACTGCCCCCAAAATATAAGCGCAACCCACCTTGGAAAGCAGCAGCAGGGAAAGGGTTAAGAAGGATCCCAGCAGATCCATGGCTTCTGTCCAGATGCTCACAGCTGGGTGGAGGGATCAGGAAAGGATCCTGCCGCTAAGAAGTCCTGCAGTCCTTTGGTGCCCCTGGGTATGGGGGGGGGGGCAGTCCTTCCAAGGGCCACAAATCCAGCAGGGAGGGCTCTCCACATGCAGTCCCGGGATTGGGGATGATGCAGGGCGGCAGAGACCGGATCCCCAGCCTGTGGGGGCCGCACGATGCCCCCCGATACACCGAGATCAACGAGAAGTCTGCGGAGATCCCACCGCTGCCACCAACTCGGGGAGTGGGAGATCTGCCCCGGAGCCTCTGCCTTTAAACTCCCAACATCCAGGCAGAACAGAGGGAATGTCAGGGGCTGGAGGGGGGAGCGCTCCCAAATCCTGAAAAAGGGGGCAGGACCATGTGGGATGTGATTGGAGAGGGGGAGAGGGGGGGTAGGTGAGAGGGGGAGAGGGAGGGGGGTAGGTGAGGGAGGGAGAGAGGGGGGGGGTAGGTGAGAGAGGGAGGGGGGTAGGTTTCACCAACTTGGGTGGAGAGAAGCGGAGACAATGGCTGTTAACTCTGCGCAGCCTGGAGTGGACCCGGAGATGAATTTAAATAAAGTTCCCCGGCCGGTTTCATTTAGATGCTAATAATAAGGAAAAGGAAGGAAAACGGCGAGTTTCGGATGGGCGAAAGTCTTCTAGATTGTAAGCTCAGTGTCAAAAACGTAAACATTCTTACCGGATCCGTCCCAAAAAAAGGATTTTATTTCTGAATTTTCTCTAGATATAAAATATATAAAATATAGTTAGAAAGTGACTAAAAATAACAAAATAAATAAAAATGGAATAAATTAGTGTTTTTTTGGAATTCAGTGAAAATATCTCAGGGGCTTTGGGGTGTACAGAGGGGGTGCTTTGGGGGTGAATTACACCCGACTAGTCGCCCGTTTCTCCTGCTGTAACGACTCAAACCTTAATCAGTCGTTGGTCTCGTCTTAGATTCAGGAGCCGTATGTCTATCCCATGCATGTTTAATCCCCTCACTGTATTACCCTCTACCACCTCTGCTGGGAGGCTGCTCCACTTATCTACCACCCCCTCAGTAAAGTAAAACTCCCTTCCGTTCCATCTCTAGCGTTAGATTCCGGTCTCTTGTTGTAATTTTGTTTATGGATTTAAATCTCTATATTCGGTGCGCCCTCCGGGGGAACGAAGACTCTGATGGGGGGGGGGGGTATTTTTAAGGGTCGTTCCCTTTGTGCCGGTCCTGAGAACCCCGGGGTATTTGGGCAGATTCCGGTAAATATATATATAACAGATAATAATAATAAAAAGGCAGGTTTAAGGAGAATTATCCATCTATGTCGTACTCGGCACCGATTTGGGGATCATGGCTCAGGGGGTCAAACTCAGCGAGGCCCTTACGGCATCCAATGGGTGTTTCTCCTCCTTTGTTACAGGTTAACTGGCTGCTTATATTCAGGTGATACCTGTGATAAAGCAGAGAGTGCCTGTGCATGCGCCATGTGTTAGTAATAACCATACATCCTGGTGAAGGAGCAGCATTAAAACCCACAGCAAGAGGGTAACCTCAGCCCACCATATACTCAGCGCCCGCCGAGACCCAGCACCTTGGAATGCTTATAAAACGCATCATGCGGAGCGGCAAACGGCTTTCATACAGCGCTACAGCGTATGTTTCCTTTAAATGCCCCGCGGGGGTCTGGTCGCTTCTTCTGAACAAGCGTCTTATTGTATAATAAAGAACCTCCTGCTGTCCGCTTACTGAAGGCTCCATAAATATCCAGGAGGTTAGCAGGGCGCCCCAACATGCCCCCCCCATGTGAGCGTCGCCCCAGCCCCCCCCCACGGGACGATCACTGGTGGGGCCGCACCGGCCCTTTAATATCGGCCGCTTACGTTTTTCACTTTTAGGTCTTCATATGGAAAGAACCCAGAACCTCCATGGATCCGGAACCGAGTCACCTTCACAGAGGCCTCCTCTATCACAGAAGCACAAAGAGCTGGAGGACAAAAAGTTCTCCGTCCCAAAGGAAGGACATGGAAGTGTCTGCTGACGTGTGACGTGTGACGTGTGACCTGTGACCTGTGACCTGTGACCTGTGACGTATGACGGGACTCTTTGGGGTAATCTGGACGGTTGGTACCCAAAGACTATAATGTTGGCAAATTGAGAAGACAACTGGAACCTCTACAATCTCTGGTGGTCTTCTCCAAGGTCAGGAGTCTTTCCAGAATCACCGAAGAGGGGCCTCAGGGCTGTCACTTGGGAAAGGACCTCAGAAGTCTCCTTAAGGTTCCACCTGAAGAAGAGACCTCTACGCTCATCAAAGGTTATGGACCATCGGAGCGGTGCAGGTATATCCATGTTCCTTCTCCGGGAGTTGGTGGCGTCTTTGGTGTTTGGAACACCTGCTTGTGTGGCGGTGGCAGCAGCACAGGCTAAAGCTTCCAGAGGGTCGTGATGCGGCTGCAGGTGAAACCTGTCCTAGGGGAGCTGGGCCACCACAAGCCATAAGATGACCAGATCTATGGAGATGACCAACGCATGGTCCTCTGTGGCCAGTGCTCTCCTTTAGTAGAAGACACTTATACAAAGTATCAGGCCAATAGTGACCGACGCACACCTGTACCTGCCTGCTTGCTACCCCCCGCCGGGGCAGGTGAAATACCCCTGCTGCACGGGGGCAATTACCTTATCAACTGCCTGCCCAGAATGAGATTCCCGGAGGAAACCTTTCAAAACTTTTCATCTAATTATTTTGGGACCAATAAAGCTTAATTTAGACAGAAATTATCTTCTCTTTCATGGTTTTGTTTTAAATTTGATGGATAGGATAACCACACAACAGGCCCATCTCGGCTGGGCTGCCGATCCGTGTGTCTGGGACTCATACAAGCTTTTAGAACTTGGAGAGATGTCCTTCCATATAACATTAAAGTCTGAACCCCAGGTAACCAATAACAGAAGAGCAGGGCAGAGATACGCTCTCTCATTGGCCGGTGTCAATGTTGTGCGGACACTTTGGGATTCAGTGGTTTTCTGGTCTGGTGATTTGGACCCAGGCTTTCAGAATTATGATTTATGGCTCGCTGAGAGAGTAGGAGCCCCCAAAGTTCAGGATGGGGGAGGGTAAAGATGAGACTCATCTGAAGACCAATGTAGATAATAAGAGACCTCAGAGGCTTCTCCTTCAGATGGAATTTCATTTGAAGAAGAGACTTCCGAGGTCCCCATAGCGGATCTGAACGTGAAGTTGCCATCGGACGCGGAGCTTGGACGGTGGAGATTTGGGGTTATTTCCCAAGGTGGGCACTTAAACGATGCGTTTGCTGCATCTGGATATGAGGGGAGTTCAGCTGCCCAAACAGAGGGGGCACTTCCTAGAGTGTGAGAAACACAGCTAGCATCTACCACCTCTGCTGGGAGGCTGCACCCCTTATCCAGGGCCCTTTCAAAGTGGAGAATGAAACACAGCCATCTTATTCACGTTTAGCGTCGGGGGTCACGCGTCCGTAGAAGAGACCCCTCGGCAGAACGTCCAAGTATCTGCTGGGACCCTGCTGGGTATCTGCTGTCAGGGGGGTAAATTCCACGTTTTTACTACGCGTCCTATAACGAGTCCTTCCTTTTTATTATTGGCCGCTCTCCTTTCATGGGCTCCCAGGTGTGCTCTGTCCGCCCTGGGCCGTGTCCTCGGGGGGGGGGGGGGGGGGGGGAGTCTTCCTGGGAGGACCCCTCAGTATTTGTCTAGAGGACAGGTCTGTAAATTGCCATCACGCCCCCTTGTAAAGGGCCTTTTCTATTGTACACAGTCGTATAAGTCGCACGTACCCTCCGCCTCTCACCGGATGGGCAGCCCGTTCTTATTGCCCCTCTGGGATTATTCACATGATGTCATTTCATTTCTACATCTATGATGTCATTTTTAATAAACGCATGGGATTAAAATAATCAATATATACATCAGAAGCCCCCCAAATGTATCTCATGGGAGCAGCCGTCTTCACTTCCTGTGTGTGCAGAATTATTCCTCCCCATTTATTTATTATTTCTGTTTTGTTAGTTGATGGTTCTCCTTTCCATGAAGTTGATCACAGGGAAGAAACAAACTGCTTAGTGAATCCAGACCTGGATACAATGTAACGATTGGGCTGGGGGCACTTTAATTCCGGGACAAGGAGTTGGTCCCCAGGGGATCCTCATTCCCATATTCTCCTGTAAATTATTGTATTACCGACAAATCAGCAAAGATATTATATTCAGTAATAGAGGGATATAACACCCGGTATATTAACCCTTTAGCGTAAAGCATGTAATGCATCACCAGGGCAGTGAAACGGTTAAAACATAAAAAAATTAAAGGTGGATTGAAAGCAGAAACAACGAGAGGCAAAAACAATATAATATGATGTAATATAATGTAATGTGACATACTATAATGTTATATAATATGATGTAATATAATGTAATGTGATATAACATACAGTAAAATGATGTGATATAATATGTAATAATAATAATAAATGTGATATAATATAATGTGATATACCGGTAGAATAATGTGATATCATATAATGCGATATAATGTAATGTGATATAATGTGATATAATGTAATGTGATATAATGTGATATTATATGATATAATGTAATGTATAATAAAATATAATGTCATATAATATGTGATATAATGTAATATGATATAATAGATTGTAATATAATACACTGTGATATAATGTGACGTAGGAGCCTACCTTTGAGAAAGATGCCTGCTTCCGTAGAAACCAGTGTTTGTTTTGGGTTTTTGTCACTTTAATATTTTGGCTATTTTTACCATGTGATAAACTTTTTTTTATTTTTGTATTTTTGCGCTCCGGAGCATTTTGTGTTGTTTATATTATTTTTGAGACCGCAGGATAGGATGGAGTGAACCTGCTGAAAACATCACTACAGCGCGGGGACTTTACTGTTGCAGCCAAGAAAGTATTAATTTTTTTTGATGTCTTTTCCAATACAATATGTTACTAATCGTCTCGCAAAGAGCGACCTAAAAGAAATAATCCCACCTCACCTTTCCACACGGACCCCTGAGCGGTAAGAGCGTTTCTTTTTGTGATAATGTGATATAATGTAATATAATATTATGTGATATAATGTAATGTGATATAATGTAATGTGATATAATGTAATATAATATTATGTGATATAATGTAATATAATATTATGTGATATAATGTAATATAATATTATGTGATATAATGTAATGTGATATAATGTAATATAATATTATGTGATATAATGTAATATAATATTATGTGATATAATGTAATATAATATTATGTGATACAATGTAATGTGATATAATGTAATGTGATATAATGTAATGTGATATAATGTAATATAATATTATGTGATATAATGTAATGTGATATAATGTAATATAATATTATGTGATATAATGTAATATAATATTATGTGATATAATGTAATGTGATATAATGTAATGTGATATAATGTAATATAATATTATGTGATATAATGTAATGTGATATAATGTAATATAATATTATGTGATATAATATTATGTGATATAATGTAATGCGATATAATGTAATATAATATTATGTGATATAATATTATGTGATATAATGTAATGTGATATAATGTAATATAATATTATGTGATATAATGTAATATAATATTATGTGATATAATGTAATGTGATATAATGTAATGTGATATAATGTAATATAATATTATGTGATATAATGTAATATAATATTATGTGATATAATGTAATGTGATATAATGTAATGTGATATAATGTAATATAATATTATGTCATATAATATTATGTGATATAATGTAATGTGATATAATGTAATATAATATTATGTGATATAATGTAATGTGATATAATGTAATATAATATGATATAATAAAATGCACTATAATATAATGTCATATCATGTAATGTCATTTAATATATATCATATATAGTAACCATGATCATGTATATTAGGAAATCAGTCCCTTTAGGCCTTGGACAGTTGGCAGGCATGGTAAGGACATTGTATTTGCCCTGGCTAGTGCTGCTCCTTCATCTGCCAGATCAGAGCTTGTTATCTCCACAGGATTATTTAGATAAGGAGATCACTTCTTCTCCTGATCCCCCACCTTGTAGATTTTGCACAGGGAAGGGGAGGAGGGGGCAGTTGGGGGGGATGGGGTAATGAGGGCACAAGGGTTATTGCTGAGACCTCCAGACAGACAGTAGCAGCTTGTCCCCATCTCTTTGATCTCCCCAGGGAGGCCCTTTAATGCCCCGCACAGAGCACCGAACACTTGGTGGGTTAAAGCTGCTGTTCCACTTATACGTTATAACATTCATTGAACGCTCGCCACTACGTGAAGCAAAGACCCCTAACAGATCTGTCACTTTATTCTACCCTCTGACGGTTTAAAGGGGAACGCAAACTAAAAACGGTGTTACTTTTAATATGTTTTCTAAATATTCTGCTGTTTTCTATTTTCTTTTGTATCCAAATCATACATTTTATGTTACTAGAATCAGAAAAAATGAATACAATGTCTAAAGGCGGCTGCATATCAGCCGTTTGTATGACTCTCATATATATATATATATATTACTGTATACAGCGCTGGGGGGTTATATTACTGTATACAGCGCTGGGGGGTATATTACTGTATACAGCGCTGGGGGGTATATTACTGTATACAGTGCTGGGGGTTATTACTGTATACAGTGCTGGGGGGATTATATTACTGTATACAGCGCCGGGGTATATTACTGTATACAGCGCCGGGGTATATTACTGTATACAGTACATGATGGCCGCACGGACCGTTGTGCGCATGTTCACGCAGCTGGTGTTTTTTGCGGGGCTCACATGGTGTCATTGTATCCGTGTCGCTGCACATGTGACACCGTGTGGCCCCCCCGCTGTGAGCAGGGTAATTGTGAATCCTTTGTGTTTATTAGTGATCTCTCTCAACAGGTAACAAGGCCTGGCCGTGTTGACTCAGCTGCCCCCTGGGTATCGTGTTCCTGCCCCCTTCTGTGCTGTCCTGATAGATCTGTGGAACCTGCCCCTGCCCCTGTGTCCCCCGTCTGTGGCATTAAAGGTCACTGTACAGTTGCTGTTAGGAAGGATTCCAGACATCTATTTTTATTATCGCTTCTTTTTAATATTATTTCTCTAAACTGAGCTCATAAAGCAAAGGGTTCTATGAGTTCAACCCCAAATCTGCCACGCGCCGCGCATGTTCTGTACATTCTGTGCATAAGAAGGCCATGTCTACTAAGCAGTGTCAGTCACTGATACCTTTGGTGCAACACAAAATGCGCTGTATACAGTAATATAACCCCCAGCGCTGTATACAGTAATAACCCCCCAGCGCTGTATACAGTAATATAACCCCCAGCGCTGTATCCAGTAATATAACCCCCAGCGCTCTATACAGTAATAACCCCCAGCGCTGTATACAGTAATATAACCCCCAGCGCTGTATACAGTAATATAACCCCCAGCGCTGTATACAGTAATAACCCCCAGCGCTGTATACAGTAATATAACCCCCAGCGCTGTATACAGTAATATAACCCCCCAGCGCTGTATACAGTAATATAACCCCCAGCGCTGTATACAGTAATATAACCCCCCAGCGCTGTATACAGTAATATAACCCCCAGTGCTGTATACAGTAATATAACCCCAGCGCTGTATACAGTAATATAACCCCCAGCGCTGTATCCAGTAATATAACCCCCCAGCGCTGTATACAGTAATATAACCCCCAGCACTGTATACAGTAATATAACCCCCAGCGCTGTATACCGTATATATACCCCCCCAGCACTGTATCCAGTAATATAACCCCCCCAGCACTGTATCCTGTAATATAACCCCCAGTGCTGTATACAGTAATATACCCCCCCCAGCACTGTATCCTGTAATATAACCCCCAGCGCTGTATCCTGTAATATAACCCCCAGCGCTTTATACAGTAATATAACCCCCCAGCGCTGTATACAGTAATATAACCCCCAGTGCTGTATACAGTAATATAACCCCCCAGCGCTGTATACAGTAATATAACCCCCCAGAGCTGTATACAGTAATATAACCCCCAGAGCTGTATACAGTAATATAACCCCCCAGCGCTGTATACAGTAATATAACCCCCCCCAGCGCTGTATACAGTAATATAACCCCCGGCGCTGTATACAGTAATATAACCCCCAGCACTGTATACAGTAATATAACCCCCAGCGCTGTATACAGTAATAACCCCCCAGCGCTGTATACAGTAATATAACCCCCCCAGCGCTGTATACAGTAATATAACCCCCAGCGCTGTATACAGTAATATAACCCCCAGCGCTGTATCCAGTAATATAACCCCCAGCGCTGTATCCAGTAATATAACCCCCAGCGCTGTATACAGTAATATAACCCCCCCAGCGCTGTATACAGTAATATAACCCCCGGCGCTGTATACAGTAATATAACCCCCGGCGCTGTATACAGTAATATAACCCCCAGCGCTGTATCCAGTAATATAACCCCCAGCGCTCTATACAGTAATAACCCCCAGCGCTGTATACAGTAATATAACCCCCAGCGCTGTATACAGTAATATAACCCCCAGCGCTGTATACAGTAATAACCCCCAGCGCTGTATACAGTAATATAACCCCCAGCGCTGTATACAGTAATATAACCCCCCAGCGCTGTATACAGTAATATAACCCCCAGCGCTGTATACAGTAATATAACCCCCCAGCGCTGTGTACAGTAATATAACCCCCAGTGCTGTATACAGTAATATAACCCCAGCGCTGTATACAGTAATATAACCCCCAGCGCTGTATACAGTAATATAACCCCCAGCGCTGTATCCAGTAATATAACCCCCCAGCGCTGTATACAGTAATATAACCCCCAGCACTGTATACAGTAATATAACCCCCAGCGCTGTATACCGTATATATACCCCCCAGCACTGTATCCAGTAATATAACCCCCCCAGCACTGTATCCTGTAATATAACCCCCCCCAGCACTGTATCCTGTAATATAACCCCCAGCGCTGTATACAGTAATATAACCCCCCAGCGCTGTATACAGTAATATAACCCCCAGTGCTGTATACAGTAATATAACCCCCCAGAGCTGTATACAGTAATATAACCCCCAGAGCTGTATACAGTAATATAACCCCCCAGCGCTGTATACAGTAATATAACCCCCCCCCCCAGCGCTGTATACAGTAATATAACCCCCGGCGCTGTATACAGTAATATAACCCCCAGCGCTGTATCCAGTAATATAACCCCCAGCGCTGTATACAGTAATATAACCCCCCCAGCGCTGTATACAGTAATATAACCCCCAGCGCTGTATCCAGTAATATAACCCCCCAGCGCTGTATACAGTAATATAACCCCCAGCGCTGTATCCAGTAATATAACCCCCAGCGCTGTATACAGTAATATAACCCCCCCAAGGGGCTCCAAGATCACCAATTGTTCATGATGTCTGACCCATAGAGCTTGCGTTCCGTAGGATGTGAAATACAACCAGGGGTTAAAGAACAGCCGCTGTTATTGATCGTCTGCAAATACCCCCTACATGAGATGGGTAACTACAGGGTGGCCTGAAGCTGAGGATGATAGGAGTTTGCCTTTGCCCTTGCGGCAGAGCGACATCAGCGTTCTATAAATTGTTAATAAAAGGGAAACGTAAACTAAATGTTTTCAAAATATGAATTCTAAACCCAAAAATCCCTGAAAATGAACCTGACTGTGAGACTTGCCCCCAGGGGGTGGGAGAATTGCCCCAGGCCAGAGGAGGGGTACCTGGCTAGCTGTGTGTTGAGCTCCCTGTTTGCCCATTTCCTGCACAGACAATGCTTCAAAGGCTTGGGGGTGGGGGGCATTATTATTGGGCTATCCTGCCCCCCCTGTGGAGCGGAGTACAGGGGCAATAGAACCTTCTAATGTGTCTGGGGGGCCATCATTTCCCTTATTTACCCCGGACCTCTCTCTCCTCACATGTTATGTCTTTCGGACCCAGTGGCGACGAGGAATGGAATTGCCCCTTAGAGGGGAGGTATTTGGTTAATTGGTAAATTTAGTGTCATTCCATTTTTTTCCTGCGGCACAGAAAGGGTTAAAATGATTCACAGCTAATTTACTAACCAAGCTTTAGAGGTTCAATATTTTTGAAAGTTCAGCAAAATCTGACATTTTTTCCCAGTCGCTGCTGCCCTTAATGCCCCCAGAAGGCTGTTTCTGGTGCCATGCGGGCCGTGCTGCCTATTAGCCGGGGCTCTCCCTCTGTTTGGGGGCATTGATGGCGCAGAGAAGGCACAGGCAGGCCATCGGGGGTTGGGATGGCATTGATAAGCTGCTTGAGGGCAAAGGTGGCACACGCAAGTTGTTTGGGGACAAAGATGGCACTGCGGGACATGTTGCTTGGTGATGTTGGGGGCCCTGGGGCAATTCTTTTTAGTAACGCTCCCGGTGCTCTAAGCCGCGCATGGAGTTTCAAACACTGTGAGGCTAAAGAGCAGGATAATAATAAAAACAGATGCCAGACGCTCTCTCCTGGCTGCTGTCTCTTTTGTGACATCCTCATTCCCTAGTAAACAGTTTATGTGCCCCCCGCTCCCCCAGGTGTCGGAATCACATCGTCCCGGGGCCTCCATCTTTAACCCATTTCATGTGAGGAGGGCGGCAGATTCCTGCAGCATGACGCGGGTCTCCGGCGGAGGCGTGTTTGGGGCGGCAGTCGCGCATGGAAGTGATTACCTCACCCACGTGACGGGGATCTCACTGACAGCGAGGGCTGGGGCCCTGTGGGAATGTCAGCGTGTCAGCAACCTGGGCGCTGGAAGGGTTAATTCCAACACGCAAACCTCAGCAAAAATACCGCTCGGTTTTTTTGTTTCCCCCAGTTGCAGTTTTTGCCCCCATAATATTCTGTTTTCAGGCAGCTGCATATCAGCCGTTTGTATGATTCTCGCTTTGTTATCTGACCCCCGATCTACTAAACACCCCGACTCCTTATCAGACTGCCTGTGGGGGGGGGGGCGACAATAGAATGGCTCAGTCTTAATTACCCAGCCAGACTCTCTGACTAACGAAAGTCTATGGAGGAACGGACTTCATTAGCATCGCCGTAAAGCGTCAGCTCAGTGCGGTGTTTGAGCCGGGAAAGACCCCCAAAATATCACCTGACTGACGTTTCTGGAAAAGTTTAGTAGAGTCTAAATTTCACAAAAAGTAGCAGATTTATAAACCTCCCAGAGCTGATGGGGGAGGGGGGAGAGAAAGAGAAGGGGGAGAGACGTTTAAATCCATAAAGGGATAAAGGACGGGAGGGAATTTATTTCAAAGGAGGAGAAAAATTACAACAAGAGAGCGGAATCCAACGCTAGAGAGTCAGAGACTCTCAGAGTGGTAGATAAGTAGAACAGCCTCCCAGCAGAAGTGGAGTCAATCAGTCATTGGTCTCATCTTAGATCCAGGAGCCATAAAGACATGCATGTTTACATTCTTACTCTGTATTAGCAGCATCTACCACTTCTGCTGGGAGGCTGCTCCACCTATCTACCCCCCTCTCAGGACGTTACATTATACGCAGGGTATCTATAAGTAAATAAACTGAAACTTTTCAATTAAATGTTCTGAAAACCTCTGTTTATTTAGAGACTGGGGGGGGGCAGATGATGCAAAAATGAAGATCCAGGAGACGTCTGCCCCGGGGGTGGGGGTGGGGGGGGCATGCGCAGGAACGACCGGATCCAATCCCTGCCAACAATTACCTACTGATGTGGTTTTACTAACGCAACCAGGTAATGAAACCACATCCCCCGGCCCCCCCGGCCCTCCGTACCGCTCCCAAAATAATAACAATAAGATGGGGGGGGTATCAGCCCCTCCGCGCCCCGCGGGGCAGATTTGTCATCCGCCCCATTATTTCATTCACAGCCAAAAAACACAATCTCTTCACCTTCATTCATCCGCCTTCACCTGGGGCTACAACTCTCATCACTCCCGGCAGGATAAGGGGCATTGTTGTCCGGTGGTAGGTGTATGACTGAGGGATTCTGGGAGTTATCTGCCGGGTGGCGGATCCACAGGGGGCTTTTTACAGAGTCGATATGATTTGGTGCGATTTTTCTTCCTGCTGTTACAGAAATCGCAGGGACTTGGCCCAAATTCTACCCCCAATTAGAGGAGTTTGGAGCGAATCCTGACCCAGAGCAGAGAGGGGACCTCCACTCGCCCATCACTCAGCTCGGATCCCTCCACTCGCCCGTCACTCAGCTCGGATCCCTCCACTCGCCCATCACTCAGCTTGGATCCCTCCACTCGCCCGTCACTCAGCTCGGATCCCTCCACTCGCCCATCACTCAGCTCGGATCCCTCCACTCGCCCGTCACTCAGCTCGGATCCCTCCACTCGCCCATCACTCAGCTTGGATCCCTCCACTCGCCCGTCACTCAGCTCGGATCCCTCCACTCGCCCGTCACTCAGCTTGGATCCCTCCACTCGCCCGTCACATGCCGAGTTACATCTCCGCCCAGACTCCGCTCTACACGGAGTTCAGTCCCGAAATTCCAATGACGGCCGTCTGGATGGAGCTTGGAGTTTATCTTTACAAATGCGGCTCCTCTTCATACTTAAAGCCATTGAGCCCTCCTCATCTCCCCTCACCTCCCCTCACCTCTCCTCTCCTCTCCTCTCCTCACCTCACCTCCCCTCACCTCTCCCCATCTCCCCTCTCCTCTCCTCACCTCTCCTCTCCTCACCTCCCCTCACCTCTCCTCTCCTCACCTCCCCTCCTCTCACCTCTCCTCTCCTCACCTCCCCTCACCTATCCCCACCTCCCCTCATCTCCCCTCACCTCCCCTCCTCTCCCCTCTCCTCACCCAGAACCCACAGGCAGATCGGCCCCATCCGGCCCCTGTCTAGTCGCCCGTTTCTCCTGCTGTAAAGATTCAAACCTTAATCAGTGGTTGGTCTCGTCTTAGATTCAGGAGCCGTATGTCTATCCCATGCATGTTTAATACCCTCACTGTATTACCCTCTACCACTTCTGCTGGGAGGCTGTTCCACTTATCTACCACCCTCTCAGTAAAGTGTTTAATTAATTATGTGGATTGCTGGTGACGTCTGCCGGTAACTCGGTCTCTCTGATGCCCCCCCGGCTCTCAGGCGCAAACGTGTTTTACGAGGTGATTTTACTGCCGGAGCCCAGAAGATGAAACATTAAAATTCCTTGTAAAATGAGCTCATCCTGCAGATAATTACACGGAGGGCATCGCTTCTCGCCCGCGGGGCTCGCACTCTCTGAGCAGTCTCTACACACTCTCTGCGCTCTCTCTACACTCTTTCTGAACACTCTCCGCACACTCTCTCCGCGCTCTCTCTCTCAGAACCGGACCGGCTGAACTCTTCTTATTCTCATTTAATGTTCTTTAAAACAAAAATAATTGTAGGCGGGGCATTTGATGCAAATTTCCCTTTATTTCCCACGATCCCACGGTGCAGATGGTATCGGAATCCTGATGTCAGCAGGAAGTTGCAGCCGGCAACTTTTCCGGTAATTTTGTGGGTTTTTCAGCCATTTTGAATCAGGAAACATTTTTTATCCCCCCCCAGGTAACAGGGGAATGGTAACTACCCCGTCGCCCCAGAGACCGTAAAATCCACAATGGCTTCAATTTGCAGGTTACGCTGAGGGCCGTAAACGCTTCCTCCTTCCGCTCCCCTCACTTTAGTGCCCCTGTTGCCCCTCCGGGCGTCCCCTCCGGGGCGGATTCCTCCGGCCTCACAAGGTGGACTCAAAGCAGACGTAATAGCCCCTCAGGTGCCGCACCGAGCCCCCCCTCCCCCACCGGCTCCTTGGCTTTGAAGCTGAACCATCAAAGGACCCGAGGAAGGATCCGGACGGGATGTTGGGAGAGTTTCCTGTTTCGATGTCATTAATATAAAAGCCCCTGGCCGGGGCAGGAGGTTGTTTGCTGACACTTGCCTGAGAAATTGTCCCAGGTGTCACTTTTCGAGGGTCTGACAATGGAAGTGAGACGTGTTTCATTGGGGAGGAATAACAATGAAACCTCACAGCAAATAAAGCCGGTGCAGACGTTTGCTGAATCTGCCGCTCAGCAAGAAACCCCCCAGGGAAAAATCATCGGGGCCCAGGGGGGGGGGTAGTAGCTCGGGGGTCAGATAACAGAGCAAGAATCATACAAATGGCTGAAAACATTATATTTTGGGGCAAAAAAACTAGAACCGGGGAGGAAAAGTGGGACGCAGGGATCTGAGGTTCAGAGAGGGACTGGTGAAGCTAAACAGGGACACTTGGGAGGAATGTCACGCCCCTGTTACCCCAGCGATCACCGTGGGGGTCCGGGGCACCCCGGCTGTGTCCGTAATCCTCGCAGAGAGCGGCGTGAGACTTGTAGTCGGCAAACTCTCAGGTTTCCCCCCAAAACGACCAATTTTCTCCCAGTTATTGAGCAGTTTGCAGGCGGGGGGGGGGGGGTTGTACTCCGTTACTGTATATGAGAGAACAGCGGGTGATACAGGAATAATCTATGAGCAGAAACACAATATAGTGCCGGCCGGGGGGCTTCAAACGACCCCCCCCCCGCCCGGCAACATCTGTCCGCCAGCCGGCCAAGAGCCTCGCGGGGAATACGATCCTCTCTGCTAACGGCCCCCCAATAATCAGCCCCCCAATACCCGGCCGGGGGTCCGCATCGCCGCCTAACCCACTCATCCCAGCCGGTGTATGGAGACGGGAAACGCCGCGCTCGGGGGGGGGGTCGGGTTATCGGGCGTCTGGCGGTTTCTCCCCGTTACCGGCCATCCCGGGACTCTCGCCCTCTACGGAAAATTGTAGATTGTAAGCTTGCAAGTCGAGCCTCTCCACCGAATCGGTTTGTCTGTCAGTTCTCGTCTTGTCAGATCCCTTGAATTTATGAATTGTATTAAGTGCTGCGTAAACTGTTGGCGCCAAATAAATAAAAGATAATAATAACAATAATTACTGGTGTATAATGTTACGGCTTCTGCCACCTCTGATGGGAGGCTCTTCCGCTCCTCTACCACCCTCTCAGTAAAGCCAAACTTCCTGATATTCAGAAATAGTCATTGTTTCCAATAATGTAACATTAAGGCCTTTTTGCAATTTTTTTTCCAGCTTTGACACACTTTTTCATGACTGTTTCATTTTTGGGTGGATATTATGAGATTTAGGTAAACGGTGAAGGAGCATCAGAGGAGGAGAGAGGGGCATCAGGGGGGAGAGAGGGGCATCAGGGGGGAGAGAGGGGCATTGGAGGAGGAGGGAGGGGCATCGGAAGAGGAGAGAGGGGCATTAGGAGGGGGAGAGGGGGATGATCAGGGGGGGGAGGGGGGATGATCGGGGGGGGGGGGGGGGGGATGGGCACAGGGATTTGTACCGGGTTTAAAGTGAAAAATCATCGTGAAATAAATGAAATCCTCCTCGGCTGTAACATAACAGCCCCCCCCGTACTCAGCCGGGGGGGGGGGTTATTCCACGCGGGGCCCTTCCCTCTGTATACATTTACTCGTAAACACACGCCGCCCTCTCTCCATATGTACACAGAGTATAGAGAACGCGCAGCCCCCTCCGCCACGTAGCCCCCTCCGCCCCGCGTCACGCCAGCCAGTCCTGTTTATTCTCATCGTTATTTATAATAAATATACACGCCAAGTCACTCGCCACCCGCGCTCTCAGTCCTGATTCCGCATCATAAATGTTCAGTGAGTACAGCCCAGGTTGGGATTCCATTACTAGATTTTGTCATTAATTATTAGTGAAGTAATTAATACCCAGTAATTAGTCATTTAAAGCTGCTGTCCCAGCTACTCATTATTATTATTATTATTATTATTATTATTATTATTTAATCTGGTAAAAATTTCTCTCATTCATAATTTTTCCCAGGAACACTTACTTAAAAATTTACTTAAAAACCCTCTGTCCTCTAAGAAGGGGTTAAATAATAATAATAATAATACAATAATAATAACAATAGTAATAATGAAATGAATAATGATAATAATAATAATATACGTTATCAGATAGCGGGCGGCTCACATGGCTCTGGAAGACGCGTTGTAGCTCCCCCTGGAGGTTGAATTTTGCTGCACAAGAAAAATACCCCGGCACCCTGCTGCCCCCATCGCTGCCCCCATCGCTGGGCTGTACCCCTACTTCCTGATAAAGTTGTCCCCCCGCGCCGGGGGTTCTAATAAACGTGACGCCGCTCCCTGCATTCGCTCCGAACTCCCGAACGCGATGATCTGATACATTTTTGGAATGTTGGCCGAGAGCCATTTGGCGGTTATTGCCCTAAATCTCCACATGTGGCCCCTCTGCGCCCCCCCCCCGTCAGCCCCAATTCTGATGCGCCATTACTACACGGCGGTCTCGGTGGCGGCCGTCGCTCTCATGAAGCTTAATGTTTCTGTCAGGCCCTGCAGCTGCTTCCTCCGCGGCCCCTGACGGCCCCCGCATACTACGCATAAAATACAACATGGCAGCCGGCGGCGCACGTGGGAGAACCGACAACCAAAGCTGCGAAGAAACAAAATATCCTTCCAAACCTAACCAACGTTCACCATCACGGAGACCCCGTAACCCGACATGTCCGTGACACACGCCACGCTTCCGTGTCACCAGGAAGGATATTTCCTCCCCACGCAGACGTACGAGGAGCCAAAAAGTGTCCCCCGACTAACAACAGCCTCCGTCGGGCCGGCAGGAGGAACGTCTCATGGAAGGGAGTGAACGCTTTCCAGGTTCTGATTTCCCATTGAGATGTTATGGCCGCTCTCCCCGGTTGCCTAGCGACCGCCGCGCATGTTTCGCTGCCGTACACCGGCCATTGTCCTGATGAAGCGTCCATTTCCCGGCGAGATTCCGGCGAGAAAACCCTTTTTTCCTAAAACCTTCAGTCTGCCAACCGCCCCCCCCCCCCACGCCTCAGGGATTCTGCAAAAATATTTTTTTCTCGAAAGAATAAAGGTATAAAAAGCCAAATCCCATTAGGCACAGCCGATGCCGACGCGCGGGTTACTATATGCCAAAGGAAGCCTTCGTACTGCAATGACATCACAAGTCACGGATATACGCCGCGTGTGACATCATCGTCGCTCTTGGCTCGCTGCGTATTTGAGTCAAATGAAAGAATTTGGACGGAAATAACGAAGGGTTTATTTCTTACAGACTTCATACTTTATTAAGAGACGCTTTGAGTGATGGGAGTTCTCCTTTCTCGTTGGGACCGGTTTCTATGACGACATGTGGATGGAGGCTGAGAGTTTCTGCGTGACGGGCGAGGGGGCTTCATACAATCAGCGAAGGACCCTGCATAAAAACAGATGAAGGTCCAACGGCCCTCATAACACGGAGCAGAGAGACCCCGAGATCTCCGCAGCCAATCAGAGGCGGCTCCTTCTGGCCCGACGTCCCCCAAACTCCATGGTCCTGACGAGGAACATTCCTCGGGGCCAGGCGGACCCCCGGTGAAGATAAATGTTACAAACAGGACGTTGCCCACCCATTCGCGGCCGTAAATATTTCACCTTCTGGGAACCTCCTTCCCGTCGGGGGAATTTCTGTGTAAATGCAGGAATTCCTTCGCTTTCTGGCACATATATTTCTGCAACGAGGCCATTTATTTTCTTTATGTGCCAGATCCTCGGGGCGGCCGCCGATGATTTGCTCACTTGTTTGTCTCTAAACCTTTACGGCCAGATCTCCAGACACCGCCGGCCGCCCATTAATAACACCGCCGGATGCTGTGCATTAACCTCACTGCTCCTATACAGCAACAAAGTCACAAAGGGTTAATAAGATAAAAACATTTCGTATACAGTAATATAACCCCCAGCGCTGTATACAGTAATATAACCCCAGCGCTGTATACAGTAATATAACCCCAGCGCTGTATACAGTAATATAACCCCCAGCGCTGTATACAGTAATATAACCCCCAGCACTGTATACAGTAATATAACCCCCAGCGCTGTATACAGTAATATAACCCCAGCGCTGTATACAGTAATATAACCCCCAGCGCTGTATACAGTAATATAACCCCCAGCGCTGTATAGAGTAATATAACCCCCAGCACTGTATACAGTAATATAACCCCAGCGCTGTATACAGTAATATAACCCCAGCGCTGTATACAGTAATATAACCCCCAGCGCTGTATACAGTAATATAACCCCCAGCGCTGTATACAGTAATATAACCCCCAGCACTGTATACAGTAATATAACCCCAGCGCTGTATACAGTAATATAACCCCCCAGCGCTGTATACAGTAATATAACCCCCAGCGCTGTATACAGTAATATAACCCCTCAGCGCTGTATACAGTAATATAACCCCCTAGCGCTGTATGCAGTAATATAACCCCCAGCGCTGTATACAGTAATATAACCCCCCCAGTGCTGTATGCAGTAATATAACCCCCAGCACTGTATACAGTAATATAAACCCCAGCACTGTATACAGTAATATAAACCCCAGCACTGTATACAGTAATATAAACCCCAGCGCTGTATACAGTAATAACAGTAAAACACCACACTGAGCTGATGCTTTATGGCGATGCTAATGAAGTCCGTTCCTCCATAGACTGCCATTAGTCAGAGAGTCCAACTGGGCGATGAAGACTGAGCCATTCTTTTGTTTCCCACAGGCAGTATAAGGGTCTTAGTAAATCGTCATGACCTCCCGCACGGTGATTGAAGGATTGGCCAAATTCAGACTCCCTGGTACGGAAGAGGTTAATGTTGCATTAGATGCATCCTGTAAAATATAAAAAAACCCTCTAGATTGTCAGCCTGCGAGCCGAGCTCTCTTCCCCTAATGTATCAAGTCGTCTTAGTCTGCCGGCTGTAGTTCTGTCAGACTCTTTGAATGGAAGGAATTATTGGCGAAATATAAATAAAAGGTAATATTATTATTATTATTATTATTAATGCCCCCCTCCCCCCCCGGGACACCTGGAGATCTGGACGTTGGTCTCTCGAATGGTTTATCCGGCTGGGAATTTCTTGTCTAAATAAAGTCTGCGGCTTTTATACAGCATTAAATCTTCAGCGCTTAGTAAATACGGCCTTCCTTCTGCCCCTTCTGGGTGATCTACCCCCCCCACTGACTCAGTGCTACCCAACGAGGTTCATATCCAGGGGTATCCATCTATCTATCCATCTATCTATCCGTCTATCTATCTATCCATCTATCTATCTATCATCTATCCATCTATCTATCTATCATCTATCTATCATCTATCCATCTATCCATCTATCTATCTATCTATCTATCTATCTATCTATCTATCTATCCATCTATCTATCTATCTATCTATCCATCCATCCATCTATCATCTATCCATCTATCTATCTATCTATCTATCTATCTATCCATCTATCTATCTATCCATCTATCCATCTATCTATCTATCTATCTATCTATCTATCATCTATCCATCTATCTATCTATCTATCTATCTATCATCTATCCATCTATCCATCTATCTATCTATCTATCTATCCATCTATCTATCTATCTATCTATCCATCCATCCATCTATCATCTATCCATCTATCTATCTATCTATCTATCTATCTATCTATCTATCCATCCATCTATCTATCTATCTATCTATCTATCTATCCATCCGTCTATCTATCTATCTATCCGTCTATAAATAAAGATATAGATTTTTGGAGGTTGCGTCGTTGGGAAGACATTAAACTGATTTGTTTTCAGAAACGTATATAAGTGGGGGTTTTACTTGAATAAACCCCCGGGGGGGTGAGGGGCTCTCCTGGCGCTGACACTGCACCCCGTGTTCAGGCTCCGGGAACTTTGCCTTTTGCTCTTCTTTCCAGAATATTTTGGGAACGACGCGATGTCAGCGGCCCCCGGGCTTCGCTCCGTGAGAGACGGTCAGGTGCGGAGGGGATGAGAGACGAGTGCGACGGGGCGAGAGATCGCGAGGATGATGAGATCCACGAGAGATGAAGGACAGACATCTGCGTCCGCCAGCTGCGCTCACATTCCTCGCCGATGATGTCTGTCCGTCTGTCCAGCGCTCGCTCCAGGGGATTAACCTCTTTCTAGCGCATGGGCTCTGAAATGGGCTGTCGGACCTGGATCAGGGGGCTCGCCATGTTCTGGGGTATTCTGATGCCCCCCCCCAGATTGCCCTTTCTCCTCCCCCGATGCCCCTCGCCCCCCCAATGCCCCTCTTTTCTAGGAGGTCAGAATGTTTGCTGGGTATGAGGGGATCGCAGGGTTCTACGGCCCTAAAAGCCCCGATAATGTGTATAGAAACAGCAGGAAACGGCTTTATAAATTAAACGGGGGAAATAAACCCCATTATTCTTCTAATAAATGCCCCGACAAATACCCAGCAGTAATGCCCTTAAACTAAAGTGCCCCTCGTTGGCCATTTAAACCATCCCCTAAAGCGCGTCGGGTACTGAAATCCCCCAAAGTTTTGTATTCGAGGGCCCCGGACTCTGAGGACCGGACGCGGCGTTTGCCCCGGGGCAGCTGCTTCCCAATCAAATGCTTTGTAAGTCTACAACTAGCCCAAGATTTGCCCCACGTAACAGTCCGGTGACTCCCCCCAGTTGATAAACAATTAAGCCGAGCTGCTTTTCCCTGGGTAACCGGCGCATAGCTGGCAACGGCTGGACGGCCGGTCCCGGTTACCGGAACTCCGCATTACTCCGGGCCGCTCTATCACCGCTGGGTCACGTAACTTTCACAATCCTGCCATCCTCCCTCCCCGAGAGTCAGTCCAGCCCGAGGGGCAATCTCTCTCAGCGGAAGTTGAGATGGGAGGCAGCCTGTGGCAGAGCCAGCGTAATCCAATCGGTTTACCGTATTATAGTCTGTAAGGAGCAGGGCTTGGAGGCCCCAGATCTGAATTCTTCTTCTCATTTCCTTGTTATTCGGAAACAGATACACTGTATCTACACCGTATGACATCATAACTTCAACCAGCTGCAGATCGCTCTCAGCCAATCGGGCTAACAAAATAGCAACTTGTGGGGCAACTCCGGCTCCCGGCGCCCCCTGCTGACTGACTGGGTAATAGCAGGAGACCATTCTAACTCTTCCCAGGAGATCGGCCCCATCCGGCCCCCGTCTAGTCGCCCGTTTCTCCTGCTGTAAAGACTCAAACCCTAATCAGTCGTTGGTCTCGTCTTAGATTCAGGAGCCGTATGTCTATCCCATGCATGTTTAATACCTCACTGTATTACCCTCTACCACCTCTGCTGGGCGGCTGCTACTCTTAGTTAAATGAACGAGGAGACAGAAGTAACGTCTCTTAACGTAAAAAAAAAAAATATATAGAAAGCAGGTTATTGTGATAAAAAAGGACAAATGATTCGGGAATAACCTAGAAGCGGAAGCGCTTTACTACCATGAAAGGTTATCCTTTATTTAACCCTTTCAGGGCAGGGTCCAGGGGCAGCCCGATAAATTAACCCCGTAAAGAACGACAGACACAGGTTTTGTACATATAAAAAGAGTCTTTAAAACATGACATTTCTCGTTCATGTTGCGTACAAAGGAGTGCCGAGTATCGGCGGCCGTGGGAGGCGGGTCTTTACAATTGTGCTTTACCTTTTAAAAAATAAAACCCGCCCCTTTATGCAAATAACGTGCCAGGAATCCAGTGTGAGTATTTTGTGCAAACGCAGCAGAAGCAAATGACCAAGACAGGTGAGTAAAGGGTTAATGAGATAAGACTACAATCCCTATCATCAACCCGCTGGTGAGATTCTCCAGTGTGACTACGAAGTTTGTTATTGCTGAAGGCAACGTATGACGATGACATCATTTCTCAGCTGCCCTGTTACAGAGTATCACAAAAACGCTTTCATTCATTAAAATCAGACGAACGCCCTTCGGGGTGAGAGAAATAACCCCCCCCCCCAGCATGGCTGACCCAGAGAGCTTCTCCTGCAGGAAGAGCCGGCCCCTGTATAATGTATAGCTAAATCAGCGAGCCGGCCCCCTGTATAATGTGGCTCGCTGATTGAACTATACATTATACAGGGTTCAGCCCATTCCTGGAGGAGAAGCTCCCGCGGTTGGCCCTTCATGATGTGCTGTGACGTCAGAGAGAAGAGATATCCAGCTCTCCTGCAGACTCCTTGTTTAGTGAATAAAGCCCTTTGCTGGGCGCTGTTGGGTATAAAACCCGTATCCTGCGTTATCGAAAAACTAAACGTGCGAATCTCAGGGAGTTTTATGAGAAATTCACCATCTACGTAATATTTCATACTAGGGGGGAGATTACTGGCTTCACCCCCCAGGAAAAAATACAATAAAAACGGCAGTTGTTGCTACGGCGACGATCCATCAGTGTAAACACTGTTTATCCCGATAAGACCCACCGTGTCCCCAAAACTAAATGGGGCTCCCATCACTCACAGCCCAGGTTAACGGGGGGCATTCGTCAGACATAACAACCCCCCCCCCTCATGGCAGTCCTCGTCTTGGACATCGGCTTCCGTACCAACAGACTATAAAACCCCCCAAAAAAGGAAAGAAAAACCCAAAAAACAAACATTTTAGGTAGATTTAGAATCCAGGAAAAAAAGTTTTACCAAAAGTCCCGCATTATTAACCCAAAATAAGCCCAAGTCCCATTCATCTTAAAAATGAGAATTTCATAAAACCCCAAATATTACCCTTATCCTCAAAAAAAAATCTGGTGAATTTTGGTCTCCGACAGTCATTGTAACAACAGCAAAAATTGCAGAAAAACCCAAATCCCTAATTCTTGTAACGTGTGGGGGGGTTTCAGGGCAAATATATAAACCCTTGACCCCCCCCCACCCCCAGAAATGCATGGCAGAAAAGGGGCATCCAAAAGGCTGTGATTTTCCTACAACTCCTATGATTCTGGGCCGGCCGGCGGGTTGCATCTCAGTGGCCGGCACTGCTCTTCAAGATAAGTCTGTGGGACTCTCCCAGGAATGAAGGGGTTAAGTGCAAGTAGTAAAAGTGCCCCCCCCCTGTATTGGTCTGTTCCAGATTTTCAGTAATAAAACTACAAAAAGACATAAAATAGTAATTTTTTTCAATGTTTTCTTTTTTCGTCGTTGAGGTGGCAGATGGAGGACGCGGCGGGCGGCTCGTTACCCAGCAGCTTTTCTTTAAGCCCCCAATGGCCGCCATTTCTATAGTCACCTGGTGGGGGGGGGGTTTGGGCAAATTAGAGCAGAAACCCCCCCATCTCTGGCCGGTCAAATAAAGGGGCTCGTCGCTGGCGGCCGGTAACGTTTCTCGCGAGTGCGAAAGGAAGAAGAAGAAAACGTCTCTTCTTCGGTAAGGCGAAACCTCGAGCGTCCGTCCGCAGGGCCGGCAGAAGGGTCAGCTCTCCGGGGTCAAGGTGCATCGAGTGTCGAGTCGCTCCGTTTACGGTCCCCGCGCCCCGAATGGATCCAATTCATCGTCTATAGGAGGGGGAAGGGAGAGCAGCGGTTGGGTCTCGAGGACACGGACAGCGCTTTTTCCTCCTCTTAGCGGTTTTTGATGAAGAGGCGGCCATTGCGCCCCCCGGGGTCCCTACAATCATGTCGCCGATACGGCGGACGTCACTTGGTCTCCCCGGCTTTGTATTCCGTCTCCCCGGATGACACCTGCGAGATCCGCCTGGTGGAGCCCCAGAGCTTGCGCTTGAACTGGCCGGTCTTCACCTGAAAAAAAGTAAAGACAGCGTCCAACGTAACCACGGCGACCAGTCACACGATAACGGCGGACAGAGAACCCCGGAACATGCAGCGAAGCGAAACCAAGAGGCTCTACACAAACGGCCGAGAACGCAAGATGAACCGGCAACGGCGGGAGAAGACGGGGAGAAGACCCCACGCGGCCTATGGGGGGACAGACTCCCCGGCGCTGAGAAATCACAAACCTCCAGGGGTTGTCCGGCTCCCACCACAATCAGCTTCCCGTCTTCCAAGCCCACCAACACGTGGCTGTTCTCCTTGGTCACGGACACGCAGTGCACGGGGACCTTCATGGGTAACGGGGGGGCAGCGGGGGCCAAACTGGTGGCAGAACAAAAGCTTTATTACCTTATTGATGTTATTCACGATCATTAATAGAAGGACTCATTAGCAACTAAACGGTTAAATCCGTCTGCTGAGAGACGCTCTGCTTCTATACATTATACAGAGCCCGGGGGGGGGGGACCTACCTCTGGAGGTCTCGGATCTGCAGGGAACACTGCATCGTACCCAGAACCACGAAGTCCTGCGTCACGCACATCGCCGTCACCTGCTCGTCCAGAGCCACCGAGGACAGGTGTTTGCCGTTCACCGAGAACAGGTGCAGAGCGAACTTATCCTGGTGGAGGAGACACGGCGTGAGAGGGCGCAGATCGCGCAGGAGCGCGGACCCCCAGCTCAGGTAGAGTCTAAGTCACCTCAGAAACGGACAGCCGCACGCGAAACAAAGTGCTATTTCTCTACACATTTTACAACCAGAGCTGTGGGGAGGAATAAGCGTTTATGCTCTGACCTTGAGAGAAGTCCTTCCTTCGATTATGCTCTGGAAGATGATCTGTCCTTCGAATCCCACCGCGAGGTGCGACACGGTCAGGGGCAATGTACTTTCGCACGGGGGCTTTATACACCTCATGAACTGCCCCCGCCGAACGGTGTGCACGATGATCGTTCCGTCCTACGAACGGAGCAAAAAGGGAGAGCTTAAAAAAACCAAAACAGGAGACGGAGGAGCCGTCACCCCGACACTTACCCCGCGGGGGCCGGAACAGCTTCGGTATTTGGCACAGACGCCAACGCATTTTACTTTGGTTATTGGCACTAGAAGGTAGGACTTCTGTCTCATCTAAAGCCTCCCCAGCTGCCTCCTCTGTCCGCAGGGAGCGTAGACAGGAACCAGGAAGTTGAACATGTGCCAGCGGCATACTGAGGTACACTTCCTGCTTCCAGTGGAGGCAGCCGGGGGGAGGAGTCACGACACAGAAGTCTCCAATAACTAAAGAACGCCTGCACCGATTGGCCTGCAGTAAAACGCATCGAAGCCCCCGCGTCGGCGTGCTCTGAACACGGAAGTAGCGCCGCGGCGCTCACCTTGGATCCCGACACGGCCATGTCCAACTCGGTGCTGATCGCCACGCTGGTGACCTCGTCGTCGTGGCCGTAGAGGACCTGCACAGGATTCGGGGACAGATTCCAAGAAATCCCTCCCTGCGCGAGAAATCGGGAGAGATCCAGATTACCGAGAGGTGAAGCGCGAGACAGAAAGCGGCCCCCGAGCGCAACAGACGGGGGGGGCTGCTCATATCTACAAGGCCAGGTCCGGAAACGGCTTCTCACCTGCTGGAGAACCTGCCACACCATGCAGGTCGTGTCCCGCGAGCCAGACATGAGGTAGATGCCACAGAGGTCCAGGGCCAGACACGTCACGACATCTGCAAGCAGACACACGGGGTAAGAGCACCGAGACCCTTCTATGACGTCACGGCGGATGAGAGACCCCCCCCCCATGACTGCAGCTTGCGACTTGGAATTGTTGGAGAAATATCTGGCTTGGTGGCAGCCGGTGGCAGAGCCAGAATTATCTGATCAGCTTCCTGACCCGAGGCTTTCTCCTCCCAACCCTTACAAAGCCTGCCTGAACCAATCAGCAGCTTACTAGGGGAGAGAGAGGTTAACAGGGGAGGAATAATCGTGCAGACGCTGAGACCTCGAAGGATTACAGTGAGCGCGGGAATGATTACCGATGTGCCGGGTCATGTGACCGACGACCTTCCCTCTGCTCAGAGACGTGACGCGGAGGCTGTTGTCCCAATGTCCGCCGCTGAACAGCAACTTCGCATCGTGAGACACAACCAAGGTTCTGGAAGACAGCTCGGCGCCGAGGGCAAAAGGGCCGGAAAGGAACCGCTGAGTCCTGGAAGGGACAACCGAAAACGTAGAAGAGTTCATAGAAACCTCCGCTAGAGAGGAGCCTCGGATATCATGCGCAGCCGCCTCGCCGTCTACAACCACTGTGTTTTAACAGGGCGGCTTCTTCACATTCAGCCAACGGGAACCAACCGGGTCCTCAAAACTTCAATATATATTCATATTCTATACTCTATACACACACTATACACTCTATATACACACTATATACACTCACTATACACACACTATACACTCTATATACACACTATATACACACACTATACACTCTATATACACACTATATACACTCACTATACACACACTATACACTCTATATACACACTATATACACACACTATACACTCTATACACACACTATACACTCTATACACACACTATACACTCTATACACACACTATACACTCTATATACACACTATATACACACTATACACTCTATATACACACTATATACACACACTATACACTCTATACACGCTATATACTCTATATACACTCTATATACACACTATATACACACACTATACACTCTATACACACACTATACACTCTATACACACACTATACACTCTATATACACACTATATACACACTATACACTCTATATACACACTATATACACACACTATACACTCTATACACGCTATATACTCTATATACACTCTATATACACACTATATACACACACTATACACTCTATACACACACTATACACTCTATATACACACTATATACACTCTATATACACACTATATACACACACTATACACTCTATATACACACTATATACACACTATACACTCTATATACACTCGATATGTACTGAAGGCCGATCCCTCAACATGTTTATTTTTTAAATATTGTTGTTTTCTTTTTTACCCCATTTGTAGTTTTTGCCCCATAATATAAATGTTTTCAGGCAGCTGCATATCAGCCGTTTGTATGATTCTCGCTCTGTTATCTGACCCCCGATCTACTAAACACTAGAATAGAATGACTCAGTCTTAATCACCCAGCCGGACTCTCTGACTAATGAAAGTCTATGGAGGAACGGACTTCATTAGCATCGCCGTAAAGCATCAGCTCAGTGCGGTGTTTGAGCTGGGAAAGTCACCCAAAATATCACATGACTGACAGCAACGGCGGCTCCAGGTCTGCAGATAAAGGGGGTTTATTTGGGGGAAATATTGACAGAGGGGCGACAGCTGCTGCCCCCCAACAAAACCTCACGGCAAACGCGCTCACTTGACGTTGGAGACAGTGGGGTCTTTGGTGAAGCTGAAGTAGTTGGAGATGTTCCTGTCGTAAGACAGCCAGCCGTGGGATCCCAGGAGTCCGTTTGCACTGACAGTGACCTGAAGGGTTAAATGTATCTGTTTAGCTCTGAGTAAGTAGTTGAGACAGCAGCCGGCTCCTGGAGGCCGAAACCAACGAAAAACACCCCTTACTCAAGACAGGGGGAAAATACAGAGTTTGGATTCACTTTGCTGCCCCCCAACCAACCCCCCCACGGAGAAAAGGCAGCCCTGGTCTTTGCTCATTTCCCCCCAACGATACGAAAGGCACAGCCTGCCGGGGGTCGAACCATACAGATCCGCCACCCTGCTAAGAAATACCCCTTCGAGTTACCCCCCATTCACTCACCAGCACATCCGGAGACCCCTGGGTCATGAACGAGTGGGCTTGATTTTTGGGGACAGTCGCCAGCACCAGAGGGACCCCCTCCATCATACCCTGCGTGTCACAAAACAAAAAAACATTTAGAGATACAAGGAAAGCCCCCTTCGGCCCTCCCCGGCCCCCCGCACTCTCTCTGTGCATGGAGGGGTTATTAACATCCCCGTCTGTAGCTGGATTGGGGTCCCGGACGCGGTATCATCGGGGGGGCGCCGGGGTCTCCGCAGAGACTTTTACCTCCGCAAAGAACGATTTCAGCTCCGTGAGATTCTCAAACACGTTGGGTGAAAAAGTGTCCAAGCGGGACAGCCTGCGCGCCGCGTGTTCTGCGGTCAAACGCGCCGGATGCGGCTCCTTCAAAAAAAAACAACAAAACAACTGCATTGAGTCTTAGATTCAGGAGCCGGATGTCTGCCCCATGCATGTTTAATACCCTCTACCACTTCTGCTGGGAGGCTGTTTCACTTATCTACCACCCTCTCAGTAAAGTAAAACTTCCATCCCATCTCAGTCTCTGACTCTCTAGCATTGGATTCCGCTCTCTTGTTGTAATTTTTCTCCTCCTTTGAAATAAATTCCCTCCCGTCCTTTATCCCTTTATGGATTTAAATGTCTCCCCCGCCCCCGTCGCCCCCATCTCTCTCTCTCTCGCCCCCCCGTCTCTCTCTCGACCCGCCCCCCGTCTCAGGCATGTTGTATAACCGGCACCAATAATCCAGAGCCGTAAGCGCCCGTTACAGACGCACAGAGCCCACCCTCGGAATTCTGATACCTTGAGAAGTTGGCAGGGGGTCTGCCCAAAATTACTGATGATTCCCTCCAACGCCTTCCTCTCCGTTTCATCCGCGATGGCGTCCAGATCCACTACTCCTGCAACGAGCACAAGCAAGAGCGCAAATGAGAGAATTCCGGGAACCGAACAGACCGCTGGAAAGCTGGAACCGGGAGAAACGAGCGAGGAGTCCACCGGGTGGACTAAACCGCAGTCAGCACCCGGGGGGGGATTACGGGAGGTCCCCATCCGCTCCTCCGCGTCACATCGGACCGCTTACGGGAGATTGCGAGGACCGGGCACAAAGAGACAGCCTGTCGGATTAGAGCGCAGCGTGCGCGGCGTCCCGCTCTTACCCTCGTAGGTGCAGTAATAAAAGACGTTGAGAGCCTCGACGGCCGCCGGGCCCCTCTGCTTGTAGCCGAATATTAAATCTATCCACTCGTGCAGATGAGCCGAGACGAACTCCGATTCCTGCAAGAACAAAGACGCAGCGGCGGCGGCGGGTCAGTGGAACAGCAGCACCGAAGGAAGCATCTTATACGTCTAGGTCTTCTCCCCGGCTGGCAAAGGGTCATGGGAGTTGTAGTTTATAACCCACCTCATAGAGGAATATGGGAACCCCCCCGCTGTTCACGGACAGCAAACCCAGAATTCTGGGAGTTGCACTACACCCCCCCCCCGGGGCAGTAGCCCCCCGCGATCACACAACCAGCGACCCTTTTGATCCATACCAGCGCTTTCCTGTGCTTGTAGACGAAGTCCTCCCGCGACGAGGCCCATCTCGGCAAAACCACGTCGGCCACCTTCCCGTTGGACATCTGCAGGCAGCCCAAATCGAAGCCTGAAGCCAGAAGGTCTGTTTCAGTTTCCGCCGCGTCAACACGAAACAAAAAGGGGGCGCGCATGTCCGGGGGGGGGGGGGGGGGCGGTATTTACACGCGCTTCTTACCGTTCGCATTCTCCAGAAACTCCGGGAAATAGAAGAATTCTGGTATTAACTCTTTCACATCCACGGGGTTCTCCATGCGTGCCTGCCAGGCGGCCGGTATGGAATGAAACTGCCGGTCCGAGCAGTCAAACCTGGAAAGGGTTAACAGGGGATTAATTACTAAATAAAGATACTATGTTATTATATATTATTAAAGATACTTTATCATATACATTAAAGTTATTCGTAAATATATATATATTAACACTTTATATTACTGATTATTATGTATATATTATAGAATAAAGATATGATATATAGTAAGATATTCAGAAATATATACAATACTATATGAATGATTATATTATTATGATATATATATATATATATATATATATATGATATATATGATATATATTAAAGATATTAGTAAAGCTATCATATTATAGAATATTTTATATATAAAATTATAAAATATATTAAATATTAAAAATAATTCTATTATTATAGAATATATAATCCCCCAGAGACTCACCGGCCGCTCTGCAGCTGGATGTGCAGGGTGGTGAAGGGCTCCGTGCGGATCATGTAATGCATGACGCCGGCCGCGTTGGAGTAGTGGGTGCCGTAATGAAATTTGTCCACGGTGCCCGTGGGGTCCTCAAAGCTCTCGTACCTGATGGGGGGGAAAGGACTCCGTCACACACGGCGCGCGTCTCATACGGTATTTAACGCCCTCCAACAGCAATTCTGACCGTCGGGACCCAAATCTCAGGATCAGATGCTTAGACGGCAGCAGCTCATGGCTGACCGCGCAGGCACATGGCTCAGAGGAACCGACTCGCTGACACTTACTTCTCCTTCACCTCCCTGGCGTGTCTCTCGTTCACCACTCCGATGGGCTTGGAAAGATCGCGGAAAACCTCGTGGTTATTCAAGTCCAGCGTCTCGGAGACGTAATCGCGCAAGATCCACGGGAACTGGGACACCAAAGAGAAATAAATCAGAGCCAAACGGTGCGCGCGGGTGGCTCGGCCAACCAAAGGGCGCGCGCGGGGGGGGCTCGGCCAACCAAAGGGCGCGCGCGGGGGGCTCGGCCAACCAAAGGGGGCGCGCGGGGGGGGCTCGGCCAACCAAAGGGGGCGCGTGGGGGGGGCTCAGCCAACCAAAGGGGGCGCGTGGGGGGGGCTCGGCCAACCAAAGGGCGCAGGAGGTATAACCAGGAGTCCATGGGGCAAGTGGAGTCACCATAGACAGGGTGGGTATATTAACCATTTATCATCTACCAGGCGTAATTGGCCTAATCGATGTGTTTTCCATGGAAAAATGAATTACACGGATTTTATTAAAATTGGACAATAAAACGCGCAGAAAGCGGCCCATAAACCTATTGCAGATTATATCTTCTTGGTTTTTTTGTCCAATGTAAGATTGTCTGGCAGTAAAAGGGGTCTAAAAGTGAAGCTTGCCCCCCCCCCCCGCACCACTCACCACAGGGTACTGCGACAGGTCGTTGTAAGTCCTCCCCGCTATGGTGTTCAGCTGCATGAGATACTCGAAGTTGGAAATTTCTCTGAACACCCATTTCTGGAAGACAAACGGAAGCCCGAGAGTCAAGGAAGCCGAGAGGCGACGATCCCTGCGACCGAGCGCCGCAGCCGCGCAGCCTAATGCACGACGGCCACAAATAGAGCCAAGCAGCTGCGTGTAACACGTCAACAAACACAAGGCATGCGTGTCCCAAGAGCATTCACAGTCAGTAAGCCGGCTGCTATCCCCCCCTGGGTACTAATGCACTGAACTACAGAGGGGGTATCAGGGTAACAAGGGGTTAAACAGTCCATGAATTCCAGTACCTGGGTTAATCCGGAGTCTTGCAGGAGCTCCTGGGGGGACCGGCTCCCGTACAGAGACTGGCTGGGGGGGTGCAAGCCGAGAATTCGGGAGTACACCTTATTCCGGACCTGAAACAACACACCACAGGGCTGCACGGGGTCCGTGGACAGGGGGCAACAGGGCTGCACGGGGTCCGTGGACAAGGGGCAACAGGGCGGCACGGGGTCCAGTTGCTCACTAAACACAGCTATTTTCACCTGGAGAGCTTGTGCCAACCCCCAAAAAACCTTTTTTATGCCTAATATTTATGTAAAATATCATTTTTCAGGGAATGCTAAATTCTCATAAAAGCAGGTATCGATGGGTCGTTGCCATAGAAATTGGTGATTATTGAAAGTTTTTTGTGATTAAACAGAGGAAAGTTTATTTTCTTACCGCACCAGCGGGTGCCATTTATACCGTTAACCCTTCATGTTTCAGTAAAGCAGCGGTTTAGCAGGAGTTTGGGTTTTTACAGAGAGGAGAGAATCACCTTTTTCTTGAAGTTGACGAAGTAATTCGCCTGATCGATGAAGAAGAATTCCAAGGCCGACCTGCGCAGGTTGTATCGCCGGAGGTGGACCTCGCGCAGCTGGGACAGCGGGCGCTTGAAGTCATAACCGATCCCTGCGGAGACAAGACGGCGACGTTCGAGGAGCTCGCCTCCAACACGCGGAGCCCGGAGCAGAGCGGGTCCCCAACACGGCGGAGAACACCGTTTACCGACCAGCCCCTGGGATCCGAAGGGCTCAAACCCCCAGAGCCGTCCGCCTGCGGCCCAGCTGGGGCATCGTTACTGGGAGGCTGCGGTCGGACCCCCATTACCTTCATCCGTCTCCTCCTTGTCGGTGCTCAGGTCGTAGAAGTAGACGTGCTGCGTGGTGACCTCCAGCCGGCCGGGGATCACGGCTACTATAGTGATCAACTCGCAGTCCTCCGAGATCACCAGCTTCTCCCTCTGGTTCTGCTCCTCGGACTCCGTGCTGAGAGAGGGATATACGTTATAACGTATAGAATACATTAGATATATATTGTATACGTTCTATTTTTTACTTCCTATACGTTAAAACCCGTATCCCCCGGTGCTTATAGTAAACGCGCATGTTATAAGTAGTTTATTATATAAATATGTAAATAAAAGATAGAACACCTAAAGATTCACCCATTTACAAAAGCAACTTTTAGGTAATCCTGGAAGCCCCCAGCGGATCACTGAGCAGACAGGGCAGTCCGTGAGGGCGTGAAACGGGCCGGAGCCCGCGCTGTCACTTACTGGTACGAGTTCTGCAAGAACATCAGATCCTCGTCCCCCAGCTGGTCGTCCTCCAGCTCGTTGACTTTTGCTTCCCTGGCCACGGCGAGGGGGAAAGCGTCGGCCATATTCTGCGTATGCTCGGTCCCTGGAAAACATTTAACTTCAGCAGATCCAACAACACAGGGGACCCCCCTGTCTAAAAACAACACCAGCACGCACCCTCAAAACGGGAAACGAGTGCACTCCACAAAGCCTTCCCCCCTTACCGAGATTATCTCGCAGAGCGCTGGCTTCCGCATGAGGGTCAAACATGTAATTCGGAACCAGCTTCAGCCTCATCCTGGAGTAGGTCTCTGCGCTGGACAACTTCCACTTCACCTCCGCGGGGTTTCTACCGACACAGAAAGAAACTCAGCCTGCGGAAAACTCACGTTCAGACCTACATTCCAAGCCGACCAGGTGCCTGTAACCACCCTCTTTAACCTGCAGGCAGTATAACCAGCACTTATGCCTCTTAGCCCCGCCCCCCAAGCACTCACCGGTCAGCCCAGGCTCCTCGGGGGCAGGTCAGCAGGCGCTGCAGACACTTCCACTGTCTCAGGACCGCATTATGATGGCTGACGATCTGCTTCAAGACACTGTTATAGCGCAAATTCTCAGCCCGGACTCTTCTCAACACCGGCTCCAGCACCAGATCCTGCCGGGAGGGGAATTCAAAGGAATTTTACTAGAAGGAGGGGTAATTCACACGACAGAATTACTAAAACAGATATATATATATATATCGTAAGTGCGCAAGGTTTTTTCCGAGAAAATGGAGGTCTAACTACAAGAAAAGGACCCGGATCCCCCACAGCGCTGCAGGGACCCGGATCCTCCTCTCCAGCAGCCGGTGGAGGTCTGTGAGATGGGTGGACAACCTCCGCTGCAACTGGCACTTATGCCAGGGCTTCTATGACGGAGCACCGGCGTCACATGACCTTCCCTTGCTCACTCGCAGAAGCCCCGGCGGAAGTGCCGGCAGAAGCAGCATCGCACAGACCTTCACCGGCTGCACGAGTGGCATATCAGGGGGGTATAAGGGCTTTCTGGATGCAGAGTGGCATATAGGGGGTTAAAAGAAATATAAGGGAGGCAGAGTGGAATATAGGGGGTATTAGGCATTTCTGGGGTGCAGGGTGGCAGATAAAAGGAAATAAAAACTAAATGCATTTTTCTCAATCAGTTTTTATTAAATATGAAGAATAGTTGACATGAATTAATATTTATGGTGAAACTTTTTTCCTATAGGGTCGTCTTATATTCAGAATTTCTTTTTTTTTTTTTAATTATTAACATTTGGGGGGGGGGGGGGTCATCTTATAATCAGGTTTGGAAAAAGACCTCCAAAAGCCACCAGTACCCGCCGCGTGGTTATACTGTATATCGCCTCCTGGGGTACTGCTTTAGGACAGCTGCTACAGAAAGTGTGCCCAGAGTGCCCCCGATGCCCATCTCTGCCTGCGACTAACCTGAAACTTGGTCCTGCTCTCCCCCTTCTCGCTCTCCCTCCTCAGGGAGCTGCTCATCAGCGCGTCGTAGCAGGAGTTCCAGAAGGACGACATCTGATCGTGACTCTTCCCGAATATCTCCTTCTCGAATTGTTCCATCGTCGGCAGGACCTGAGGAGACGGGAGGCCGGTGAGGACGCGATCGCAGGCTACGAGCCGCGCTAACCGTTACTCACACTCAACTAAAACATCACGGGCCGCCAAAAACATCACGGTCACGACGGATACAGAGGGCGACGGCTTCTTACATGCTTGTCGATGAAGGACCTCCACTCCGGGGTGTCGAGGAACCGCTGGAAGTCCTCGTAGAAGGTCGGGCTGCCGTTGGTTGGCGGCAGGGAGGGCAGGTGCCGCTGAAGCTCCAGGGAGTCGAAGCATCGGTCCATCAGCGTGCGCATGACGGGCACGAGCCAGGAGAACGTCTCTGTCTTGGCCTCCAGGGAGGACATCAGAGGAGCTTCGAGCTTCCCCAGCAGGAAACAGGCCTCGTCCTTCTTCAGCGCGCCGACGTTCTGAAGGAGACTGTGGAGCTTCACGTAGGCCGACGAGTGCATCTGAACGAGAAGAAACGGCGCGTCACGGGGCAACCGGAGGTCACGGGGCAACCGGAGGTCACGGGGGTCTGAAGCCTGCAGATTTCTACTGCTAATTGAACATAAAAGCTCTTCTCTTTTTTTCCCCAGTGACTGTATGTGCGACGATGTGATTGTGTGTAAATACGACTGTGTGACTGTATGCGTGTGTATATATAACTGTGTGTATGTCACTGCATGTATGTGTGTGTGATTGCATGTATGTGTATGTGATTGCATGTATGTGTGTGTGATTGCATGTATGTGTATGTGATTGCATGTATGTGTGTGTGATTGCATGTATGTGTATGTGATTGCATGTATGTGTATGTGATTGCATGTATGTGTGTGTGAAAGTGGTCAGGTACAGTAGGAGGTCGGGGGACCAACCCTAATGGCGTGACCGTCCGTCACGTATCGCACACGCGGCGTTCACTCACGTGTCTGTCTTCTAGTTTGATGAACCCCGTGATGATTCTCAGGCCAATCTGCGCCATCTCCTTCAGGTCGGACGTTCCGTTCACCAGATGGTACCAGACGGCCAGCTTGTCTAACAGGTTACTGACGCCCTCGAAAATCTGCAGCGGCCACAAAAGCTGTTAGAGATAACTGTGCACAACCCCCCGGAGCCATAAACAGGGGCACCACGGCTAATAACAGCAACGTGGCATCTACCGCACCTGCTGTGCAGCCGTTCCATGCATCAACCTCCCAACTCTTAGGGTATTCTTACTGTAAACCGACAAATCTAGCTGTATAAAGTATCGGAACAGAATGCTATTTCTGCCGCTAACAAAAATATTCTAAAAATATTTTATTAAGCCGAGAGGCTGGGAAATAAGTGGAGCAGCCGCCCAGCAGAAGTGGTAGTACAATGAGGGGATTAAACATGCATGGGATAGACAGCAGGAGAAACTGGCGACTAGACGGGGGCCGGATGGAGGAGTTGTAGTTGAAGCGTGGATGATACACCCGGCCGCGCACCTTCTCGCTCCAGAGGCTTTCATTGCTGTCTCCTTCGGAGAAGAGGAAATCCTGCAGCAGACGCAGCAGCTTCAGCGCATGCTGGGTGAGGACGGGCAAAGCGGAGGCCGCGGAGTCCTTGAGGTCGGAGTACGCCGATTCCAGCATCATCTCCAGGAGGCTTACAGAAAAACAGGGATTACCGGCTACTAAAATCCCCCAAATCCAGGGACTTTCTACAAAATTCAGTCATTTACCTAAAACGTTAAAAAATAAAACACGCCCGAGCCGGAAAACGCAATGAGGGGGTGGGGGGGCAGAGTCCGCGCACCGGCCGTGAGGGGTAAGTCCGGGGGGCTATCAGCCAGCTCCCCACCACATATTTGCCCCCTCGTGCCAGAAGGTCAAAAGCCGGTGCCCGGTATGTTTAACCCTGTGTTTCCCATCGCGGGGAGTAACGAGGAAAACTAATAAATTGTATTTAATGAAACATCTTTAATGCTGATAAACATTTTAAACAAACTTTATTAGTCCTCGTTTATAATAACGAAGCGGTTTTTGGTTGGCTGGTCGTGCCGAGGGGGCATCTCATGAAACACTCACCTCCGTTTGATTTCGTCGGGGGGTCTCACCAGCTCGCAAGCCGAGCCGAGCTTGGTCAGGACGGAGAAGACTTGCCCCCGCTCCTTCCACGCGGCGTCCTCCTGGCCCTCCACGCCTCTCCAGGTCACCGAGAAGATGATGTTGGTCAGAAGGTTGCAGAGTTCCTCCTCCGGGGTTTGCTATAAATGAGAAGACAGACGGCGGACGCGGGTAACAGAAGGAAGCAGTGGGGCCAGGTAGAGATGGTAGTCAATGCGGTCGGCCCTTACCTGGGGGTTACTGGTGTTGGAGGTCGTGTCGCTGGGCAGGGTTTCTTGGTAGCTGCTCTCGTCGAGAACGTTGGACAGGCTGGAGCTCTTCCGCGCACGCATGCCGGGGAAGGGTTTGAACGTCTCGAGCGGAGACGGTGTGCCGGGCTGGCTGACCGGGGTCTGGTTGCCGCTTTCTATGGTGGCCGCGGAGCTGGCGCTCCCTAGTTCCAGATGGAGGTCGAACGGGGACATGGAGAAGGGGGAGAGCGGCTGGTAGACGCCATCGAAGGGAAGCCCGTCACCGCAGCCGGTGTCCTCCGAGCCGGGAACGTCGGCGATGTTGGAGGAGGAGCGGCTGGCTCGGTCCGAGGAGTCGAAGGACTTGAAGTTATAAGCAGGGAACGGCTTCTCTTTGGCAGCCGGAGACAAGGAGAGGTCGGAAAAGCCTTCGGAGAGGTCTTGGTCGGAAGCCTCGAAGCCGGAGGGGAACACGGGGTACGCGTCCGGACTCTCCACCGGCCCACGGGGGCCGCACGACACATCCTTCCCGGCTCCAGACTCCTCATCTTTACTGCCCCCCATGCTCTTCAGCCGGCCAAAGTTACCCCCGTACACCGGGCTGCTTAAACTCCTCGGCCGGGACTCGTAGGACTCCTTCATGTAGAGTTTGGTGAGAATGTCCTGCCAGCCGGTCTGTCTGGCCAGGTGACGCACGATGTCGTGTTGGGAATAGATCAAGTGGAAGAGCTGCAGGAGAGACGAGAGGAGCCGACATCGTTCAGCATCCGCGGCCCCCTTTATTAATCCCCCCTCACCGTAAAGAACATACAAAGTAACACGGCTGCCACTGACAGCTTAGCAGACGGCTCCCACCCCTGAGGGAGACATCGAAAGAAAGCTTTGGAACATCAGAGCGTCAGCTTCTGGGGTCACTAACCTTCCTGCAGACGTCCAGCTTGACCGGCAGCTCTGCCCGGTGCGACAGATAAACCACGGACAGGAGGTCTATGTAGTTGGGCGACGGGTCTGAAGGAACGGAAAAGGACGGGTTACGGTCTGACGACGGAAACGCTCGGGAGCGATGGCTGCCCAGAAACCCGACAAAGAACGCGACACGGAACGGTAACATGACTTACAGCACCCCGGGAAAGGCATAAATTATATTATTTTTCTTCTCTTGTACCAAAAATCAGATTTACCGAAAAACCAGATGGAAGCCACACCGAATCGGGAGCGGGTAGTTCGGCCGGGCTTATCGCACGCAAAGGGTGGTTTAGTGACGAGACGACACAGAAGATTCCATGCCTGGCATCTCGTGAAAGGGAATCGCTGGCCGGGAGCCATAAATCTCCCCAAACGCGAGACTCCGACGCCGGTGATCTGTACCTGAACCGAGGACCTGCTCTGACAGGCAGCGGATCAGCAGCATGGTCACCGGGACGTCGCTCAGGAAGGAGATCAGCCCCTGATACCCGATTTCCTTCAGCTTCAGGCGGTGCTTGATCCGGTCACTGACCTTCTCGTTCTTCACCAGCTTGTACAGAACCTGAAACGGTCAGGCAGATCGTCGCGATTCATCAGCCATCACCAGTCCCCGCCCCCCACCAGTCCCTCTGCCCCCAGGGTGCCCGCCCCCATCAGTCCCCACCCCCATCAGTTCCCGCCTCCCAGGGTGCCCGCCACCCATCAGTCCCTGCCCCCCCGAGATGCCCGGCACCCATCAGTCCCTGCCCCCCAGGGTGCCCGCCCCCATCAGTCCCCACCCCCCATCAGTTCCCGCCTCCCAGAGAGCCCTCCACCCATCAGTCCTGGTCCCCGAGATGCCCGGCACCCATCAGTCCCTGCCCCCCAGGGTGCCCGCCCCCATCAGTCCCCACCCCCCATCAGTCCCTGCCTCCCAGGGTGCCCGCCACCCATCAGTCCCTGCCCCGCCGAGATGCCCGGCACCCATCAGTCCCTGCCCCCCCCGGGATGCCCGGCACCCATCAGTCCCTGCCCCCCCCGGGATGCCCGGCACCCATCAGTCCCTGCCCCCCCCCCGAGATGCCCGGCACCCATCAGTCGGCCAAAATCCCAATACCAACCCTGAACACTCTCTCTCTGACTTGGTCGGAGTATTTCTTCTGGACCAGCAGCGAGAAGAAGACGTCCACGTTGCCGGTCTCCGCGAGGAAGGCATAGAGATGCTCGTGGCCGGCGTTACTCTTCAGCAGACCGTGAAGCACCTCCAAGATCCCGCAGACCTGCCGCGGCCCAAAGCATCACAGATCACACAACAGCCGGATTTGGGGAATTCTGACGAGGAGACCTCTAAGGTCTGTAAAGCGCTTCTTATTTAAAGATTGTCGGCCACTAAAAAGGCATCACAAGGGTCGGCTGCTTTCCCCAAAATACACCCCAGACCAGCAGCCAATCAGAAAGGAGACGCCGGCTGATTAGTGGCGGGGGCCGCAGCGTACCTGCTCCTCGTCGCTCACGGACGCCGCGTAGTTCAGGACGGCGTGAAGGTCCTCGGCGCACGGGTTCTTCGAGAGGAAATCCTTAACGAGGCCGAACAGCGACATCTGGACCGTCTTCACGTTGTCGGCCGTCATCTGCTCTTCTTTCTGAGCCCTGCGGAGGCAAATCCCCGACCCGAGCTTAGAGCGGCGGCCGCAGCGGGGGCAACGAGACTTTACGGCGCGGCTCGCGGGTACCGAGTGAGACTAGGGATTTATTCACTAAACCTGCCCCCTTTATACCCCTGGGTGATCGCTGCCTGCGGGCAGACCACATGCGCAGACGTGTCCCTAGCGGCCCCCGGGGAGAGGTGACCCTGCGGACTCACCCGTAATGCCTGCGCAGCGAGTCCAGGACGTACTGAGCGCCGTATTTCTTACGAATCCTTTGCTTGTGATCCTTCATGATGGAGGAGAGATACTGAATGTGACCTGAGAGGAAGAAGACCCCGTTAACCCGCGGCGAGCCAGCAGAGACCCCAAACAGACACAACGGCAAGGGGGCCATCCTATAACAAAACAATGGGGGCATCGATAACCCCTTCCGTGCCAGGAGAGGGCACATGAGCAGGGAGGACGGGCAGATCGGAAACGGCCTCTGCCGGGAGTCAGACTCTTTCTGCAGCAGACATACCGAGCCTGACGGCGAAGTCGCTGCTGCTCCAGATGCGGAAGTCGAAGAGAAGATGCTGGTAGAGATGGTGGAGGAGGAGACCGGGACCTTCGGACGCCATCTGGTCCATCAGCATCTGAGAGGCCATCAGGACGTTCATGTCCAGGGTGAGCGGAGACACCTGGGGGAGAAAGGAACCAATTAAAACCAACCGGGGCTTCTAGGGGGGCTGACGGCTAGCCTGCCTCCTACAGACCACGGGGCCCGGCCCCCAGGAGCCCATCGGCAGCCGGGAGATACGGACGTCTCGGCCAGAGATGGGGGGCGGGTGCTACAAGGTTACTTAGCCCTTCGGGGAGAAGTTGCGTGACCTGAAAGGGTTAACCCTCTACCTGACGGGCCCCCACCGCACGTTCGAATAACTTTACGCGTATTTACAGTTTTCACAGCGAAGACGGCCATCTGCTGCCTGAGCACTAAGCGGGACGCACCTTTATATGGTGCAGGAAGACATGCAACACGTTTCCACACGTGACAGCTCATGACATCACACCTGCATGGCAGTTCAGATGCGTGTGCGATGATGTCATCACACTGGCTGCGTATGCGTAAGGGTTGACAATGCAGATCGGTGCGTTGTGCTGCGGCGCAGGCGCTAATGTGTTGCTCGTCCGCATCATGCGCAAGCCTCATCTTTACTCATCGCTCTTATGGTTGTATAACTGGTGCAAGACTCGGCGAGGAGGTGGGTGACGGACGGGCCGTTTTCTCACTTTCTGCAGCAGCGCTCCGATGATGGCCGGCCCGTGGCACTGAAGGAGACTCTCGTGGTTGACCGGATGGTTCTGGATGAAGTTTTTTACCATCAGCAGGAAGGCGGCCACCCCGTTCCTCTCCAACCGGCTTTCTGCGCAGGGAGGGGGCAAATATTTCGGAGAATACGGTCACAAAAACCCTCAACAATGTGGGGGGTAAATGCTTGCGTAGCCTAGAGCCCCCCACGTCAAAGGAGAATCCCGATGCTTCCTCGACCCACATCCGTATTTAATCAGTTCCCCCGCGTTGCGCCAACACAGGCCACGGCGCACACACTAACGGAGGAACCCGGGGGGGGGGGGTGATGCCAGGAGCCAAGTAATAGTTACCCCCCCAGAGTAAACGTTAAGGGTATCAGTCCGAGGTTCTGATGAGACCCCGGAGAGCTGCCCCAGGGGTCCCAACTCATGTTCCATACGCTGAGAGTAACCCTTTCCTACCCCACAACAAATATAAATTACCGGAGGATTTCCCCAGAGGAAGCTGCATTCCCTGCGCGTTTCGCGAGGACGTCAGTTCCGGGCCGACTAAGTCGTGCGTCTCCTGGGCACCGGAGGCTTCGACCGTCTGCTGTGCCACCTGCTGAAGCAGAGGGAGCAGCGCGCCCATCCCCCCTATACAATTGACCACATCCTGGGGAGGAAAAACATGCAGAAAACATAAAGGCGGGTTTAATACATACATGCGGCTTATTTTAATCTCTACGCGGGGAGTACAGACTGTGACGTAGGGGCCGAGCATATGCACTACGAGAGCCAAGGAAAATACCTTCACGTCCCAGGTGACGACCCGGTGTCCCGTCAGGCGGCCGTCCAGGGAGCGGCTCGGGGAAAGGTCCAGGCAGATGTTATTTTTTGAAGCCTAAAAAGAAATCCCCATAATGAAGAATTGTGAAAAAGAACAAATCCCGGCAAAAAAACACAAATCCACAGAAAATAAAGGAAAAAAATCCCCCCAAAAAATTTGCGATCATAAACTTTCACCCCAATAAACTGAACCCCTGCCCCCCCCCCGAGAGATACTTTGTATCTGTTACAGAGAGCCGACCACAAGGCTGACAGAACAGGAACCGGAGTCCTCGTGGATTTTAGATCAGATGAGTGGGTAGGAGGAAGGGCGGCGGGGCGAGCGGACTCACCCGCGGGGTATAGAAGGGCGGCGGGGCGAGCGGACTCACCTGCGGGGTATAGAAGAGCGGCGGGGCGAGCGGACTCACCTGCGGGGTATAGAAGAGCGGCGGGGGGAGCGGACTCACCTGCGGGGTATAGAAGGGCGGCGGGGCGAGCGGACTCACCCGCGGGGTATAGAAGGGCGGCGGGGCGAGCGGACTCACCTGCGGGGTATAGAAGAGCGGCGGGGCGAGCGGACTCACCTGCGGGGTATAGAAGAGCGGCGGGGGAGCGGACTCACCTGCGGGGTATAGAAGGGCAGCGGGGCGAGCGGACTCACCTGCGGGGTATAGAAGAGCGGCGGGGCGAGCGGACTCACCTGCGGGGTATAGAAGAGCGGCGGGGCGAGCGGACTCACCTGCGGGGTATAGAAGAGCATGAGTTTGGTGTTCAGCTCATGGAGTTCCCCGTCCAGCTTGAATGGAGACACCAGGTTGGGTCCTAACGGAAGAAGCTGAAGTTTAGCAGAAATATGGATCGACGCTGGTAAATTCCCGCACCGTATTACTCTCTCCCACTTCTGCTGGGAGGCTGTTCCACTTAGCTACCACCCATTCATTAAAAAAAAAAATCCTTCTTTTCCATCTCAGTCTCTGGCTCTCTAGCGTTAGATTCCGGCCTCTTGTTCTAGTAAAGACTATTATCACACGAGACGAATCCCAATAATAATAATAATAATAAGAGATTAGATGCGCGACTTACCGGCCGCAAAGAGCGCCTTCACCTGAGCCGGCTGTAGAGAGTCGTGAAAGATGGACACGGTGCCGAGGTGGCCCTCCAGTGATGTCGGCGTCCCCCACTCTATGTCTTGGCTCCCAGCCGCTATGGTGGACACCAGCCCTTCCCGAGGACTCGGCCCTCCCAAGATCCCCCACCCGGGCCCGGCGGCCGTGGCGGGGAAGGACTGGGAGCGGCTGAGAGCGGAGTGCGAGGCGAAGGCGAGGTCCGGGGCGTGCGACGGGGACGTGAAGACCGTGGTGGTCGTGCGGTGGCCGGCGGAGCCGATGCAGCAGGACGTGAAGGACTGCCGAGGAGAAGCAAAAACTTATCGTAGGGGCGTATTCACTAAACCAGGAGTTTGCAGGAGAGATGAACGTCGCCTCCCCTCGCCTTCAGCGCGCATTCAGAGCGACGTCGGGGAACTCATGAGATTAAAAATTACCAGTTTAGTAAATAAACCCAAAATAATAATAATAATAATAATAATAATAAATAATAAAAAGGTGGCCCTATTCTGGCCGAGCCCCCTGGCAGGGAGCGGCGGTCATCCTACATCATCACAGTAGATCCCCGGCAAAAGGAGCCGCAGAGCGACCAGATTCCCTGGTGATCCGGTGCCGTCATGCAAACCCTTCTCCAGGCTGCCGGAGAGCATCTCACGCGCCCCGCGGCATCCTGGGAAATCGGAATCGCTTGCGCAGGACGCGTACCTCGTTTAAGGATGGGAAGCGCAGCTGGGCCACTTTCCTCAGCTCACCGTCGGTATAAATATTCACCATATTCTGCCCAAAAGGCCTCCGTCCGGCCACGTGAACGATGTCCACGCAGTGCTGCCAAACCACAAAACCACAGTGCGCGCTTAGAGACGCGAGGAAGACCCTTCCCAACCATCGCTAACGGCGGCCCTTAACAACTTAACAGGAGAGAGATTGGGGAGGAATAATCCCGCAGACCCTGAGAACAGGGAGTTATGTTTCTATTATATAGATATCTGGTTTATTAACCTTTAAAAAACATTTATTTGTGGGCGGTCCAGAAAAAAAAAAAAAAAAAAAAAAAAAAAAGAGGATTTGGATAAAACGACAGAAATTCATTACATTGACATAAAATATAAACATTTCTCGTTTTCCAGACGTTAAACCAAAATCTTCTTTGTTTATTTATTTTGCAATATATTATATTATTTGCCCCATAATCATTACAGGCTGTCTGGTTGCTCGATGCCAGGGTATGTACGAGGGGTGGCTCGGGGGCACGCGTTCTGCCCCCCGCTGCGGCCGGCACTCACCCACAGGGCGTCGTTGAAGTGTATCTCGGGAAGCGCCACCGTCATGTATTCCTTCTTGGTGCAGACGGCGACCACGAGCATCCCGTCCATGGTGAAGAACGCCTCGAAGCCGGTGCCGCTGCCTGAGAAGAAACTGAACAGAAAGCGCGGTGAGCCGGAGGGGCCGATCTGCTAAACATTCACGGGGTTAGCGGGATCAGCGGGAGGATGCGGTATACGGCAATACGCCGCCACGTGATCACAAGTAACCACTTTATCTCACGGGAGCGGAGATCAGTGGCAGCCTGTGGCAGAACCAGCATTTTACACAGTAATAGGAAAAACCTGGTTTTATCTCATTTTGCCCCAATAAACCCCCTTTATCTGCAGTCCTGGAGCCGCCGTCGCTGTCAGTCATGTGATATTTTGGGTGACTTTCCCGACTCAAACACCGCACCGAGCTGCTGCTTTACGGCGATGCTGATGAAGTCCTTTCTATCTTATAGATAAGACGAGGCGGTTCGGTGATGAAGGCGACGCTCGCCCCGGGTTTCGTTACCTGTACAGCTGCTTGCGCTTCCGTCCGGTAATCAGCTCGTCCTTCACGTCTTCATTCAGACAAACCCAGGCGTGGAACGCGAAGCCGGCTCCTGGCCACCTCTGCATGGCGGGTACCATAATACCAGACATGCTGGGCGTCAGATCAAAATACTGCAGAGCCCTCTCCGGCCCGTCCATCCTGGCCATGGCAGACAGCGCGCGGATGACCTGAGTGGCGTACGGATGGGCGCAGTTCCCGTCGGTCCTGAGCAGCTTAACGAGGCGCTTCAGCTCGGTGGGCCTGATGGACAGCCGGCCCAGAACCTGCAGAAGGTAAATCAGATTCTCCGCGCACTTCTCATCCAACGCCGTCTGGTTCTGGAGAGCGGCGAGGAGATGGCCGACCATCCCGGCCTGGACACAGGTCACCCGGTTCCGGAGCGACGAGTTACAGGTGAACTTCAGCCACTCGGACACCAGGATCTGGAGATCCCGCGGCGCCAGCTCAGGGATCCACTGGACCAACATGAGGAGCGGCTGCTCATTCTGGATCGCCTGGACAGAACCCGAGTCATGGGCGGCTTCCACGGCCTGCGGGCAACAAAAAAGGGCACTTAATAAAAACAAAAAGAAACAAAAGAGCAGCGCGTCTCGCGTTCACGCGCCGTCTGCTAGAAGATCCCAGCGTAGAAGGAATGGGTTAATTTTCTCCACTACGGGGAAAAAAAAACGTCTCCAAAACCCCAAAAAATCTATATACATTTTCAAAAAGTGTATAAACGGCGAGGCCGCTCCAATCAGCACAACCTTTTCTGTCTCTATTGATTGCCCTACTTTTTTTTTTTTGGCACATTTTTGGGGAAAATTGGAAGGAATTTTGCATTCTTGTTTCAGAAAACACATTCTAGGGCTTGAGGACGGAGTTAAAACGGCGTCACCATGTTCAGGAGCTCCTGGAGGAGGCGTTTGGAGGGTCGGCATCGGCTCTTCAGGACTTCGAAGAGGTGAGAATATCCGATCCGCTCTTTGAATACTTCCTTCGGGGGACAAAACAGAAAAACAGAAATAAACGTATAATTCCGAGGAAAAAAAATGATCAAAGTGTAAAATTTCACTCAGTTTCAGGCTATAACTGTCGTTAAAAAAATTAAGTTCCTAGAATATAAACTAAAACCAGTTATTTCTCATAAAAAAAATTCAAAAATATTTTACATTTAAATGTCCTGTTTTCCAGCACTGGGGGGGAGCAGTTTCCGTGGGCACCGGTGTCCCTACTTCCTGTTTAATGTCCAGCACAGGAAATGCTCAACTCAACGAGAGTCAAGGGAAATGTCTTCCCCCGTGCTGGGTAAATTACAGTTCCTTTCGCATTAAAATATTTCCAGTTATGGAACCCTCTATATCGGGGCAGATACAGCGTAACCGATAGATAAACCCGGACGGGGGGGGGGCAGATACAGCGTAACCGATAAATAAACCGGGACGGGGGGCAGATACAGCGTCATTGATAAATAAACCGGGACGCAGCGCCTACCTTGGCGGACGGGGAATTCCTCATGATGGAAGTCAGGACGCTGATGGCGTTCACCGTGATGGAGTCCGAGTCGCTGTCAAGCACCTGAATGAGGGGAAAGAGTTAACGGGCCACAAATGGTTAAGTCTCTGGACGGCAAAGATGGATACCATCACCAAGCGACCCAAATTAAAACAGCCATGCACGGGGGCCAGATCGGCCCTCTTACAGCCAGACATGAACAGGGCAGCCCCGCCACCAAGGCCAGCAACTCCGCCGCCTTCAGGTCAGCAATGCCAACGATCTGCATTACGCCGAGGTTTGCTTACACATCGCTACCACTTCGGCTGGGAGGCTGTTCCACTTATCTACCATCCTATGGGTAAAGTAAGACTTCCTTACGTTAAATCTAAGCCTCCGAGCCTCTCGTAGATTACGGCCTCTTGTTCTAACGTTTATAAAGATACATTAATCAACAACTGTGGCCATAAGGATAGCCGAAGCCCACCACTGAGGGGCGCCAGAGGACTGCAATGACAACCCCAGGGACTGAGGGGAAGGACTATGCGGCCAGAAGAGCCCTGCCCCCCTTTCCTTCACCCTGCGACCCCCGGGGGGGGTGTAGAATGTTTTTAGTTACTTTGATGACCGATAACAGGACAGCTCGGCTGCGAACGTCCTCCGTTCAATAAAAACATGAAGAGACTTCGGTGCCCTGAAAGCTGGCAGGGAGCAGGAGATTTTTGCTCCTCTTTTGTGTGATTTTTTGGCACCAGAATATTTTATTATCCCAAATCCTCTGCTCGCAGATTATACAGTTTACAGGGCGCCTTCTTCCACCGAGCCAGACCACAATATTATTCTGTTTCCATAGAAGGTGAACCAGCGGACGCGATTATCCAAATGACGACGCCTCCTTTCCTCGCTTAATTCTTCGCTGATAAAAAGTTATTTACAGACATTCTATCCATTGTACAGCGCTGCGGAATACGATGGCGCTATATAAAACAATATCGAGTATTCCGTATACTGAATCATTTGGTAAGCGGTAGAATTCCTGGTACCAAGGACCCTAATTATAAACGAGGGAAATCGAGTAACGGGGGGTATTTTGGCATCTGCCACCCCTTCTAATTACCCCTCGGGGGGCAGGATTCTGCTTTTCATACATCGTATCTTTAATCCTAGACGTCTGATTATCCGCAGCGCCGCGGGGACCGTCCTCGAGGGATCCCCCATCTGCTGCATCAAGATTCGCACGTGCGATGATGTCATAACGTCTCCGCAGAACAAAGAACGCGGACCCCCCCGGGAGACGGGGGCCAGCAACTGCCCCAGAACTACCGGCTCAAAGGGAGCTCGACGGGAGAGATTCCACTTAAACGTTATATTTTATTCCAAAAAGCTAATTATTATCATTACATAGCGCCAACGTACTCCGCGGCGCAGCACAGAGGATCACTCAGACCTTCACCGGGAAACGAGTCCAAAACACGAGGAAAACTACAAAAAGGAAGCTGTGTTGGGAAATTTTAAACGCTGTCTTATCACTATGGCAACCAGTTCTGTTAACTGATCCGCTTTTACTACTTTGCATTAGAATGGCTTTTTTTAAATATCCCCCCCCCCAAAAAACACATTTATTATAGAAACCGTTATTATTCTACAGAGGTTTGTGAGATGTTTGGGGCAGAGAGGGTTATAAGCGGATACCGTCCCTCACAGTCCCGTTATCTGGGGGGGGGGAACCCAAATAAACCTGAAAAAAATAAAAAAAAGAATCATTTCATTGAAGATTTGGTTCGATAAACGTGGGAATTGTCGCCGCGAGGTTTTTTTAGTTGTTTTTTTTTTAAACACTTCCTTTCGCATGCAAAATAATTTAAACGGCGAGAAAGGAGAGCACCATCTGCACCAAACACAGCGAGGGCCGGATCGGCCAGGCATGCAAATCAACGCTAATCTCGCTCCAAGGCCCCAATACGATCATCAGCCAAAATCCACCCAAAATATACAGCAGAAAGACCACCCCAAACCCTCTACAAGCGCCATGGCGGAAGCGCGTCGGTGCCAGCGGGGAGATCCGGCAGCAGCACATGCTATGCCGGACGCGCATGCGCGCTGATATCATCAACCGAGGGCATTTAACCTCACATGAGTAGTGAGGACCAGGATCTGACTACAGGAGTAAGAGGTTAGATTTCTGTTATGAGCCGGGACTGCCATGTGCAGGATCTGCCGGGGGGGAGCTCAGAGAGATCGCCGGGGGTCCGGCTTATACGGCAGGACCACCTGTGTCTATCCGACAAGCCGCCGGGACCCACTGCTGACACCACGCATTTCGCTTTACAGGAAGCAGGACAAGGAAAGCCACGTCACAGCAGCACACGCCACGGTATACCTTCCCGATATCGAGCTCGGTGAGCAGCTGAGTGGCGAGATCCCTCCGGCAGCGGCTGCCCAGGTAAAGCTGCGGGGGCAGGAGGGGTTAGAAAGGTCACATCAGCCACACGGCGAGGAACACAAAGGGTTAATGACGCGGCACAGCTGGACGGTGCGTCTGAGATACGGCAAAGCTGCGGCACGGATGCGGCTCGGAAAACAAAACGGACCAAAAAGTGTGAAATTTCCCCCAACGTAACCGGACGGTACATGCGCGAGAACCGCTGGGTTTCCAGTATTAAATTATGGCAAAAAAGAGAAAACATCCCGTCTATTTTGGGGTCTTGATAACAATCTGTTCCCAGAGGGGGGCTACTAATATAAAATAATTAACTAGATTGTAAGCTCTTGTGAGCCTCTCCTGTCTGTATCAATATATCAGAACAATAAGTAACTTGAAAAAGTGATACATCTGAAAAAGGGACCTCTGAGGCCTTGGAAGCTACAAGCGACTCCATATCCTGCTTTATTATTGCTCGGCAGGTAAAGCAATCGCTGACTTAAGACTTTTATTTATTTATTTATTTTTGCAAAGGACATAAGAACACGCAGCCTACTGAACCCGCAGAGCTTACTCTCTAACACAGACGCGGCCGCACTCACCTGACTGTTCTGAACGAGGCGAATGATGTGCTCAAAGCAGTTGTTGCTGAGGAATACGGCTTGTAAGACGGGTCTGTCAGGGCAGCTCAGCATTTCAGGAATGGCCCCTAACGGAGAAGGGGAGAGCGTTAGTCCCGGCACAGGACTCGTCAGGCTCCTCTTCAGGCGGCATGGCAGGGCAAGCGATGAAACACGGGACTTCAGAGAACACACAGGTTATAATCCTGAGCAAGCGAGCATGCATGCGCAAGAATAAATATATGGGGGGGCGATCATTTAAGTGGTTGCTATGGCGATTGCACCACAATTACTTTTGTTTTTAAATTCACATTTTCTGTTAAATCCGATAAAAACCCCGGCAACATTTCTTGGAATTTTCTAAAATTTGGGACTAATTGTTTTTTTTGTTTTTTTTATTTCATATAGAAAATCAGCGGGAATTTTGGGGAAAGAATAAATTCTGCTGTCTAACTTTAAAACAATTAAAGTTCATGCGGTTTTTTTTAGCCCCTCCTGACGGGCCCTCGGGGAGCACCTGGCAGCGCATGCGATTCCTGTAACCCATTATCCTACGAGGTGATCGTGGAGAGCGAGCCGCGGGGCGAGTGAAGGTATTGATAAGGGGGGACGTACGGAGCATGCTGACGCGCAGGGTGAGAAGACCCTCCTCCCAGTGCGACTCCGATGCCGCCGGCGGCCGGTCGCAGTTGAGGACCTTGAAGTAGCTGTCGAGGACGGTGCGGATGTCGACCCGCCGCTGGCTGGGGCTGCCGTGCAGGACGTGGATCACGGCGATCAGACACTCCAGCGTCAGCTGCAGGATGCGCAGGTTCCGGCCCCCGGGGGCCGCGCACCAGCTCTGCAGGACCAGCATGAGGACCTCCACCGACGCCGGCGTGATGAGGAGGAGCGCGTTGGGCTTCAACAACACAGGAAATCAACGTTATACAAAGTAACACAACAACAACAACAAAAATACTAACAACAACAACACTAACAATAACCATAATAATTATATTGATTTCCGGAGAGACTCACGGGGGGCCGGCGGGGGCCGCTGCTGATCTGGAAAGGTCTGTTAGTGTACTGAGGGTTGGAAACGCATTGGACCCCAGATAAAGCACCATCAGAGGGCACAGGGGCCCCGGCCCATATAACAACACAAACAGTACACAGCTACACGACGTACACTGACAGCAGCGCGCCCTTGAACCGGCTATATTAGGCGTCTATTCACTAAACCCCCCGGGGTGAAACGCAAAGAGCAAATTCTCCCCCATCGCAGAGCGTATTTGCCCCCTGAGTATGTAGCTGTCGGGCGGTTTCACTAATGCAGAGCTAACAGTATGCTCAGCACTTTACCCTGCGCAGCACCAGCGAGCGGTTATTCTCCTAATCCTGGAAAGTATTTAATGTGAGGAGAAACATAACACCCCCCACCCCCCGGCATTAATGTGACCCCCCGGCCCCCTCACCTTAGACCCGGCGATGATCGCACCGCACAGGTGAACGAGTCGCAGCTGGACCTGCTCGGGGAGACGGCCGCCATCGCGGAAAGCTTCTGCGGAGAGAAACAGGTGAATCCCGCGGAGGATATTATATCACGGGGCGAGGACAGCGAGGGGCCCCGCAGACGCACATCCAAGGGCCACCATTTATCATCTCTGCCATCAGCATAGAAAGATTATCAGCTCCTTAAAAACATATTAAAGGGGGAGATTCTAACCAAACGCAGGTATCTGTGATAATAGCGTTACGGAGGGACCTGCGCGGCCGGAAACAATCTCTAGCGCTAGAGGCTCCTGCGCCGTCCGCTAAAACAACGCGGGGAGAGAACAGGAAGCGGCTTCCAACTTCCTGCCCGGGCTGATGGGAGGGAGATAACAGGAAGTGGCTTACAACTTCCTGCTCGGGCTGACCAATGGGATTCTGATGCCGCATGCACTGAGAAACGTGGGCGGGATTTGCATGACACGCCCAGGCTAACATTTGATGGGCGTTGGAGTTGGAAATGCACAGCACTGGGCTGTTTGGTCCTAAATATTTGAAATGATTTTATTTGACCCAAAAATGTTACCTTGAAGAAAGGTGCAGAATTCCGGCGGCAGCTGCGCAGGTGCAAACTTGTATTTACTTTTCTCTTTTGCGCTCACGATTTCCCTACAAGGAGACCAATAAAGCTCTGTGTAAGAACCCAATCTTATCCGGGGCAGACAGCGATCTAGATTATTCCATCAGATCGGCCCCATGCGGCCCCCGTCTAGTCTCCCGTTTCTCCTGCTGTAACATCTCAAACCTTATTCAGTCGTTGGTCTCGTCATTGATTCAGGAGCCGTATGTCTATCCCATGCATGTTTAATACCCTCACTGTATTACCCTCTACCACTTCTGCTGGGAGGCTGTTCCACTTATCTACCCCCTCTCAGTAAAGTAAAACTTCCTTAATATCCTGAACGTTTGTCTTTTTCTTTCGGTTTGACCGGTAAAAGCATCTACCTGTCCAGAGTTACCTGTAACGTATTAACAAGCGACCACATAATTATTGTATAAACGAACATCCTGGGAGTTTTGGGGCAATAAATGTTCCTATGGGAGGGGGTGCAGAGAGCAAAAACAACACATAAAAGGGTTAAATGCTGCAGAGGTAGTGGGCAAGACAGGAAAGAGGCATGGAGAGGGGAGACGGGGACAGTGTGAGGAGGGTAAAAGGGTAACTATGTATAGAGGGACAGAAACTAAAAAAAAAACCCTAGACGGGCAGGATGGAGAGAAACCAGACAGACAGACTCCCGGCAAACAATGTGTTAAAGCCAGACTTCCAAACATTACTCACCCCCCTAGCTGTCTCCTCCATGTCTGATAAGGGTCAAACAGGCATTCGCACAGGTGCAAGGCATAGACTGCTACCGTCTGGGTCAAGGAGTGTATCTCTGGAGGCTCCTCGGGGGCAGGGCTCTTTAACTAGAAAGAAAACAAAATAAACAACCGTGAATACAAAACTAGCCAATCGTAGTGAGTCATTTCTCCAATAACTCAACCTCCGAAGGGCCCTACATGAGCGCGACAACGAAGTTAGCAATGCCTTCGTCGCATTATTATAATTTATCCTTTCATATAGCGCCATCATACTCTGTAGCGCAGTACAACCGACATTAGCCTTCGAAGCCTCTGAGGTCTTAAATGTTGGTCTCTAAAAGCGATCAGGACGTTCTTTGGGCCCTTACGGGCGAGAACGTTTGGAGTGCATGCGCGGCGCTCACCTTCCCAGCGGACACGGTGAGGAGGCGGATAACCTCGCACACGAAGATCGGGGTCCCCTCCTTCTCCACATTCTCCAAATTTCTGCAACGGTAAAAAAAAATATATATTAACAGAAATGATTATTACCCCAATTACCCAGATTATTACCCCAATTACCCAGCAGAGTCTCAGAGGCTTAACTGATAGCGGGGCAAATGCCTTTTGGGGTAACACTTATACCCAATATAATTAGGAAGCAGACAGACCCCCCTTCAATTCTCACCCTTGGGGGCTCCCCATAGCAGCCCCTGCAGAAGGACCTTTTAACCCCCTCCTAGCTGGATCAGTGGGGCAGATGCAGACTCCCTCGTCCCGGAACGGCAAATGGAATGTTTTAGGGCAAATAATTACACTTCAAACGCTAAACAGACAACAAACAGACCCCGTCGTGCGCGGAGCGGGGGATTTCTGAAGCTCCAGGGCACGGCTGATCGGTAAATTTCCAGG
>JALMGF010000404.1:230000-250000 GCA_023333645.1 Sceloporus occidentalis | reverse complement strand
CACACACACACACACACACACACACCACCAGGGGCCCGCACACACACACACACACACACACACACACACACCACCAGGGGCCCGCACACGCACGCACACACACCACCAGGGGCCCGCGCACGCACACACACACACCACCAGGGGCCCGCGCACGCACACACACACACACACCACCAGGGGCCCGCGCACGCACACACACACCACCAGGGGCCCGCACACACACACCACCAGGGGCCCGCACACACACACACCACCAGGGGCCCGCACACACACACACACACACACCACCAGGGGCCCGCACACACACACACACACACACCACCAGGGGCCCGCACACGCACGCACACACACCACCAGGGGCCCGCGCACGCACGCACACACACCACCAGGGGCCCGCACACGCACACACACACCACCAGGGGCCCGCGCACGCACACACACACCACCAGGGGCCCGCACACACACACCACCAGGGGCCCGCACACACACACCACCAGGGGCCCGCACACACACACCACCAGGGGCCCGCACACACACCACCAGGGGCCCGCACACACACACCACCAGGGGCCCGCACACACACACCACCAGGGGCCCGCACACACACCACCAGGGGCCCGCACACACACACCACCAGGGGCCCGCACACGCACACCACCAGGGGCCCGCACACGCGCACACACACACCACCAGGGGCCCGCACACGCGCACACACACACCACCAGGGGCCCGCACACGCGCACACACACACCACCAGGGGCCCGCACACGCGCACACACACACCACCAGGGGCCCGCGCACACACAATCACATTGCAATCACTCGGTTCTATCACTCAGACACACTGAAATAAAACCCCCGGCCGCGGCTTCCTATCCGCCTGCGCGGCTCCACGATGGACGCTTCACTCCGCTTACACATCGAAGCAACAAAACACGCGGAGCAAACCCAACGGGGAAAACTGCCCTAAATGATTATTTATTTTATATAGTGCCATCATATTCAGTAGCGCTGTACAAAGGATGAACAGGCTTTAACAAGTGGCATAAGGATGTGTAAGATAAGAAATAAATCTGCATGGTTATTCCTCCCCATTGAGTTAACCCCCTCCCCATTAAGGTTCTGATGGATTAGATAATACTAATTTTGCCACAGGCTGCCACCAATCCCCTCCCCCCCAAACACCACCAAGGCAAGAGAGTAATAAGGCAAAGGGGAGGCAAATATTACTGACCCCCGCAGTGCCCACCCCAAAAAGATATAATAATATATAATAAATAATAACCACGGATAATCATTTTCATAAATAGTAATCCTAAAATAAAATTTAATAAAAATAATAAATAATAATTTGACCGTGAAAGAGTTAATAGGGTCAGTTTCAGGGGGATTTGGGTCTCTGATACTCGATGGAGACCCCCCGTCTCCGCGGCCAAGAAAATTATTTAAATTTTTCCCCACCAATCAGATTAAAATTTCCTAATAATTGCGACATTAAAGCCGAAATCTTTTAAAAATGTTGTAAAAAAAAAAAAAAAAAAAGTAATTGGCTCCGATTGATGGAAAATAACGGAATCCTCGAACAGGGCCGGCTTCAGCCACATCCCGCCGGCACATCGGCCCCATCCGGCCCCCGGCTAGTCGCCCCTTTCTCCTGATGTAAAGACTCAAACCTTAATCAGTCGTTGGTCTCGTCTTAGATTCAGGAGCCGTATGTCTATCCCATGCATGTTTAATCCCCTCACTGTATTACCCTCTACCACTTCTGCTGGGAGGCTGTTCCACTTATCCACCACCCTCACCATTTTAGGCTAGCCGTATGCATGTTTACGCCGATATATAACGACACTTATTCACCAGCTCCGGGTTAGAATCTATTCATGGAGCCTCAGCTGTGAATACAGAGCCCGTGGCCCCTGCGTCCCCCCGCCCCCCCCCCCCGGTCTGGAAGTTGCCCAACGTGCAGATTACAGAAGCCCTTCCTGGGGCTATTGCACAAACCGCTTTCGTGAAGGAATCCCTGCTGTCCCGGAACAAGTCCCTGCACGGCTCTGCACCACGACGCACACGCATAACAAAAAAAAAAAAAAAAAGCAGACCGCGTGTGCAGCCGGGAAACAACACAGAAGCGGCCGACCCGCCAAGGAAAACAACATTCAAATGTGACTGCCGTCCAGCTTCATGCCTACCAAGTGTCCCTGTTTAGTTTGTCCAGTCCCTCTTTCAAACCCCTGACGTGCCTCTTCCCTCCTCTACCCCTCTCTCCTCCCCCTGATGCCCCCTGTTCTAGGAGGTCAGAATGTTTGCTGGGTATGAGGGGATCGCAGGGTTCTACGGCCCTAAAAGCCCCGATAATGTGTATAGAAACAGCAGGGAACGGCTTTATAAATTAAACGGGGGAAATAACTCCCATCAAGCCAACCAGGCAGGCCGAATATCTCGAGGATGCCACGGGCGACACATTAATGCACCAAAGGAGGCAAACAGGCAAATTGAAATACCCCGATGATACGGAGGCCTGAATGGGACAAAAAGGCAAAATAATAATAATAATAAAAAGTCGGAAGCCGAAACCGTGACAAGAAATTAACCAATAAAAAAAATCAAAGAGTTTATAGGCAGAATATAGACGGGAAGTGGGCGGGGCAATGAGGCGTGGGCGGGGCTACCTGAAAGGTAAGTCTTCCTTTGGGGAAATCACGGTTTGTGCTACAAAGTGTTAAATTCAAAAGCTTGGTTAATCACATCAAAAAAGCACAAAAAACACGTAATACTTTTTTCCGTTTAGATGGCAACAGCCAATCAGTGCCTGCTTTTGTGTCACATGACAATACAGTGTCCCCGGCAAAAAATTTAAAGCAAGTAGGAGAAGGTTTAAGAGACGGCTCATAACTCCAGGAGCCGGATGTCTATCACATGCTTGTTTAATGCCCTCACTGTATTACCCTCTACCACTTCTGCTGGGAGGCTGCTCCACTTATCTACGACCGTCAGTTCAGTATAAGGTAACGTTGTAGCAAGTAACTCGTTAGATGGGTACCCCGACTCCCAGGGGACCTCAGAGCTGAATACTTGGTCTCGGAAACGAGTTTTTGTGTCACCTCCGTGGAGCCGTTTATATCTTCCCCACTTCCTGTTATAATAAGGAGAGGAAATCCAGACCGTCTCCTGTGTTTATAACATTAATAACTAACTACACGCTAAGCTCATGTTACACGGAGGCTGCGAGCGCACCGGCTGCCCCCACAGTAACCACCGAGAGGCGCCACACGGATCTCTGATCAGACCTCGGGGGGCCGAGAGAGAAGAGATGGGATGGGAGAGACGTTTAAATCCATAATGGGGTTAATAAAAGACGGGAGGGAATTTATTTCAAAGGAGGAGAAAAATTACAACAAGAGAGCGGAATCCAACGCTAGAGAGTCAGAGACTGAGATGGAACGGAAGTTTTACTTTACTGAGAGGGTGGTAGATACGTGGAACAGCCTCCCAGCAGAAGCAGTAGCGGCTCAAATCTTTTTGAAATAGTCACTGTATGAGAAGTTGGTCCCGACGCCGCGGCGAGGAGTTATTTTGGGTCTGGGGACGCGGGGAGCCGGATGCCGCTTGGAATCTTTCCAGAAAATCAGTCAATAATAATCTTGTGTGATCGATATTTGTTTCCAGGACAAACTTCCTATTAAAGAGACGGCGACGACGACAGCGAACGTTCCGAATAATAATAATAATAATAATAATAACAACAACCCGCCGGGCCTTCCTCCCGGAGCGGGCGAGACGGGAGGCGTGACGGCGGGCGAGACGGGAGGCGTGACGGCGGGCGAGACGGGAGGCGTGACGGCGGGCGAGACGGGAGGCGTGACGGCGGGCGAGACGGGAGGCGTGACGGCGGGCGCCTGGAACATCGCGGGAATCCCGACGAATGAGAAGAACGGAACCCGGGAGGAAGAAGTATCTGACGCTGTTACCCGAATCAGACCCGGAACTTTCTTCACTCTAATAGCCCACCGTGAAGATTGTGTGTGCGTTACCCAAACGACTAATAGCGGTCGTCATGGAAACCTTGACTTTTCATTATTTAAAGATACTTAACGGCATCACCTGAATTCAAGCAGGGAGATCAACCATACAATACTGGGGGGTAAAAACATTACCTGGGGGTCTATATATGATCCTGTCACCCCAAGAATCTGCCCCGTCACCGGGGCAAAAAATATCCTTATGAGGGTCCAGGATATCAAAAGATTTGTTAGAAAACCGCAGATCCCAGCTGGAGACAGCAACGGAGGGGTTAACGTCCACAAACGCTCGTTATGGGATGGAAAAATTTGCCTGAAAAATGCAAATTTTCTCCAACAAAAATTAATGGGTTAAACGTCACCCCAAACCCTGCCAACGCCATATAACCCATTAAACGCCAGGACGGGGGTGAATGTCCCGGCGCTGAACAGGTTAAATGTCGCCCCAAAGCCTACCATCGCCGTATAACCCATTAAACTACAGGGGGGGGTGAATGTCCCGGTCGCGCATGTCTTAACTCTGGTTACTCGTTACGCACGTGAAGTTGGGACATCTGGATGTGAAACGCAACGGTGCGGCTTATGGCGCAACGCGGGGTTACGGGAACCCACAGGCAGCATATAGCGCTCTACCTGGGGAGGAAAAACTGAACGAAACCACGCAACTTCCTGCTCACAAAGTAATACATTTCCTAAATATATACGTGTAAAATTATATAAAATATATATAAATATATATATCATACACACAGTATATATACATACACCCACCCATATACACACAGTAATACACACATTATATATATATATATACACACACTGTATATATACACACACCCTTATTACATACATATATACATACACACTATAATATATATCATACACACTGTATATATACATACACCCACCCATATACACACACACACATATATATATACATACACCCACCCATATACACACACACACATATATATACATACACCCACCCATATACACACACACACACATATATATACATACACCCACCCATATACACACACACACACATATATATACATACACCCACCCATATACACACACACATATATATATATACACCCACCCTTATTACATACATATACACATACACACTATAATATATATATATATCATACACACACACACACGCTGTACATCAGAAGCAGAGTATAGAAACTGCCCCCGATTGTATCGCCCCGGCTGTATGACGCCCGCTCCCCAGGCAGATATCGATCTGGTATCGCGGATTCACACCGATGGGACTTTATGTAATGCGGCATAAGCCCCGGATTTGAGAGCCGTTTAGCGATTCAGTGCCCGCTGGGCTGCACGTTACTTCCGCTCGGCCTTCGGAGCTCATTCACATTCTCAGCCACGCGCGCTCTCACTGGACAGACACCACACGCTTCCTAAACACACCGAGAACATCTGGGGCATCTAGCAGAATGCAGGAGCTTTACCTTATTAAGAGGGTGGTGGATAAGTGGAACATCCTCCCAGCAGAAGTGGTAGAGGGTAATACAGCGAGGGGATTAAACATGCATGGGATAGACATACGGCTCCTGAATCTAAGACGAGACCAACGACTGATTAAGGTTTGAGTCGTTACAGCAGGAGAAACGGGCGACTAGACAGGGGCCGGATGGGGCCGATCTGCCGGCAGGGTCTGGGTTTCTGGTCATCAACTAAACCGAGGAGACATCACCGGGAAAATCCCCTTACACTCCGGGATTATCCGCCTTCATACAGGAATAAAGAGACTTTACCCTCGCCGCTCAGCAGCTTTTCTAATGACATCATCATTCATTCGCATGATGACATCATTCTGAATGTTGCAAATGGAACAAACGAATTGTTAAGAATTTTTGCTTTTTTCCCCCCCGGTAACCCACATTTTTAAAAATGTCTTCCTTTTTGAGTGAAAGAAGTCTGGCCGCTGGGCAATCTTCCATCTAATTTTTCTTTGTTGGCGCGCGCAGAAAATTTCTCTTGTGCAAAAATTTTCACAAAGCAAAGTTTAAAAAAATTATTTTTTTCTTTTTTTGGGAAAAATTGTTGTGCGCACAATTTTTGGACGTGTGCGCTCGCTAAAAAAGCTATGTGCGCCAGGTCACTATAGCAACGCTTACACATTTTTTTTTTCCACTGAAACTCATTACTTTGCAAAAATATTTTCACACGCAGAAAAAAATAAGAAATCGTCACAAATCTACAGACTAAACGGAAAAGCCGCACGTTTATCTAGAATGGTAACGCATTTCCCGGTAAAAAAAGTTAAAGCGCAAAACGACAAGTAAAATAACACAAAAAAGACGTTAATTACCTTTTTTTTTTTTTACCTGATAAGAGTGGGGCTGAATCTCCCAGTCCGGCGGCTCCATCACCCCGCCGAGGGGGTCTTATGCAGAAAGCAGCGAGCAGCACATAACTCGGACGCCGACCGGCGGCAGGCGAGACCCCCGACGCAGGCGGCAACAGGCGAGACCCCCGACGCAGGCGGCAACAGGCGAGACCCCCGACGCAGGCGGCAACAGGCGAGACCCCCGACGCAGGCGGCAACAGGCGAGACCCCCGGCGCACACCGCAGGCAGGCGAGACCCCCGGCGCACACCGCAGGCAGGCGAGACCCCCGGCGCACACCGCAGGCAGGCGAGACCCCTGGCGCACACCGCAGGCAGGTGTCTGAGACGCCTCGGGGAGGAAAGATGCTGAGAAATGAAGAAAACGGCCCTACAGCCCAGGAAATGCCAAGTCACAGCCGCCGAGAGCAACTTCCTCTACTATCTGTGCGAGAAAAACCTCAAGAGGGGCCGGGGACTCGGTGTGACCCAGAACATGCGCGCGGGGGCTGCACCCGACACTCAGGAACCCTCCAGCACCAGCCGTGGGGAGGAATAAACGTAAAGCAACACACACCTGTCAAACTTTATACAATGAAGGGTTAAAAGCAGGAGACCCAACAGGACTTCTAAAAAATAGATATTTATTTAATCTAAGCCTTGTTTAGTTTGTCCAGACCCTTTTTGGACCCCAACCCTGCCCCCCACTCCTCCCCCGTTGCCCCTCTATTCTAGGAGGTCAGAATGTTTGCTGGGTATGAGGGGATCGCAGGGTTCTACGGCCCTAAAAGCCCCGATAATGTGTATAGAAACAGCAGGGAACGGCTTTATAAATTAAACGGGGGAAATAAATACTTTATTCTACTAATAAATGCCCCGCCCAGTTACACAGGTGGCCCCGCCCGGCCACGCCTCTAATCACATAATCACACCCCCAAAACAAAACCGCCTCTCTTAGCTGAACATTATCTCCCGCACAGAAAACAGTGGGGGGGCGAATGCATGAGGATCATAATTTAACAGGGACCTCAGCTGTCCGGAGCGCGGGACACAGGGAGGGGGCAGGGGCGGAGCAGTGAGGCACGGGGCGGGGCACGGGAGCCGTGGAGACCCCTTGTCTTAATGCATAATTTTAAAATAACCAAGTTATTTAACCCCCTAGAAGGAATAACCCCCCCCCCCCCCAATACCTCACCAATTACCACGACGCCTCCGCTGACAGATCTGACAATCGCAGGACGTTGTGGTTTCTCTCAACCTAAAACCAGACGCTGAAGGAAACCCAGAACCCGCCGGCAGGTCGGCCCCATCCGGCCCCCATCTAGTCGCCATTTCTCCTGCTGCAAAGACTCAAGCCTTAATCAGTCGTTGGTCTCGTCTTAGATTGCCCTCTACCACTTCTGCTGGGAGGCTGTTCCACTTATTCACCACTCTCTCAGGAAAAAAAATTCTGCTGTTTGGCCCCTGGCCCTCAGCCGAACCAGGAAACCAGATTAAAGTAAACACAGTAAAGTATTTAAAGCTTCTGTTCCACTAACACAAAACATTCATTCTATTCTTTCTTCTGAGGCTTTAGATAGATCACCAATTTTTAAGAAACTTTTTTTCAGCTTTGGAATGCTAAATTTTGGAGAGAGGGGCGCTGGCAGCTGAGGGGTTAAGCAGCGAGGGTTTATATCCATCCCTGAGACGGAGTCTCAGGGATGGATATAATCCCCCAAAGTCCCCTCCCCCGCCGACACACAGCAAGCCATGGGTTAAACGGACAGCGGCACCCGCACTGTAAGGAGCGCTCAGTTACGCGGTAATGTCCGGCACTCACGGGGTTAAACGTATAACCTTTACCGCCGGCGTGTTTTATGTAAATAGACATGATTTTGGAACATGCGCGATTCGGGAATTCCGGACTCTCACAAGGTCGTTCCGTTTAGAGGATTCCTGGGGGGGGGTTGGGGGTAAAAGAAGCCACTGCCTTGGACCGGATGAAATCCCCCCCCCCCTCGTTACTCTTCTCTTGGGGTTTTAGGGCATCCCATGGGTCGCTGTGTCTTACCCCACTCAGGGGCAGATCTACCTGCATCAAGGAGCAAGTAAAACCCTACGGGCTATAAGGAGAGGATTTGCCTCCTGGTCACCAACCATTCAAGATCGACAACTCCTATCATGCCACAGTTTGGCATCACGTCCCTCTCAGTGGGGGGACTCCAAGAACCCTTCACATGGCCAGCAAAGGGTTAAAAGGGGGCAATGGTTTTGTTTTTTCCCCAAATGCCAAGTCTGTCTCCTCCGCTCCCAAAACTCCCATTTATTACCCGGCCAGAAACCACGCGTTCTGAGTTTGCCCGTTTTGTGCTAAATCACAAATATATGAGATTTTGTGAGATGTCCCAACGTCTGCCTTATCTCTCCGCTGCCCCAGCTGGGGCAAAAGATACCCCCCCCCCCCCACCGGAGGAAACGAGGAGAAAAAGAGATAAAAGCAGAAAATATCCCCAGAACGTGCAAAAAAATATAAAAAGTATTTAACTTAAAACTAAGAGGAGTGATTGGAAACGGGGCTTATTCACTAAACGGGAGAGCTGCAGTTAAATCAGTGACCCGGCCCCCTGTATAATGTATAGATAAATCAGCGACCGGCCCCTGTATAATGTATAGATAAATCAGTGACCAGCCCCTGTATAATGTATAGATAAATCAGTGACCAGCCCCCTGTATAATGTATAGATAAATCAGTGACCGGCCCCCTGTATAATGTATAGATAAATCAGTGACCGGCCCCTGTATAATGTATAGATAAATCAGTGACCAGCCCCCTGTATAATGTATAGATAAATCAGTGACCGGCCCCTGTATAATGTATAGATAAATCAGTGACCGGCCCCGTGTATAATGTATAGATAAACCAGCGTGCCGGCCACCTGTATAATGTATAGATAAATCAGTGACCGGCCCCTGTATAATGTATAGATAAATCAGTGACCGGCCCCCTGTATAATGTATAGATAAATCAGTGACCGGCCCCTGTATAATGTATAGATAAATCAGTGACCGGCCCCGTGTATAATGTATAGATAAATGAGTGACCGGCCCCTGTATAATGTATAGATAAATCAGTGACCGGCCCCCTGTATAATGTATAGATAAATCAGTGACCGGCCCCTGTATAATGTATAGATAAATCAGTGACCGGCCCCGTGTATAATGTATAGATAAATCAGTGACCGGCCCCTGTATAATGTATAGATAAACCAGCGTGCTGGCCCCCTGTATAATGTATAGATAAATCAGTGACCGGCCCCCTGTATAATGTATAGATAAATCAGCGACCGGCCCCCTGTATAATGTATAGATAAATCAGTGACCGGCCCCTGTATAATGTATAGATAAACCAGCGTGCCGGCCCCCTGTATAATGTATAGATAAATCAGTGACCGGCCCCTGTATAATGTATAGATAAATCAGTGACCGGCCCCTGTATAATGTATAGATAAATCAGTGACCGGCCCCTGTATAATGTATAGATAAATCAGTGACCGGCCCCGTGTATAATGTATAGATAAACCAGCGTGCCGGCCCCCTGTATAATGTATAGATAAATCAGTGACCGGCCCCCTGTATAATGTATAGATAAATCAGTGACCAGCCCCCTGTATAATGTATAGATAAACCAGAGATCCGGCGGTCACTCTCTGCTCATCCTCAACCAGCACTCCTGATTGGCCAAAACACCCAGTGACATCATCGCGTCACAGTTATATAGAGAAGGCTCACTGGAGTCATATTTACCCTTTCCAGTGACATCCCCCACAGATGGAAACATTTCAATACGGAAAGAGATAGAGAGCGGAATCCAACGCTAGAGAGTCAGAGACTGAGATGGGGCGGAAGGGAGTTTTACTTTACTGAGAGGGTGGTAGATAAGTGGAGCAGCCTCCCAGCAGAAGAGGGTAATACAGTGAGGGTATTAAACATGCATGGGACTGATTAATGTGAGTCGTTACAGCAGGAGAAACGGGCGACTAGACGGGGGCCGGATGGGGCCGATGTGCTCAGTGGTTGGAGGCGGGGCCGGGGACCTGTATAGATATAATTTATGCGCAGCTCGGAGGAAATTCTTTGTTCTATGATTTGGAAACGAGTCGCTAATAAAGCAGAAAGGCTTTGATTCCGATGTCCGGGCCGCTCTCCGGGGGCCGCTCTCTGGGGGCCGCTCTCCGGGGGCCGCTATTTCTGGGATAAAAAAAAGTAAAATTCTGAAAATAAAAACCCTGTAAATAAATCTTACCACCGATGACATCACTACCGTCCCATCAGTAATATTAGGGGTAGCAGCGATGACATCATACATACGCTCAGCGCGTCACCGGCCCCTCCCCAGTCCGCACATACCAGACGTGTCACAGCACGACGGACCCCACCTGGCTGCAGCGGCATTCCTGGGGCAGAGAGCTCGCATTCCACCCGCGCAGCTCACAGGGCGCGGACCCACCGGACCGCAGCAAACGCGCGAGCCGGGGCCGTCCACAGGGGCCGCCAGCACGACCGCGGCTGAGTCACAAAGCAAAGAATTGCCCCAGGGCTCCGGTATGAAGGGGTTAACCCTGTACGAACCGATGATCCAGCTGTGGTTTTAACCCTTCGCATGCCAGAGCTGAGAAATGAAGCAGGGAGGCTTTTTTAAAGAACTGGCACTTTATTTGAAGCATTGGATGAAATTTCCCCAAATAACCAGCGCGTTAATAACGGATTCTAACCTGCAGGACGAGCGCTCCACCCGGTGCTTCTCTCCCTGCTTGAATGCAGGTGACTCCTTTTAGAACAGCTGTACCTCCCGACAAGCCCGGGTTTCCGCAGGGACCGTTATTAGAAGCACTTCACGGGGGCTCTGTGTGATGGGCTATTAAGGGGTTAATATTTGGTGGATGCTTCCGTCAGATAAAGTCCCCATCTTATGATAAAACGTCCTCCAGATTGTCAGCCTTTGAGCCGAGCCCTCATTACCCAATGTATCGGTTCATCTCAGTCTATGTTAATGTAGGGACTGTCATTGGCGCTATATAATAAAGGATAACTGGAACAGCCTCCCAGCAGAGGTGGTAGAAGCTAATGTAAACATGCAGGGGATAGGCCCTTGGCTCCTGAGACGAGACTATGTGTTTGGTGAACAATGCGCCGTGTAATCTATGATGTCATCGAATCCGCCCAGCAGCCAATAAAAAAGGGGGATTTCACGAATTACGTCTCGGAGTGACCGTTCCCACGTTCTACACGCAGTAATCTCCGGCCGGCCAATAGGAGATCAATAAACCGCAGACGCCGGGTCCCTGCCGGTGCGCCTGACCTCCGCGTTAACCCCTTATGAGCCAGAAATCAAACAAACATTCCACAGGAATCCAATAAATAATAATAACTATCACGGGTATCACCAAACTCACCTAATTTCACAAAGGAAAGTAATATTTTGGGTTATTGGGCAGACTCTGCGAGTCATACATCCCAACAGTCCTGGATTTCTCAGGCAGCTTGGAATAGAAGGAGGTCAAATATATATTTTGAAGAGAATTCAGAGAAGGCGACTAAAGTAACGACAAACGGGGAGAGGAGAGAGAGAGAGACGGGGAGAGGAGAGAGAGAGAGACGGGGAGAGGAGAGAGAGAGAGAGGCGGGGAGAGGAGAGAGAGAGAGAGGCGGGGAGAGGAGAGAGAGAGAGAGGCGGGGAGAGGAGAGAGAGAGAGAGAGAGAGACGGGGAGAGGAGAGAGAGAGAGAGACGGGGAGAGGAGAGAGAGAGAGAGACGGGGAGAGGAGAGAGAGAGAGACGGGGAGAGGAGAGAGAGAGAGACGGGGAGAGGAGAGAGAGACGGGGAGAGGAGAGACGGGGAGAGGGGAGAGAGAGAGAGAGAGAGAGAGAGAGAGAGAGACGGGGAGAGGAGAGAGAGAGAGAGAGACGGGGAGAGGAGAGAGAGAGAGAGACGGGGAGAGGAGAGAGAGAGAGAGAGACGGGGAGAGGAGAGAGAGAGAGAGAGACGGGGAGAGACGGGGAGAGGAGAGAGAGAGAGAGACGGGGAGAGGAGAGAGAGAGAGAGACGGGGAGAGGAGAGAGAGAGAGAGACGGGGAGAGGAGAGAGAGAGAGAGAGAGAGAGAGAGAGACGGGGAGAGAGAGAGACGGGGAGAGGAGAGAGAGAGAGAGAGAGACGGGGAGAGGAGAGAGAGAGAGAGAGAGAGAGAGGAGAGAGAGAGAGACGGGGAGAGGAGAGAGAGAGAGAGACGGGGAGAGGAGAGAGAGAGAGAGAGAGAGAGAGACGGGGAGAGGAGAGAGAGAGAGAGACGGGGAGAGGAGAGAGAGAGAGAGACGGGGAGAGGAGAGAGAGAGAGAGACGGAGAGAGAGAGAGAGACGGGGAGAGGAGAGAGAGAGAGAGACGGGGAGAGGAGAGAGAGAGAGAGACGGGGAGAGGAGAGAGAGAGAGAGACGGGGAGAGGAGAGAGAGAGAGAGACGGGGAGAGGAGAGAGAGAGAGAGACGGGGAGAGGAGAGAGAGAGAGAGACGGGGAGAGGAGAGAGGGAGAGAGACGGGGAGAGGAGAGAGGGAGAGAGACGGGGAGACGGGAGAGGAGAGAGAGACGGGGAGACGGGAGAGGAGAGAGACGGGGAGACGGGAGAGGAGAGAGAGACGAGGAGAGGAGAGAGAGACGAGGAGAGGAGAGAGAGACGAGGAGAGGAGAGAGAGACGAGGAGAGGAGAGAGAGACGAGGAGAGGAGAGAGAGACGAGGAGAGGAGAGAGAGACGAGGAGAGGAGAGAGAGACGAGGAGAGGAGAGAGAGACGAGGAGAGGAGAGAGAGACGAGGAGAGAGAGACGGGAGAGGAGAGAGAGACGGGAGAGGAGAGAGAGACGGGAGAGGAGAGAGAGACGGGAGAGGAGAGAGAGACGGGAGAGGAGAGAGAGACGGGAGAGGAGAGAGAGAGACGAGGAGAGGAGAGACAAAGGGATAAAGAATGGGAGGGAATTTATTTCAAAAGGAGGAGGGAAGGAAGGAAGGTAGTTTTACTTTACTGAGAGGGTGGTAGATACGTGGAGCAGCTTCCCGGCAGAGGTGGTAGAGGGTAATACAGTGAGGGTATTAAACATGCATGGGATAGACATACGGCTCCTGAATCTAAGACGAGACCAACGACTGAATAAGGTTTGAGTCTTTACAGCAGGAGGAACGGGCGACTAGACGGGGGCCGGATGGGGCCGATCTGCCTTAAGATCTACCACTACTGCTGGGAAGTGGTTCACTTATCCACCACCCTCTCAGTAAAGGTTCCGTGGCAGCAGAGTCCTGTACGAGTAAGCCGGCGTCTGAAAGGATCCCGCAGCTCAAATATTTACACATCATTTCTAGATACAATTAACCCATAGAATGCCGGAGGGCAACAAACCAATCGAAAGGGTTAATAACCACAGAACGGCGCGTCCAACAAACACATCGCTGGGAGTCACTGAAACGTCCGCCAATCGCCCCGCGCCGACTCCGATACCGAGCGTCACCGCGGCCTGATCCATTAACCCTTTGTGTTTAACCAACGCGCTGCTTTCTGCCCCAGAACCTCACGTCCGGGTAATAAAACAAAACTATAAAAGTGCGTAACACAGCGAAGCGGACCGGGCCCACAGGCAACGAGCGCAACCCTGGACCGGGTACACTGCGGGAGCCCGGACGCAGCACACACGTGTATTTAACGTGTAATAATGACAGGTGGGTGTCCTGGACCCCCAGAGTGATTCCCGATTCAACCAGAAAACATTTGTATTTTTTTTTTACTTTTTATTTTTTAAGAATGCCCAAATGATATGTGCATTGCCATGGCAACCAGCATAAGGATCAGGTTCTATATAAAGGATGAGCCTTTAACAAAGCACTGCAGTTAACCCTTCGCACCCTGGAGACCCTCCCTCCGCCCAAGTAACCTGAATCCACTCCCTTCTATAAGCCGGTAACACGGTATACAGCACTGTAAGGGTTAATCCACCCCACCTCCAATTGGGGCAAAAGAGAAAAGACGCATCATCTACCCTACCGTCACCGGCTGGAGATCCACCCCGGGGCAGGTAGCCATGGTGGCAGTGAGGAGAGGGGGTAGATATTGGCTGATGGGCATGGCAGTCACCGGAATGCCCTGTCAGATCACCCATCTGCCCCGGGACACAGCGGGTCCGAACAGACACTTTGCTGTAACTTGTGCACTTCCTGGGGTAAGTTCCGTCTGCTGTGGGGCGGAAGGACGCCTTATTGCCCCCTATAGGCTACTAACAAGCAGCAGCGATGGGCACCTGACCTACCGCCCCCGCTCACTTCCTACTTACCCCAAATACCCCACTCCCCCTCCCCGATACCTGCCGAGAGTAACTAAAAGGGCGGAACACTGCGAGAAACACCCACCTCCGAACAGGGGCACTTACAGCCCCGCACATGCTCCCCTCCCTCCCTATAGGCGAGTGCCAACAGGTGTTCGCGTGCATTGTGTGCCCCCCCCAGGGGCCCCGCCACCTACCCTAGTGAAGTAAAGCATCCAGAGCTCGTAGAGCCTCTCCTTGGAAGCCATGTCCCTGCGGATCGCCGGGTGCTTCTGGAGCGGGTGTCAGGAGCCCGTCACTGGCCGCCTCTATCCCATTGCCCCTCACGTCTGTGCAGCAGGGGCAGGAAGGCAGGTGAGGAGCCGGGCGGGAGGTGTGCGCCTCGGTCCCGGGGGAGGGCAGGTCTGCAGACACCCCCCCCCCCGGTAAGGTGCTAAAGGCTCAGCCCTCCCCGCACCCTGCCTGTGGTACGAGCGCCCCCCCGAGCACTCAGGCAGCCCGCGGTACTGCAGCCACCTCGGGGTCTGACGTCACCAGCAGTAAAAGAAACCTAAAAGACACTTTTATTGGTAAAAAAGATCGATATTATTTTATTAAGGAAAAGGGGAGAAAACGCAGAAACTGAGCAGAGGAAGAGGTTAAAAAATGGCGATTACACCCTCAGAACAGGAGGGTCTGTCCTAAAAATCTATAGAAATCAAATAAATGATATAAAATATATGTAAATATAAATCCATAGAAATTATATAAATCCAGAAGCTGCTCCCAGGGATAATAATTTGGAATGTGTTTGGAAATCTTATAAAGCCTCTACCACTTCTGCTGGGAGGCTATTCCACTTTCTGTCCACCTTCTGTAAGCATCTGACTCCCTCTAGTTTTAGACCACAACCCGGGACCCAGGACAGCCGCTCGGAGTCCTATGGGTTGGGTTTATTGATGCCCCCCTGGCAGGAGTTTGCCCCTGGGGTATTTTGCTGGGTTGATGCCGCATTAATACGCAATTCAGGGGTAATCAGTGGACTCCACCGGCTGTTAAGCCAGTCCTGTCAGCTCCGGGGCCCTGAGCTTGGGTTGTTTGGCTCGTCTTGGCGGCTTGTCGTGGTGGGAGTTGGAACCACAGAGAATCCGCTTACCACGATCCTGGCACTGAAAGCTGTACTTACCATCTGCAAGCTTATTCCTCCCCATTAAATCCTCTCTCCCCCTATTGCTAATTGGCCCAGGAAACCCGTGTAAGGGGGACAGGGATTGGATGATGCTGGCTCTGCCACGGGCTGCCACATATCAACCTCCCCAAAAGGGTCGGTTCCCGGTGGGGGTCAGCCCCATGTGGGAGTCGGCCCCCGGTGGGGTAAGTACCCGTCCGGCAGGCAATGCGTTAACGAGGAGCGGGCAGGTTTGCAGGCCGGTCTCTGCTTGTTTGCGGAGGGTGTGTTCGGGGAAAGCTTTGTGTTCTCGTGGAACGGATGAAATCTGATCCCAGCGGTGGATGCGACGCCGGGCAGGGCAGGTAAAATACACCTAGAGATGGAGGGACTGGACACAGAAAATGCCCCGGGAGGTTAACCCTCTACATGCCTCACCTGTCATACACCTAGAACACGCCACCCGCTCAGCGCCATCCAACCTGCGGAGAACCTCGCAGAACGCGATTCCCTGTACATGCGCCTCGGAACATGCGTGATCGCGATACACGGAACCGGCTCCCGCCACAGAGATCATTCCCAACTACGCGCATGCGGAACCGGCTCCCGTCTCGGAGAGGTTTACCCGGCTCCCGCCCCGGAGAGGGCACCCGGCTCCCGCCCCAGAGAGATTTACCCGGCTCCCGCCCCAGAGAGGTTTACCCGGCTCCCGCCCCGGAGAGGGCACCCGGCTCCCGCCCCAGAGAGATTTACCCGGCTCCCGCCCCAGAGAGGTTTACCCGGCTCCCGCCCCAGAGAGGTTTACCCGGCTCCCGCCCCAGAGAGGGCACCCGGCTCCCGCCCCGGAGAGGGCACCCGGCTCCCGCCCCAGAGAGGTTTACCCGGCTCCCGCCCCGGAGAGGTTTACCCGGCTCCCGCCCCGGAAGAGGTTTACCCGGCTCCCGCCCCGGAGAGGTTTACCCGGCTCCCGCCCCGGAGAGGGCACCCGGCTCCCGCCCCGGAGAGGTTTACCCGGCTCCCGCCCCGGAGAGGTTTACCCGGCTCCCGCCCCGGAGAGGGCACCCGGCTCCCGCCCCAGAGAGGGCACCCGGCTCCCGCCCCAGAGAGGTTTACCCGGCTCCCGCCCCGGAGAGGGCACCCGGCTCCCGCCCCGGAGAGGTTTACCCGGCTCCCGCCCCGGAGAGGGCACCCGGCTCCCGCCCCGGAGAGGGCACCCGGCTCCCGCCCCAGAGAGGTTTACCCGGCTCCCGCCCCAGAGAGGGCACCCGGCTCCCGCCCCAGAGAGGTTTACCCGGCTCCCGCCCCAGAGAGGGCACCCGGCTCCCGCCCCGGAGAGGTTTACCCGGCTCCCGCGGGGGCATTTAAATAAACTAAGTTGGGTGTTTTGCTAAGAATTTGCCCCCCGCCCTGCGCCGGTTACCCCATAACTCAGCACAGCTTATTACTGAACCAGCCAATGGAACGTTTCTACTAATCGGCACATTCTGTTGGTTGCTATGGTGATAAGACCACATTTCTAACTTTGCACCGGTTATAAATTACCCCACGTTGGAAGAGGGGTGTTACAGAGCATGGGGGGGGCGGCCGGGGCAGATAACGCGGCTTCTGGAATAATTTGCGTCCTCGGTCAGGAAATAGAAGACGCCGGAAAGAGATGAATCGCAGAGGAAGTGCGTGCGCGCCCCAGACTTCCTGCAGAGATGTTTAGAATGGCGGCGATCCGAGGAAGAGACTGCTGGAACATCAGGGGACAGCCAAAGGAGCTTTACTAACCCTGTACAATGTATAGATAAATCAGTGACCGGCCCCCTGTATAATGTATAGATAAATCAGTGACCGGCCCCCTGTATAATGTATAGATAAATCAGTGACCGGCCCCCCTGTATAATGTATAGATAAATCAGTGACCGGCCCCCTGTATAATGTATAGATAAATCAGTTACCGCCCCCTGTATAATGTATAGATAAATCAGCGACCGGCCCCCTGTATAATGTATAGATAAATCAGTGACCGGCCCCTGTATAATGTATAGATAAATCAGTGACCGGCCCCCTGTATAATGTATAGATAAATCAGTGACCGGCCCCTGTATAATGTATAGATAAATCAGTGACCGGCCCCCTGTATAATGTATAGATAAATCAGTGAGCGACCCCTGTATAATGTATAGATAAATCAGTGAGCCGGCCCCCTGTATAATGTATAGATAAATCAGTGAGCCGGCCCTGGAGGTGAGGAGAGGCCGCCAGGGTCATCGTTATGATAGCAGTGTTCCCTTAGAATGTCCCGAGGCTGGCTGAGTGTCCTGAGAGTCAGTGAATACCGGCGGGGGGGGGGGGGTATTTATAAATAGCAAAACTGCTGCAAAGGATTAAAAAGAAAAGTGGAGCAGGTGGTTGCTATGGTGATTTCCCCACTTTTACCACTTAGCACCAAACCCAATACCGTTAAGCACTTGGTGTCAGTAACCCCCAGTAACCCCCAGTAACCCCAGTAACCCCAGTAACCCCTGTCCGCCATGCGTTGTTCCCAGCAAAGGACGTTTACGCAGGAATTAGAATTAATCTCACAAAGGGCTTTTTGAGCTCAACATCAAACAATGGAGGGAGTTGCACGGCTGAGCGCGAGACCGATGTGACGCCCCTGTGTTTGTATGAAATGCTGGCGTTGGGAGAGTCGCTGCGTGTTAATAGTCACCGGCTCAGCTGCCCCCCCCCCCTCCGACGCCTTCTTTATACCCCTTCATTATCCCAGCCGGAGCCGCCGAGAGCCCGGAATTAACCCCCCCACCCCGCACAGAACACACGCTAACCTGACATGTACTCCTCGCAGAAACACGCGTGTGACCAGAGTACAGCCTCTGACCCTCCTGTCCTTTATCCCTTTATGTATTTAATGTCTCTCTCCTCTCCCCCGTCTTTCTCTCGCTCCCCCGGTCTCTCTCCGTCTCTCTCTCTCTTCACCCTGTCTCTCCTCTCCCCCATCTCTCTCTCTCTCTCTCCCCCCCCCCCATCTCTCTCTCTCCTCTACCCTATGTCTCTCCTCATCATTTTTTATGATGAAAGAATTTGGATAGATTAGATGGAATGGTTGTGCTGCGGCGGTGCGGGAAGGGTTAACGGGGCATTTCTCGGGGTCTGACGAGGTCGGGGGGAGTCACTGGACGGTATATTCATTATAGAAACATTTGGCCCGATGCTGGCCGGCATTCTATGGCAAAAGAAGGGACTGGATAACTGGCTCACGGAGTGTTGGTACCCGCCGATGGGGCAAAGTGAGGGACAACGAAACAAGGGGGCAGAAAAGGAGAGTTTGGGGGGCCCAGGGAAAGGGGCCCAGTTCTACATTTCTGTTGCCGGCCCCAATGGCTACGAGCCCCTCCTCTTGCCGGCAGCCCCCCCGAGATGCGCCATCGCTGCAGCCGCGCAGTAAACTTCACAGCTGCTCATCTGCCGGGTGATTCATGCGCGAGGCGTCTCTGCGGCTCGGGACGGTCTCTGGGGGAGTACGGAACGGGACGGTCTCTGGGGGAGTACGGAACGGGACGGTCTCTGAGCTGATGTCTCACCAGTAACTCCACATCCACCCAGTCTATAAACAGCCAGAAATACTGGTTCCCCCCCCCCACCAGTAAAGATATCAAAGTTTAAAGATCACAGATAATTCCGGGCTCCCTGACTTCATCTTTTTATCCCCCCCCCCCTCTATTATTCCTTCATCTGTTTTACCCCCCCATCTGCAGACGGTGCTTTCTACCCCTCAGTATGGGGGGGGGTACCGGCCCCTCAAACCCATCTGCCCCCCAGTGATACTTTGTTTCAGTTACTTCGCATTTCATTGAATTCCAGCCATCTGCTAGATAAACAAACCGAGTCTCGCCGAACAGAATGCTCTCCTCTGATTGGCCGGCGGGATCTCAGTAATGGGCGTTTACTTTGGGTTAAGAAAAAATACATTTGTCTTCCAGACTGAACTGAACGGCTGCAGACTGATCCCCGACCCGCCAGCAAGAGGTTAACCGATCCACAATGGAGGAAGGGTCGGCCCTATATAATATATAGATAAATCAGTGACCGGCCCCTGTATAATGCATTGTTAAATCAGTGACCGGTCCCTGTATAATGTATAGATAAATC
>JALMGF010000404.1:135000-225000 GCA_023333645.1 Sceloporus occidentalis | reverse complement strand
GGACGTCACCTGGAGGCGGGAGGCTTCTTCCTGTACCTTACTGAGAAGGTAGGGGTGGTAGACAAGTGGAACGACTTTCCAGCAGAAGTGGTAGAGGTCAATACAGTAAGGGGATGTAAACATGGCAGAGCAGACGGGTCCGATTGGTTCTTATCTGCCGTCAAATTCTACGTTTCCATCTCGGCCGCCGGACCGCCGCCTGTTGGCTTCTCCTGCCGTAGCTTCACCTTGTGAGCCGCGATCGATATACTGTCAGGGCGTAAGATGTCCGGATGTGGAAGTCCCTCCAGATACACAATAATTACCCGAAGATGTAATTCATTCAGCCGGCTTGGGTCCAATTTACACAAAATCAGCTTGGAGGGCGAGAGACGTACTGACCCCAAACTGCCCCTCCCCCCAAAAGCTACAACATACAGTAACACTTATCACGCAATATAACAATGTAACAAAAATAACTTCCTACATCCGGATACTTCTGTAACGTTCCGGTTACCGTCTCCTGCAGACCGGGAATTTCTTTTGGCCGCGCCGTCTCTAAGATGCCTCCTCAGTTGGGAGACGGATCATGTTATGGACTTCCCTGCGCGCCCGCCACAGAGAATCGGCCATCTCTGCGGGATTCTCTTCGCTTTCAAAACTGGAGGCAAAATTGAGAAAAATAGAACTTTTTCCAGCCCTGATGTAAAATTATTATTGCGACTTTCTAGCGGTCAAAGTTTGGATACTTTTATTAAAAGAAAATGAAGTTGTTTCTCGATGTCTCTCTCTAAACTTCGCAGAATCTGAACCATAATGTTGTTCTTTCTTTCTGTTTTGCGACCGGATATCTGCCGAGATGTTCAGCGTTATCACATGAACAGATATAAGAAAATATTTACAAACATGTGAGGGGTGGACTGACTTTTGTGAGATACGGTATATATATATATATACACCGATCAGCCATATTATATATATATATACACCGATCAGCCGTAACATTATATATATATATATATATACACCGATCAGCCGTAACATTATATATATATATATATATATATATATATATATATACACCGATCAGCCATATTATATATATATATACACCGATCAGCCGTAACATTATATATATATATATACACCGATCAGCCGTAACATTATATATATATATATATATATATATATATATATATATACACCGATCAGCCATATTATATATATATATACACCGATCAGCCGTAACATTATATATATATATACACCGATCCACAATAACATTATATATATATATATACACCGATCAGCCGTAACATTATATATATATATACACCGATCCACAATAACATTATATATATATATATATATATATATATATACCGATCAGCCATAACATTATATATATATATACCGATCAGCCATAACATTATATATATATATATATACACCGATCAGCCGTAACATTATATATATATATATATATATACACCGATCAGCCATAACATTATATATATATATATACCGATCAGCCATAACATTATATATATATATATACACCGATCAGCCATAACATTATATATATATATATACACCGATCAGACGTAACATTATATATATATATATATACACCGATCAGACGTAACATTATATATATATACACCGATCAGCCATAACATTATATATATATATACACCGATCAGCCATAACATTATATATATATATATACACCGATCAGCCATAACATTATATATATATATACACCGATCAGCCGTAACATTATATATATATATATATATATATATATATATATATATATATATATATATATATATACACCGATCAGCCGTAACATTATATATATATATATATATACACCGATCAGCCGTAACATTATATATATATATATATATATATATATATATATATATATACACACCGATCAGCCATATTATATATATATATACACCGATCAGCCGTAACATTATATATATATATATATATACACCGATCAGCCGTAACATTATATATATATATATACACCGATCAGCCGTAACATTATATATATATATATATATATATATATACACCGATCAGCCGTAACATTATATATATATATATACCGATCAGCCATAACATTATATATATATATATATACCGATCAGCCATAACATTATATATATATATATATATACACACCGATCAGCCGTAACATTATATATATACAGGGGCGTAACTAGACGCCTCAGGGCCCGGGTGCGAGAATCTGTTAAGGGCCCCCCCACCCCCCCCCAAAAAACATGATTTTTACCCAACAATTTTTTTTCAACTAATTGAACTAATTCAATTTACATATTGAATCATATCTGTAAAAAAATCAAAGAAAAAGGGGCGCATGTACAAAGGGCATAATCCAGGGGTGTCCAAGTTTTTTCTGCAGTGGGCCACTTCATCAGAATTGTATCCGTGCGAGGGCCGCACTCATTTTTCACTGAGAGAAAAAATATGGCCTTTAATAAAATATGCAGATTAAAATAAAGTAAAATGACACAAAACCTTTACTCTTCCTCTCACTGATTTCTGGGCCTTGAAAGTTTTGCGACTACAAATTCAGGATTCCCTAGATTTATTCTAGGGATGAACTAAAATGAAAATTCTGGACCAAAACATTCAGGGTTCACTTAGCCAAAACCGAAAATGACCCCCACCTTTAAAAATAATAATAAAAACTCACATGTTTAATAAAAGTAGGTAACACACAATTGGACAAAATTAGCAATATGACTTGGCATGATAGGAGTGTGATTGCTAGCAGCAATCACACTCCTATCATACCCAGGCAACCAGTAAATGCTGGTACCTAGGCATGATGGGACTGTGCTCGCTGTGATTGCTGTTAGCAATCACACTCCTATCATGCCAAGTCAGCCAGTACATGCTGGTACAGGGTGGCTGTAAGTGCAGACCCCATACTGCTGGCAGCATCACTACACAAGGGGGGCAGCTGGCCAGGTTTCAGCATGTACTGGCTGACTTGGCATGATAGGAGTGTGATTGCTAACAGCAATCACAGTCCCATCATGCCTAGGTTCCAGCACTTACACATCCATTCTATCACACACACACACACTCATTTATTCATATAATCATTAATTCACAGATTCATTCCCTCAATCACACACACTCATTCAAACACCCTCCCCACCCCCTTACCTGCACTGCAGCTCCTCGATGCCGCTCACAGACTTCAGCAGGGGGCGCGGCCTCCCTCTGCCTTCTCTGCTAAAGCACAGAGGAAGTAGGATGTCACGTGAACTCCGCTTCCTCTGTGCTGTCCAGAAGAACCTCCCACAAGTAAGTAGCAGGGCTTGAGGTGCGGCTCGTGTAAGATCGGTTGCCCTGGCTGCTGATCTTACGCGGGCCGCACCTCGAGGTCCGCATGTTGGACGCCCCTGCCTTATTTAAAAAAAAACCCAAAAACTTAAAAAAGATTTCGGGCGGCCCCTTGGCTTGGGCCCCCCTGCTGCAGGGGCCCGGTCGCAGTCGCGACCCCTGCGACCCCGGTAGATCCGCCACTGTATATTTATATATACACCGATCAGCCGTAACATTATATATATATATATATACACCGATCATCCGTAACATTATATATATATATATATACACCGATCATCTGTAACATTATATATATATATATACACTGATCAGCCATAACATTATATATATATATATACACCGATCAGCCGTAACATTGTATATATATATATACACCGATCAGCCGTAACATTATATATATATATATATATACACCGATCAGCCGTAACATTATATATATATATACACCGATCAGCCGTAACATTATATATATATATATATATATACACCGATCAGCCGTAACATTATATATATATATATATATATATACACCGATCAGCCGTAACATTATATATATATATATACCGATCAGCCGTAACATTATATATATATATACACCGATCAGCCGTAACATTATATATATATATATACCGATCAGCCATAACATTATATATATATATATATATACACCGATCAGCCGTAACATTATATATATATATATATACCGATCAGCCATAACATTATATATATCCAGGGCCGGCCCTACAATGGAGCCGACTGGGGCAATTGCCCCAGGCGGCACTTCAGAAGGGGCGGCACTTTGCCGCCCCAAGCGTTTTTTTTTTTGTTTTTTTTGAAGCGGAGGAGAGAGAGAGAGGGGCACCGAGTGGTTTTCGCTTACCCGCTCGGCGCCCCTCTCTCTCTCTTCTGCGGCGAGTTTCCCTGTTCGGTCTCGGTGCCGGCTTGTAATGCAGAGCGCCGGAAGTGACGCGAATTTCCGGCGCTCAGCATTACAAGCCGGCACCGTGGCAGCACAGGGAGACTCGCCGCAGGACTGTTTAAGGGTAAGTACCGGTGGGGGGCGGGTAGATAATGCCGCCCCCCCTCGGCGGGGGGCGGCATTTTAAACTTCGCCCCAGGCGGCGTTAAGTCTTTGGCCGGCCCTGTATATATCGTATATATCGTGGCGTCTCTAAATTTCATATTTAGAGGGGGCACATGGGGGGGGGGGCAGGGACCAAAGTGTGTAATTATCTCTTTAAATTAAAGACCGTGATTGAAATCTTCTTTAATATTAGCCCCTGCTGCCGGTATTTATATTAATATTAGCCCTTGGCGCTGATTTATATATTAATATTAGACCCTACTGCCATTATATACCGTATTTGCTTGATTATAAGAGGACCCCCAAAATCTGAATATTAAGGAAAAAAAAAAAGCATGAATATAAGACGACCCTATAAGAAAAAAGTTTTACCAGTAAATATTAATTCATGTCAACTATTTTTTATCAGATTTAATAAAAGCTATGATTGAGAGAAATATTATTTTTTATTTTTATTTCCTTATATTTGCCAACCTGCCCCCCCCAGTTATGCACATCTGCCCCAGGCTTGCCACTCTGCCCCCAAAAATGCCTTATACCCCCCTATATGCCACTCTGCCCTATTGGCTGCCCCTTGGCATCGGGTACGGGGGTAATATCAGGGCAGCAGAGCAAAATACAGATATATGTAGCGTGCGCTTATCTACAAACTACACCCAAAACTCCCATCATCCACAGCCAGCCATCTGAGGATAACATGAAAGCCAAGAGGTGTGTTATTAATTATGCGTTTGCAATTATAAAATCACGCCTTTAAAGTTGGTGATTTCACACGTCGCCCTCTTTAACCCTTCATTGAACGGAATCCTTAGCTTTACCCTCAATGTCAAAAAATCTAATTAGTCAGTCAATAAAGTGGGCTTTAACCCTTTATACATATACTGAGGGCCAAAGAAGGAGGGCTACGTTATTGTAGATGTAATTGGTACATTTAATTTCCGCTGGTATAAGGGCTCCTTGGCGCGTTCTTCGATAAACTCTCTGATATCGCGCTTCTCCGATATGACATCATTTTCACTCTGATGAAACCGACCGAGACGACTTCTTTGAGCCTCTGCTACCCTCCAGCCGCAGACCGAGACACGGAATAAATAAAGTGAACCGCCTCGAAAAACCCGCTAGAACGGGAACTGGTTGCCACGAGTCCCATTACTTATTGGACCGAGTACTGACCAACGAATGTCCATGTTTGCCCCAGATACCCCCATGCTACATTCACCCCCTCCCTTCTGCCACCGCAGCCCCCCTCCCCCGTCTACCAAACAGAGAAGAAGGTGACGAAGCCCCTGAGATTTCTTCCATGTTCTTCTATAAAGTGGTGGCGTCCGGGGTCCTCTAGGACTGGAGTTCTCCGGATGAAATGATGTTTTGGGAAATACACTTTAATATTTCGGCCGCTCCTCGTCCTACCTGGCTACTTATTTACAAACGATTGTTCGCCGCCGCCTGTCTTTTTTTTTATCAATGAAGACGAAATTGATTGACAGTTGAAGGCAAGCCTCTAAAATCCGATTCATGGCTGCTTAAACCCATAGCAAGGGGCAAACAAACAACGAAGAACAAATACCCCACCCCAAAAACCCATGTGAAATAAAGACAATAGACACCATTGTGTGGGACGGGGCATTCGGCCGCAGCTTTTATTGAACAGACAGTAACCATTCCAGGCCGGCGGAAACAAAACACTGACACATCCGAGAAAACAACCTGCCAGCTGCTGAGCGCTCGGCCCGACAGGCAGTTAAATGACCACCGATTTTACCAAGAGCCCCAGCCCTGCGGGTGCCAGAAGACTCCCCAAGCCCGCTATGGGCAAATGATCCAGGTTGCCTGAAAATACCGCGCTGGCCAGGGGACCCAGACCGCAGCTGTGACAATGAAGATAATGAACGTAGCACGAAAAGAACAAAGCAGTACAAACATAATAAATTCACAAATATTATAGCCTACAAGAAAGGCGGGGAACGTCTGGAAGCTGCTGCAGGTACAGGAAAGGAGGTAAGAGTCACCTCCAGGGCCGGCCCAAGACAAAATGCCGCCTGGGGCAAAGTTTAAAATGCCGCGCCCCCCCCCCCCATTATCTACCCTTCCTCTCTCCCCCCCCCCCCCGTACTTACCTTTCAGCAGTCCTGCGGCGAGTCTCCCTGCTCGGTCTCAGTGCCGGCTTGTAATGCTGAGCGCCGGAAATGACATCAGCGAGCTAGAGGGAGAGGGGCGCTGAGCGGGTACTGACAACTTGAAAAGATAAAACCACTCGGCGCCCCTCTCTCTCCCTCTTCTCGGTTTAAAAAAAAAAAATGGCTTGGAGCGGCAAAGTGCTGCCCCTTCAAAAGTGCCGCCTGGAGCGGTTGCCCCACTCGGCTCCATTGTCGGGCCGGCCCTGGTCACCTCTTCACCTTCCTATAAACCCTCATAGCTGCAACATTGTTACAGCTCCACACCAATGGAATAGGGGGGTCCCCCTTCCTACAGGTCCAGGCGGCCCCCTCTACTGAAGCCGGTCAGGGTTGTTTACGGCCAGAAGAATAAATGAATTTATAAATCAGAGCTTTGATGAGATGACTTCACTCTACGTAATAATCCACCAACGCGGCTACACTTCTCATCACGAAAGGCCGAGTTGGCCTCTTATAATGTATCGTTAATTTAGAATATAGGGTTCATGGATTTAATCATGCATTATGCAGGGCTATCTTGGTCCTTCTGGCTGGACAAAGTCCGTGGAGGCGGCGTTGATAGGAACCGGTGTACATGACGACATGGATGGTTCCAAAAGCCCTGCATGCCTCAAAAAACCTAAGACATCATTTCTGCGGAGTAAACAAATGGGACAGAGGCAACAGGCGCATGAAAGCCGGAAACTGTATACTACTGGAATACCTACAGAAATGATCCAGAAATAATTGAGTTTCGTAGGCATTGCAGTAGTATACAGCCTCCTGCTCCTTGCACCTGCTGCCTTTGTGATGTCACAATACACAGGTGACATCACAGTAGGTGATGATGTCACGGAGGCTGTAAAGGGCTCTGACATTCCAGCAGTAGTTCAGTGTAGAAGTGAAGGAGCAACGATGGCTTCAAAGCAGATAAATCGCATCCAACTTCTGATTCTCATCCTCACCGCCCTGCGTCCATCTGACTCAAACAGTAAGTACACCCAACACTCCCATCCATCACCGCCCAGCAACATCGCTGCCACTAAACCATCCTTCTATTGTGTGTAGTGCAGACAGGTGCCTGACGGGAGTATCGCCCTGTAACCCCCCTGAGCCCCATACTGGTTTTAACCCTTTGTCTTCTGTCTTTATATATATATATATATTAAACACATTGTCGTTGCCTTACATAACAGTATCTCGTCCGACGCGGTTTGTTGATTTTTGCCCCTTTTTGTCACTCTCTTTCAGTCTGCGGCAGACGCCCGCTCATGTCAGAATATGGCAGCTCGCGGATCGTTGGAGGAGTAGATGCGCAGCCATGGCTGGTCAGCATCCAAGTGCCTTCCGGGGCCGGACATCGCCACTCCTGCGGAGGGACTTTAATCGATGAGCAGTGGGTCCTAACAGCGGCTCACTGCTTCAAGACCATGAAGAGGTAAGGATGGGGGAGGGGGGGTAAGAATGCTGGCTGTGCATAATGGGATTGTGAGGGGTAGAAATGTTATCATTCGCTTTACCCTCACTATTCTAACCTGACAAAGCCATCACGCGTTACATTGTAAGCTTCTGCCTGGTTAATGTTACATCTCCTGTTTGTATCGATTTCACATCTTTGCCCCGGAATTCCTCTTTATAAATACAGCTCAATGTGTTTATGATAAGAATGATAATGTATGGATTCCCGCTAACGTCCGTCTGTCTGTCTGTCATCATCCAGGCTCGTTTCCAAATGGCAAATTATACTCGGAGGATTCCAACTGTCGGATCCATCGCAAAGTGACGTCCAGATCAGATCCATCGACTCGTACGTTCAGCACGAGCATTACAATCCTCGGACTGAGCGGAACGACGTGGCGCTGATCAAGCTGAACCAGACCGTGAAATTCACCGACTTCGTGCAGCCGGCCTGCCTGCCGAGCGCCACCACGGACATCCACGCCATGGATCACTGCTTCATCAGCGGCTGGGGCGTCACCAAAGATAAATGTGAGTAACTGAGACCCCCAGACACCCCGGGAATGGTAGTTTAACCCCTTACAGACTGATATGCATCACAGACATCTTCCTGATGTGTTCCGGGATGTCCGTTATGGGACTTTGGAACCTTCTGTGCCGACTGCTTCAATCTGACGGCAAGGACCGGCATTACTCAGCTTTATTTGGGCCAAAACCAAGTCTGCCCCTGATAAATCTATGATTGGGTTTTAGATTAGGGGCAATAACATTCATTTACCCCTAGATGGTCTGATATTTCGCTATCGGCAAAGGAAACAGACACCAAACTGTGTCACTGCTTCTCTCCCACGTCCCGAAATTCTGTGTCTTTCACAGGGGAGAATCCTCCTCTTGGGGTTATAAACGGGGAATAGTTTTTCCGGAAGGGGGTCGTTGCACGGCTAACCAAACGGATGTAAACCCAAACACACCGACCTCACCAAAACAGTCACACTCACCACACTCAGCCGCACACACACCACTCTTACATGGACTCCATGATTAGTTTATTTAAGTCTCTTCTCCTATCCATCGCTGGCGTCTGTGCGTCCCGTGATATTAATTAATTTAATCTTTGATGTCTCGACAGCCATCCAAACGGCCGACATCCTCCAAGAGGCCAAAGTCAACCAGATTCCTCTGGAGAAGTGCAACGGCTCCGCGTGGTATAACGGGCAAGTCCACGACTACAATCTCTGTGCCGGCTACGAGGAGGGAGGTATCGATAGCTGCCAGGTAAGAAAACAAATCTCTATTTATGTGCAGTTTCTAAATCCAATTCTATCTGTTGGAGATGGTGTTTTGCGCAAATCTTCTCCATGCGCCGCTAGGACAATAGTAGAAACTGTTTGCGGCACCAAGACGAGGAAGACCATATGTCTTGGTACAAAGACGGGGTAAACCGGTCACATGGCTCCAACAAAGAGACCCGAGGAGGTTTATGACCATACCCTGGGATGTCGGAGCGCGCGTACACCGACTGGATATAAATATTTGGGGATTTTTTGGATATAATAGAAAAAAATGGATAAAAAGACAATCTGGGCCCCCATGTCATGTTCTGGGGATTATTCTGGGATTTAGGCCACCGTGTCACAGAACGGTCATTATATCCACACATTGGGTGGCTGTGGCTCTGCTTTTAGAAACTCCCCGGCCAACTCGCTCTTTAGTGAATAAACCCCAGAGCTTTTACTGGGGAAGCGCAGCTGAGGCTGCAGTTTGTTACAAACCAAGGAAAATTAACCTTCCTCTATACTTTACTCCTGTAGGGAGACAGCGGAGGACCATTTATGTGCATGGACCCGGACAGCTCCACGTATAACGTCATCGGAGTGACAAGCTGGGGTCAGGGCTGCGGAAAATCCCAAAAGCCAGGAGTGTATTCCAACACTCAATACTACCGTGAGTGGATCCTCAAGACAATGAGAGTCCCATCTCCTGCGCTCAAAGAAGCCGCTGGCACCCCAAGCTTGAGTGGTACGAGCAAAGTTACAAGACCACCGTTCCGGAAGTCAACTCCACTGCGCCCAAAAACAGAGCCAACAACCACGCGACCTGCACGACGAACACCAACCGTGCAACCTGCACGACGAACACCAACCGTGCAACCTGCACGACGAACACCAACCGTGCGACCGTCACGGCAGACACAGCCTGCGCAACAGGCGGCATGGACAATGCCCGCGCAGCGTAAGCCGCGGACGCGGCCTGCGCAACGGGCGACATGGACAATGCCTGCGCAGAGGACACCTCGCACGCAACCTGCGCAACGGAAACCGCGGACGCGGCCGGCGCAGCGTGCGACTGTAATGCAGCGTGAGAAACGTGCGCGTGAGACAGAGCCCGCACGTCCTGCAAAGACGGCCGCGCCACAAAACACCATCGACAAACTGAAAGAGATGTTCATAACCGTGACATCTAACGGGCGGCCGACCAAAAAAGCTTTGCAGAAGATTCTCATGGCTGCTAAAGAACAATCAGCTCGATAAGAGACTGCAATCAGACTGTTACAGACAGAGACTGTTCTTAGAAACTGAAGAAAGCTATTGGAATAGCTATTAAGATAGATGCTAAGTTAGATGTTAAGTTAGGCGTTAAGTTAGTTGTTAAGAAATAAATGATAAGTTAGGGGTTAGGGCAATTCCTCTGTGGTCAGTTTGGTCATTCATGGGCGGCAAATGTTATCAAAAAACAAAACAGAAATGGTTAATCCAGGGAATAAGTGACTTTTTCCGGTGATGCAGATTCTATGGGCAGTCACACGTTTCTGAGAGTAGAAGGTGTTGGCGAGCGCACGCAGATTTGGAGTTAGAGTAAAGAGGCTGAACGAGGGCATTTAAAGTCCGCTAATTACACAAATGGCTTCGGGGGTCATAACTCGCAGACTTGTGCATTCGTTTTTGGGCGAACATGAAAACGAACACGTAGATGAAGACACACAACACAACACAGGTTTCAGCATGTACTGGTTGCCTGGGCATGATAGGAATGTGATTGCTGGTAACAATTTTGGAAAAAATTGGACAAAAAAAATCAATAACAATATTAATATATATATATATGATTGTTAACAGCAATCACACTCCTACCATGCCCAGGCATACTCAGGTTTCAGCATGTTCTCTCTCTCTCTCTATATAGTTATTTATTTTTTTTGTGCTATTTTGGCGTGTCTACCACAGTGTTATTAAATGTAAGTAACACACCAAAACTGGAAAAAAATATACCAATAACAATACTTGATTGTTAACAGCAATCACACTCCTATCATGCACAGGCAGCCACTACATGCTAGAACCTCGGCATGTCTGTGATTGCTGTTATATATATATATATATAGGTGCCCCTTCTGTAAATGCATTGAAGTCTCTATATGGGTTTAGCAATCAATGCCCACCGGTTTGATGGCTTTAAACGCCTAACATTGGTGCTGTTGCTGATCGATCGCTGCCGGCACTCGCTTAGAATAATGAGTTCAGGTCTTTCACTAAAATACATCCGGGCGACTCCTTCGCTGAGCCCCTGAGATCCTTACGCATCGCTAAGGCTTTTGCCAAAAACATTCAAGGGTTCCCCAAGCTGCAAATAGTTCGGTAATTCTAGGTTCAGCGCCTGATCCCAGCTTCCAAAACATCCTTTCTATCACAGAAGAGTTGATGCAAGCAGGGAATATAGGTGGGGGCGCCTCCCAGCAGAAGTGGTAGAGGGTAATACAGTGAGGGTATTAAACATGCATTGGATAGAAAATTAAATAAATAACATTAACTGAAAAGCTATGTTACTGCATAGCTCTCATTACAATATACTGAGCCAGACATTGACAGTAGCGGAGCATAACCACTATAATTATACGGTTAGCCAGACTTTGACGTGGTACGCCTCTGCCCTAAAACAGCTTCCACATGCCACCGCTGCCCCTAAAACAGCCCCCCGTGCCACAGCTGCCCCAAAAACAGCCCCCTGTGCCACAGCATTGGGAGGATATAGAGAGCCGCCGTTCAACTACCCCGTACCGGCCGACATCAGCAGCAAATCTAAGCTTGAAGACCCTTCAGGAGATTCCATCAGTCTTGGAGAGCGCAGAGGAGACGTCCTCTTCATCTTCATCGTCCTCTTCATCGAGCAGCCAGACTCTTTCTGGCTTTTCCTTTGTGACTCCGGACTGGATGGCCTGAAGGATGGACTGAGCCCCAGCAGAGTGAATCAAAAGCGCTTCCAAATAACATAAAAAAATCAGAATAAATTCCAGAGACACCTACATTTTTTGTTATTCTTTCCTTCGTGTCACTACAGATAACGCTACGTATATATGACCTCACAAGACAGCTTCTGCTTCCATGACATCATGAGCAGATAATACATTGTGATTTATGGAGACAGGAATAGCCCACATGAAAATTTATTTTAAGCAACGGTGCCGTTAAATCTATGTTTTGTTTTAGGTTTTATTGTATTTTCAGATATTTAGTTAAATAGAATCCATCACTTTCCCAAAATTCTACACATTCCGGTCAATTCCCTGATGAACCCGGGTAACGGCGATCACGGATTAACATAAACAATATATATATGTTTAATATGTGACCAATCTAGGAGCGTCCGCCTTAACTTCCTGTTCGCGGATCCAGGCAGCCGTTATTATTTTTTTTTTAATGAAAATGCGTACATATTGGGTTAAACTATAAATTAAAGAATCGAACGCTGTTTCAAGGCTTTAAAGCACGAGAATAAACGTTTTCTATAAACAGAAATAGTATTTTTACGTACAATATTTTTTTTCAATGTCTTTGTTTTTCTTCCAAAAACTCGATCAGACCAATCCAAACCACCGCGATCACCGCTGCACTCGGCGCCCCATTACTCTGGCCTGGCGGCTTGTAGCTGGAGGGAACGCGATCATGTACTCGGCAGGCGATTTCACTGGGCTGAGATCACGTGACCTCAACCGGAGACGCGATTGTAGCCTGTGATTGGCTGTTGGTTCGCGAGCGGGCGGAGGATTGTGGGAAGATGGAGGGCAGCGTGGGGAGGCTGGAGGAGCAAGCTCTGCGGCGAAAAGAGAGACTCAAGGAGCTGAGGAAGAAGCGGGTGAGCTGGGGCGGGATGGCGGCGGGGACGGGGGCTCCTCAGAGCTGCGATGTGTGGCCGGACAGGCCCCTGTGGATCCAACGTACGGCCCAAACGTATGTGGAGTCCCTAGACGGCCTAATAGGGGCCGCTTAGTGTATATTATTCTCTGTAATACCTCAAAAAGGGGTAAAATGTTCTGTCTGTCACCCCTCGGGGCATAGAGACGGGATACCTGCAAAGTGTCCCTGTTTGACATGGCCAGTCCCTCCATGCCTGACAGGTGTGCTCTCTCCTCTCCTGTTGCCCCTCTTTTCTATGAGGTCAGAATGTTTGCTGGGTATGAGGGGATCACAGGGTTCTACAGCCCTAAAAGCCCCGATAATGTGTATAGAAACAGCAGGCAGAATAAAGTGACAGGTGGAGAAACTCCGGGGCAGACCAGCCCTTTAGCTTTATATTTATGTGTATATATATATATATATATATATATATATATATACACACGGGGTGAATCAGTATGTTGCGGCTGGTGAGAATAGTCTGCGGATAGACGGATTTACCCCACATGCCCCCTGCTTACGGCAGCTCTGCCTGTGGGCTCCCTGCTCGTGGGCAGAATGAGGTTCAGCGGCAATAAAAATCCATCAAGTTGGACTTTTCCAAACATCTCGAATGAACGCGATCCGGGGGGCTCCAGAATCTTTGCAGAAACCTCCACACGTCTTCCTTTGCAGCGGTCTAGATTAGATTGTAAGCTCCCGGGAGCCGGGCCCTCTTGTCCTTTTGTCTGTGATTTTAAATAGTTTTATTGGCTGTTGTAACAGCGCTACGGAATCTGCTGGCGCTATATGAATAAATGCAATGTGGTCGCCTCCTCCATAGGTGGTACATTCCAGGGCTTTAATAACCTCCATGGTGGAGAATGTCCGGATGGGACCGCGGCTCCTTTCATCGTAATAAATTGTGTCTTGTTTGCTGCGTCCGCGGGGGCCGCGTTCAGACCTCGCGCATCGCATGTCAGATTTTCTGTAGCGGCTTTAATCGCGTTCTCTGCATTCATAGCGTTTTTTTATTCTAATGAGTAGTTTTCTGTAGCAGACGCTACCCGTCATTCCATATAATTCCTGAGCTTAACACCAACTAAATAGCAACCCAGAACCCACCGGCAGATCGGCCCCATCCGGCCCCCACCTGGTTGCCTATTTCTCCTGCTGTAACGACTCAAATCTTAATCAGTCGTTGGTCTCGTTTTAGATTCAGGAGCCGTATGCCTATCCCATGCATGTTTAATACCCTCACTGTATTACCCTCTACCACTTCTGCTGGGTGGCTGCTCCACTTATCCACCACCCTCTCAGTAAAGTAAAACTTCCTTCCGTCCCATCTCAGTCTCTGATTCTCTAGCGTTAGATTCCGGTCTCTTGTTGTAATTTTTCTCCTCCTTTGAAATAAATTCTCTCCCGTCCTTTATCCCTTTATGGATTTAAATGTTTCTCTCCTGCCCCCTCTCTCTCTCTCTTCTCTCCTCCGTCTCGCTCCTCTCCCCATGCCGGACATATTGCGTCCTGATCGTTTTATCCCGCAGACTGCTCCTTGTTTCGGTCGCCTCGTTGATCTCTCGCGGGGGACGACTCTTCCAAATATTGAATTGTTTTAACCTCTTCTGTTGTCTGGGGCTCCGGTGGGTATTTTCTTTGGTTCTGCGGATGGTCGGACGGTCGCTGCGATGCTGGCGGCGGTTCCTCTGCGTTTTGGGAAGTAACCTTAAAATCTATTCACAGGAAACATAAAAGCCGGGCCCGGTGTATAGGGAGTTATCTGCGTTCCGATTGGTGGAGGATTCCCTCTGATATAATAATGTTTCCGGTTACATAGTACAGACACGATGCACGGATCCCCCTCGTAGCGCTTTGTGAGTCCAGTGACGTCCGGAGGGCCGGGTGTGGGCTGCTGTGCTTTCTTCTTCTTTTTATGACACGCGGCTGATTGAGAGCAGTCGCTTGCCGTCACATAAATGCCTCCAACCGGTGATAGAAATCCGGCCCCTGCGTCTGTAGGCATTCCGCTGCACAATGTATAGATCAAAACACCTGGTTAACTTGCCCTTGGCGAGATTATTTCCAGCCCCGGCCCACCTGCGGCCCGCCGTCACGCGCTGGGGATGAGAAGCGAGATCTCAGCGCTTTCATATTCATTTATCACACGGCTTTCTGTGTTCTATTTTCTTTCTCCACCTGCGCAGCCTAATTTATGAAATAACCCCCCCCCCGCCGCCTGTCTCCAGGGAGCAGTTTTTTGAGGAGTCTGCAGGTCTCTTCCGCTTCTTTAATCTTATTCCTCTCTCCTGTATACAGATGCCCCCCCCGGGGTATTTTGGGTCGGAGAGGCAGTTATATTTGGCTCCGGGGGAAGGAAGCGCGAGGATCTGTGGATCGTGATAAGCGTCGCTGTGTTGCCTCGTGTTTCTGGATCACGAGCCGCACGCCGGGGAGAAGCTTCAGCTCTGTCTCACACGGGGCTGTCTGCTGCAGCTTTCTTCCCGCTTGTGTCTCGTTGGTTTTGGCATCCGGGGCTGCAGGATCGTGAAGGATCCAAACCCTGCTTTTCCACAGATAGAAGAGCAGTTAAATTGCCATAAATATAAAAGGCGGGCAGTTACACGTCCTATGAGGGTGCCTGTCCTTGGGGGCCAGGTCCAGGGTACATGCCCTGCCCCGGCATGGCTTATTCCAGAAGTCTTATATGTGAGTGCGTACCCCCCCCCCCCCCCCGGTGCAGGTAAAATCCCTGCTAGACTTGACACTCGTGATTACCGAATTAACCCTGGCTGCCATCTCGGCCTGAGCGGGGGTGGTGGGGGGGTCCGTTTTGTTCTGTATTTACTCAGTTTGTTTATTTGTTGCAGGTCAGAGACGACGGCGAGTCGGAGAATCCGGAGCTTCCCGAAGAGGACAAAGAAAAACACAAGTAGGAACGGCGAGCCCTTCCTTCATTCTCCACTCGTCTTCTACGCCGTATCTTTACAATGATTTTTCTCCCCGTAATTAACCCTTCTTACAGTAACACGGGGCTGATCGGGGTTAATAACTAACTCTTATTTTATTGCCAATTGATTTATTTCTGACATGCGACGATGTCCGCGGCCACTCCCGGGAGGTGAGTGTTTACTTAGCCTTTTGGTAAATAACGCAGACTGACGAGCGTGGCCTTTGGAAATGTCAGGGTGATGGAGAGGTGCGAGCGTGGGACGGGCGGCTCGGCTCTCGCCCTCCCAGACCGGTATCTGCCCCTCGTTCCCAGCCCGGTGTGGTGAACGGCTTGTGCCGGACCCCTGTCTGCTGTGACGATTTAATTCCGCCCCTCACACACTCCGTGCGCCGCGTGTCTGGGGGGATTATTGCCTTTTCTGCGTCATTAACATTAAAGTTCCTTTCAGAATGAGTTAAGATCCGGTATTCTAGGATGTCTGTCATTTCTCTGTGAATAGAAAGTTACATTAAACTTCGGACCTGGTTGGGATATTGCGTGTTTTTTGCGTGTTGGGGGTCCATGTTCACGATCGCTAATTCTGCGCCTCTCGTGTTTTGTCAGGGAACTGAAGTTGAGGAATTACACGCCTGAGGATGACGTCCTCCGGGAGAGACAGGTGCCGCAGGCCAAGCCAATCTCCGGTGAGTGTAACCCCTCGCCGGTCGGAAGAGTTATACTTGAACCCGTATTTACTGTCAAAAAGCTCGGAATGTTTTGCATGCGATCAGATTAAGAATTCCTCTGTCTGGCTGAGGAGATCTCTGGGTCGTGGGGAGCGGCCAATCGCGTCTCCCGATCGTTAGCGATGTAATCGACGAGCAGTAACGGCGCAGGCTTTTGGTGATCTTGTCTCGTTCTGCCCTCTAGTGGAAGAGAAGGTGAAAGAACAGCTTGAAGCAGCGAAGCCAGAGCCGATCATCGAGGAAGTGGTGAGTGTCGGGGGGGGGCTCAGTCATTTAGTCGATACGCCTTTTTCCTGGTGCTTGTGAACTCGCAGCGCCTCTTCGTTTAAAGCTTAATCGTGTTAGAATGCGATATATGAGAGAGCGGCAGCTTGTAGAAGGTCCTCGGGCCTCGTCGCTGCCGGAAGCTTTGCGAGCGCGCGGGGTCCTGGGAATGTGGCCCCTGACGTGCCTCTTATGTTGCAGCATCATTAGGGTTAACCTGATGCAGGAACTGCTGTATTTTTACATTTGGTTTCTGTTGCAGGATTTGGCTAATCTCGCCCCGAGGAAGCCGGACTGGTGAGTGCGACGCGCTGATGGACCCCAAACGTCTGAACCATCGTGTGCTTTATATGGAGATTTTACTATATTAATTCACCCCCCCCCCCCCGACATTTATTCCCAGGGATCTGAAGAGAGATGTAGCCAAGAAGCTGGAGAAGTTGGAAAAGAGGACGCAGAGAGCGATCGCGGAGCTAATCCGTAAGTGGATGATAAGTGGACGCTAGAGTTTATTCACTAACGGGAGAGCTGGGGTTTGAGCTCCCTGACTTCTCTATACATTATGACTGGATTCACTGCGCATTGTGAAGGGGCTGGAGCTAGCCCTGTATAGTGTATAGGTAAATCAGAGCCGCGCCTGTATAATGTATAGTTAAATCGGGGGCACTTGCAGTAAAGCCCTGTGACTTTGTGCTCCGCAGGCGAGAGGTTAAAGGGTCAGGAGGAGAATCTGGCGACGGCCGTTGAATCCGCGAAGCAGGAAGATGAGGATTCGGACTGATGCCGCCGGACGGCCGCTCGCCGGACGGTACAGACAGGCGCTGGGAGGCCCCCAACAGGGCTGCCGATTACCCACCTCTGCCGTTTAGGAGCTGCCACGGCGGCATTAGGGGCGGGAAGTACTTCTGTCTGCATCCCAATAACCCCCCCCCCCCCCGGACTGTTTCTGCTGTTTCTAAAGACAATAAATCTATTTTTTTAAACATTTTTAGATCAGCCACCTTCTCTACCTTTATATTCCCAAAGCTTTCTGTTCCGGGGTATTAACCGTATTTAATACCCCCAAAGACCCCTCTCCCCCGCATCTGGTAACAGGAGGAAGTCCTGGCTGGTTTTATAATTAACCTGTTAATGCAGAGCCTCCCCTCCCAGCTCTCGCTCTTTATTGTTCCCTTGAGAGTTCATTTTCCGATTTAACCCCCGTGAAATGATTTTGCTTGAGCCCCTCTCGGTCACTTGGCTCCGGGGAATTGGACTGCAGCCTGGCGAGTCTGACCGTGAAATCGTTCCGGCTCGGTCTGTAAAGCTGCCGTGATGGGTGACGATGAAGAGTTAAAAGGGACATCACCACATGACTCTCTTCCCGCACAGCTTTGGGATGTCGATTCCGTGGATCAGCCTGTTGGGAGTCTTGGTGGAGGAGGAGGGACCGTTGTCTCCTTTTGTCTCTGGGGTTTTCCAGATCTGTACAGAAGGACCGGTTAGGAGTTATTGGCGTTGGTTACGCCGACCGCTCGGGCCGGAGAGACCTCATAACCACTACCCGCACCTGAATCTTTCCTAAAACCGCCGGCATACGCCGCTAATTTACTTGCCCCAGAAACGGTGTATAACCAAGATCTACAGCAGGCCAATCAGGAGAGAGCTTACTGCACGGCCAGCGGTTAAACTACAATTCCCAACATCCTCTGCCAGCGATTGTATGGGGCAGCGGCTCACATGCATGCGATATAAATAATTTTAATCTAATTGTTAGGAGAGACTAAATGCAGGTGATTAGCACTAGAATTATTAATTACTAAAATTAAGTGAATGAACGAAGGGTATAGGAGGGGTACGTGGACCCCCCCCACTCTGCTATACAGCATATAAACTAATAGTAAACGGGCTGTATCTGCTGATATTCTATCATTTTGTTGTGTGTAGCACCATCATATTCCATCGCCCTGTACAATGGATACGGTAACAGGATGATTTATACCAGTTACAGTCATTAATAATTCTGCTCTCTAGTACCAGAGAAGCCGCCGGCTGCTCCACTGTGTTTATCATGGGGGGGGTTTGGTTGTCGCACCTTTTCTGCGCGTGTTTTGTGGCCCCCCAGTTGCAGGATCCCCCTCCTGTCCGCACCGGGCCGGATCTCCCCCGGCTCTCCTTTCTCGTGCCCCGGGGCGTGTTTTGGGCGAGAGGTCGGTGTGAAGCTTAAGTTGCTGATCAGGTCGGATTTGAAGACCTTCCATCGGTTCTGCTCCAGGAAGACTCTGCACAGGTCGTCGTCACTGAGAGGGGGACGAGAGACTGAATTTACTGTCATTAACAGCAGATTTACTGAAAATAGTTACTTTGTAAAGAGTTAACTGGAGATTTGCTGGCCCCTGGGAGCCGTCGGCCCCCGCGCTCGGATAGATGTCTTAAATCTCTTCTATACGTCATGTAAATCGTTTTATGCTCTAGGAATAGACGTTGGACACAAATACTCCCTTCAAGTTAGAATAACTTCCTCTAACGCCCCCGCTGGAAGGGGATTCCTGGTCTCTACAACTGCCACCCGCTAGGGGCATTTAAACTGTCATTTTTTTTTAGTGTTTTATGTGATTACCCCTTCAGAGGAAGGAATAAAATTACAGATCTACTGCTGGAGGGTGAGTGCAGTTAAAGCTCTGCTCAGTGGGACAGCAGCTTCACGGATCTCGAGTTATCTGCTTCTGGTATTGAGGAGGTTTTTTGCTCTTTTTAAAGTTTAATAAATCTGATTTTATTTTCGGGGTCCTCCCTGTTTCTCTTAATTCGCTTGGGCGGTTTAAGACTTTGTCGTGGCTGGTAAGAATATAGCGGCTTCCAGACAGCATACGTGCGATCAGCTGATGCTATTCCCATTGATATCAGTGGCAGCTCGGCTCCTATTGGCTAGAACGGGAAGGCTTCTGGGTAGATGCAGGAAGTGTACTGAAGTATGCTTCCTGTTATTAGTGACGGCCGGTGAGGAGGAGGCGTGCAAGGCTTCCCTCCGCACCTGGGGTAAGAGAGCATTTCTGTCTTGAGTTTTTTCAGGGTGGACAGATCCATCAGCTCCGAGAACTTGTCCAACTTGATTCGGATGATCTCCGCTCCTTGGCTGACGATGACCTTTGACCTGGAATCTCGAGGGTCAGGGGTCGGCGTGAAGGTCAGACTCTGAAGCAGACATCGGTTAAAAATCTTATTTAAAAGTTATTTATTCACTAAGGGGGAGAGATGTTTTTTAAGTCGGCATTCACTATGAAGGGCCAACGCTGGCAGCCTTCTCCAGCAAAGAGCTTACCCTGTATAATGTATAATTCAATGGAGGAAGAGACTGGAGAAATGTTGCTGATTAAACTATACATTATACAGGGCCAGCTCACTGATGTAACTATACATTATACAGGGCCGACTCACTGATGTAACTATACATTATACAGGAGAAGCTGCTTCAGGTCGGCCTTTTACAATGCATATTAAATGACAATTTACCTGCAAACTACTCGTTTAGTGAATCCACCCCACTGCAGTAAATTACCCAGTGAATGTACGTTTACAGGGAGAATAGATTATCATTTGCCCCTGAGTTGTGGGGTATTATGTAGCCCTCTAATATATCCCAATCTCCACCGGTCAGTACTTGGAGCCGAGTCCTGGGCCGTGTAGAGTTAACGGGCCGGTGGCAGAACAGCACCACGCGTTTGTTTGGGCCCCTTTAATACCCCGCACTGATTATCCGGGGTTTAATACCTCGTGTGACGCTCGGTTCTCTCGTTCCAAACAGAATTCAATGTAATCCACGTCTGCCCCCCTCTGCGGAGGAAACACAGCGGCATTCACTTAATTATAAATCTGACAAAATACTTCTGACGGTACCCCAGAGAACAACTAGAGGCATGTCCTGGGGTATGGGGGTAACCATCGCCCCAGTGATGCCTCCACATATCATCAGTATAAATGTCTTCCGATACTTTAAAAAGAGAACCGCCATTTGTATGATTCTCGCTCTGTTATCTGAGCCCCGATCTACTAAACCCCCCGACTCCTTATCATACTGCCTGGGGGGGGGGCATAGAATGGCGCAGTCTTAATCACTCAGTTGGACTCTAATGAATGTCTATGGAGGACTTAATTAGCATCGCCATAAAGCGTCAGCTCAGTGTGGTGTCTGAGCTGGGAAAGTCACCCAAAATATCACATGACTGACACCAATTTGTATACCGTAATAACCCTCCCGCAACATGTATACAGTAATAACCCCCCCGCAGCATGTATACAGTAATAACCCCCCAGCACTGTATATAGTAATATATCCCCCCCAGCACTGTATATAGTAATATAACCCCCCCAGCGCTGTATACAGTAATATAACCCCAGCGCTGTATACACTAATATAACCCCCAGCGCTGTATACAGTAATATAACCCCGGCGCTGTATACAGTAATATAACCCCCCAGCGCTGTATACAGTAATATAACCCCCCAGCGCTGTATACAGTAATATAACCCCCAGTGCTGTATACAGTAACATAACCCCCAGAGCTGTGTACAGTAATAACCCCCCAGCGCTGTATACAGTAATATTACTATATACAGAGCTAGGGTGTTAAATTACTGTATACAGCGCTGGGGGGTTATATTACTGTATACAGCGCTGGGGGGGTTATATTATATATTACACAGACAGCGGCGTTATCGGTGCCGCCGTTGTATAGAAGCTCTTTTAGATCCCTGCTGTGTAATACGGGATGCTCACAAAGTAGTGCCCTGGCTGGATGGAGTCGATGCGCAGGTAGACGGCGGCCGCTAAGTCGCTTCGTAAATCCAGAGGCTCTGAAGTGTCAGGGTGGGACGCAGGGAGCCCCCTCTCTAAATTCTCCAGCGAGATCGACCTGCAGGACAGAACAGCGTGTGCTCGACCCATCGACCTGTCTAATAAAATCAGACCCCCAGAGCAGAAATCCCAAAAGAGCTGACAGCTAAATGATAAAAAAACGTACATCTAATCGCAGCCCACGTCCTTCCCACAACAACATCTACAATGCCAATGCAAGTCGCTGCCACAGCAGAAGCTCATCACAGCTGATGTGCTGCGGGTATAGTGAGTTTTTTCTGTTTGCTGATTTTGATGTCTGTGGTTTTTTTACGGAGCGCAATCGCAAATCACGCGTTTTCAGCCGCCATTAACGCTGATTAGTGTTTAGAGGGGTAATTGAATCTGGGATAAAATTCCAAAGGTCTGACCCTGGGGCATTTGGTCCGGACCAAGCCCCAGGCACTGAAGAGGTTAAACGCTCTTTTGGAATATAGAGGTCTTCGCAGCTACCGGACAGGGGTAATAAACGGGTCATTTTACAGAACCTGTTACCCCGTCAATACGCTTGTTCAGGCTGCCAGCCGGGGCATAACTCAGGAGGCTAGCGCCCCCCCGGCCTCCTCCTGCAGCTTTTACCTCCGGTGATAGGTATCAGACAAGGGGGCAGAACTCCGGCCCCAGGGGTGCTTTACGTTTAAATTCTGACAGAACACAAACTCACGTTGCATCCTTTGCGTTGTGAGACGGGACTCTTGGGGTCTTGGTGTTCGGGGGGAACTTTTCTGTATAAAATCAAAACAGTTTTTTATTAAACATGCAGGACTCGGCGGTCCCATAACGGACTGCGGACTGAACCCTGTAGGTGGGAATCCAGCGGGTCCTCGTCTTCCAGCACCTAACGGGGAATGATTAGTTACCTGAATGTATCAGAACTATCACTGAAACCAATCATTAGAGCCGTTTAATGTCAATCACACCCCCCCCAGCACTGCGGGCTTTCAGGATCTCCTCAGACCAACACAGATAGATCCCTCAGCGCCTGCCTCATGTTAGGAGAACCCTCGGTGGGGATCCCTGACCTGCAGGATTACCCGGAGAGTCCTTTCCGAGCAGAGCTTTGTGCTGCTTGATCCACTTCAAGAAGGAAGGACATTGGCTGAGATCGACCAATCGCAGGACTTCACAGCGACCCTAGGAAAAGGGGATAGCTATTGGCCCATGTTTAACCCTGTGCACTATGCCTGACTCACTAGGGGTTAATTAACCTTCGAATGGCTTCATGTAACGATCTGTTCTCTGAACGCACCGTAAAACGTGGCGGGATTTGGCTGAATGTGATAGGAGTTTACCAGGTGCCCGTCTATAGGGGCGCTGCCTCGTGGCTGGCGTTACCAGCTGTGTCTGGCGTCGGTGCCTTGGTGAGCTGTCTGTCCTCTGCATTTTAATTGGACAGCAGGGGAGGAATAATGTATTTCATTAAGACAGGAGGGCTATTGGGGTGGGGACAGATACCGGACAGAGTGGGTGGTGGGGGCACTGGGTATCCCACGCAGTCACAGAGAGCCTAGCGGGATCCAGTTATGGATCCCCAGCAGATCCCATCACATCCCCCGAGCCCTTCGCGCCTTCATTCTGCCCCCAAAACCTCCCAGGGTGGTTACCTTTGTGACGAAGATGATATTTTTGGTTCCGCTGGTGTCGCTCACGAGGACCTGGCTGTGGTGGCTCTGCTCCGTCTTGCAGTGATCGGCCAGCGTCTCCAGGAGCGGATCAGACCAGCTCGAGAACAGATCCAGGGATCTAGAAGGCGACGCGGACGTGGAGTCAGGGCAAAAAAAAAATAAAAAAAAAATCGCATATTCCCTGATTCCATTTTTGGGGATTTGTCTGGGTTTCCCAACAAACTCAATCGAGTCGGGGATATCAGCGGCTGAGCAGGCGGTCTGCACTTCGACAACAGAACGCGGAACATCAACCACATTTCTCAACCAATGGGAAGCCGTCTCTGGCTGTCCTACTTTCCTATTAGTGCCATGATCCTTCCCCGGCCCCCGGGGACAGCCCCTCACCCCCGGCCCGTACCTGAAGAACTGAAATCGATACTGTAGCTCTTTCTGCAGCTCCTGATCCAGTTTGTTCTTGAAGAATTCCTTCCTGTCGACCACCAAAAACTCTGTGTCCTCCATGCAGACGACCGTCGCGTTTCGCCTCAGACCCTTCAGCAGGGCCACCTCCTGAGAAAGAGATCATTATAGCGACGTGATGAGCCTGAGACCCCACGGGGGGCCGCCATCTCCTACCGGACCACAACAATAACGCATTCAGGGAACCCAACATATGCTTGAGGGTCTCTAAGCGATGCTGCGCATGGTCTCGCTCATTGCCCCTGCGCAGGGGGGTGGGGGGTCAGGTGAAAAGAAGGCAATAAAAGTGGATTTGGTACAAAATGAGGTGGCCTGTTGAGTATTTTTAGCCCCACGTTGGGGGTCAACGACTGCTCCAGCCAGTCTACTTGAGACATTACCCCTAAATCATCATTGCTGCATTAGGCTTAGAGGGGTATTGCATCCAAAACGGGGCAGAAGATATGTGGCATGTGTTTGGGAGCGGTAGGTAACGCTAACGCTAACCCCTGACGTCCCCCGTTAATACCCCAAAGCTGGCGCCCTTGTGAAGCAGGATGGGTTCTGGATCCAGCAGGGCGCTCCTGCCGTCCTCGTCTTGTGTGACGGCAATGACTCCGGAAAACACAAAGTAGAAGCTGTCCCCTCGATGGCCCCTTCGGACAACGACCCTGCCCCGGCCAAACCTGGAATTACATTTTTTTTAGTCATTTAGGTTAAAAAAAACTTGAAATCCATCGCGTTTCGCCGCGGCGGCCACCGACCTCCTGTAGTAGACGACCCTCGCCAGCATGAGCTGCATGTGAGCGCTGTATCTGCGGAAGCCGAGGATTCCCGCCATCATGCTGCGGATAAAGCGCACGTCCTCGGCCGAGCGATCCTCGGGGCGCCGAAGGGCCACAGAAATCGCCTTCTCCGGGAACGTGAACTGCGAGCAACACAGTGGGGTTAATCCATGATATGTACTGAGGAAGAGTAAGAGTTAACACGCAGGATCCTCTTACCTCCCTGGCACTCACAGAGTTAACACAAAGTGCCCCTTCCCGGGGGTCTCTCTCACAGGGTCCTCACCTCGTATTGACTTTTAAAGAAACTCGGGTCAAACGCCAGCCCCCCGTCTGCCTTCTGGAAACACGGAAAGCAAATCACGTTAAAAACACGAGAGGTGCGTGTCCCGGGGTCTGTGTATTAGGAGGTGGTTGGGGTGCTGGAGGGTAATGGGGGGTACTGGTGGGTATTGGGGGGCTGGTGGGTATTGGGACGCTGGAGGGTATTGGGGTAAATGTGTTGACCCACCTCCCCCACTAATGGATTATTCCATATTAACCTGTTCATCGTACGCTGACTCCTCTGCTGGGAGGCCGGAGACCTCCACGTCCCCCCAGAACGCGGCCCCCAGGGCCTCCCCTGCGCTGTGGATGAAGCGCCTGGTGACGGTCTGCAGCTTCATCACTTTGTGGACGACATCCAGGAGTCTCTGCGAGACGGGAAGAGACAGCCCGCCATTTATACACCGAGAGAACACAGAGCATCTACGACGGGGGGGGGGGGGGGGGGACTCGCAGGCAACCTTGGGGGTCTATTCACTAACCGCAGCCTATAGGCCGAGACCGTCGGTCGGATTAAAGCTGCTGTTCCACTTCCCTCGTTTTATTCACACAACACCGAAACTTTTAAGAGGCTTCTTCAGTTGCTATGGAAACCGCCGATCAGCGCCTGGCTTTGAGTCACATGACAAGCATTCCCTCACAGACTATGAATGAGACAATATTTGACTTGATTAAAGAATTATTTCTGTGAAGGGGTCGGAATTCCGCAGGTCAGAGGCCAGAACCTTTACCATCCACAGCAAACAGTAATAACGTAATCCGTTTCACATTAACTTCAATCGATACATTGTAACAAAGGACAACGCGGCCCCCAGGGGCCACACGGACTGAAGTCGGAGTGAAGGAGCCGCAGGGGATTACTAGATGCCAAAATCTTCCCGAGGGGCTCCTTCCTTTACCCCCTCAGCCGGAGCCTGCAGGAGGGCTGGATCTTCGGGGCCCCCGCAGGGAGGATCAGTGAGAGACGGGACGTAATCCGCCACGGCCCCTCGCATTCTGAATCTAAGGCGGGACCAATGAGGTTTGAGTCTCTACAGCAGGAGAAACGGGCGACTAGACGGGGGCCGGATTGGGGGCCGATCTGCCGGCAGGTTCGGGGCTTCTATGTTCTCCGGAGGGGCCGGAGTTTGGGCCGCATGTGCTGGAGTCAGGGAGACCATAAAGGGCCTCATCCTCTTGGTAATCACCGGTCCGGAATTCGCGGATCACGATTCATCTCGCCAGGCGGTGTTACCTGCCACCAGCGGGGTAACGGGGCAGTTGTCTACATACGGCAAATGGAAGCATCTAAAATAACGTGTCGGGATCCAGCGCTGCGACGGTTAAACCCTCAACATTGTCACCCACTATCCCCCCTTCCAGCTCTGCTGCTGCCACTTCCTGGGTGGGGGTCCCTTCGTTAATTGCCCCCGAATGCGTTAACAGAGAAACACCGTGGGCTACCTAGTCAGCTCAGGGAAAGGCTCTGCTGCAGGGTTTCATTGAATTGCAAGCTCCTGCGCACAATACAAGAAGCCCCCGGCTCTGACACACTCTTCAAAATGACATCATTATTGTAGGTGTCGCATCATATATAAGAGGAACTGGGCGCAGCCTCCATTATCTCGCATAGCTCCAGGCGTTAAAGCTGCGGTCCCACTTAGATGAAGCATAACCCCCCCCCAGCGGATCTGTCATTTTATTCTTTAAAGGATTAGACACATGTTTAATGCTTATTCAGTTGCTACGGCAATGACCCATCAGAGCCTGCTTTTGTGTCACATGACAATGAAGCGTTCCCGCATAATGCTGAATTACTCGGCGTGAGCATTATTTCCGGGAGGGTCTTAAGTCTCCAATTAGTGAAAATGCTGCTCTCATCCTTGGACGTTGTTAAAGCCTCCGGCTAACCCCGCACGTTTCTCCCGCAGCCCTATAGCAACGGACTACTAATTAACCAGCGAAACCCTGCTGAGGACAAAAAACAGATGAGCGGGTCACTGGCGTGATCGGCACCGGCCAGCCCAGCGACACACAGGCTCCCGTGCATGCGCTTAGCTGTAGGGGGCAGGACCAGTGGATGCAGGGAAGGGATTACCAGCGTCTGTGGCAGGGAGGGATGTATTTTCCAATCTTCTCCTCATACCGCCTTATCTCAGGGATTTTACACCAATCTCAGTATCTCCTGTGAATGAGGATCAGGGTTTCGGGGTAAATCTCTGAATCTTGGAATGAATAGGCAGATTTTTGGGTGAAGGGACATGTCTGCCCTGGCTGGGGGCATAAAGAGGGTGGGACGGGGCAAACATTAGCATCACGCGTGATGATTGCTAGCAGCAGGTCCGGTCTGTCTCCATGGTAACATCGGGATTAAAGGGCAGCGGTCGGTGCTAATTACAGCGTCCGTGTCCAGAGCGGGGCTGAACCTCTCATTATAGAGATTAGCTGTCGGTTAGAGTGCCCGTGACAGACTGTGACACCCCGGGAGCGCTCTGCGGGTACACCGGCTGTCACCCAGTGTGAGGAGCTCATTCATAGTTATATAGGCTGAAAAAAGACCTGCGTCCATCAAGTTCAGCCTTTCCTATATCTGTTAATTTGTTGCTGTTTCATGTCTCATTCATTTACCCGCGTCGATCGCGCAGCATGCGTTTCATTCATCACACTGAGGAAAACGATCGGCTTCTAGCGGGTAACTTTATAGCTGTCCCCAGTTGGATTCCGCTCTTGTTGTAATTTTTCTCCTCCTTTGAAATAAATTCCCTCCCGTCCTTTATGGATTTAAATGTCTCCCCCCCTTCTCTTTCTCTCCCCCCTCCCTTCTATTTCCTCTCCCCGTCTCTCTCCTCCAGCCATAAACATTGAGACCCTCGTCCTGCTGACTTTGTATTCCAACTCCCAAACTCTGAGCCACAAGTAACATCGGTATCCGCATTTCTGAAAGGTGTGATATTCAGAGAGAAGAGCCACAAAGTTTAAACCCAGACCGGAACCTGCGGGGGTCACAGTTTTATACCCCTTCATATACCCCCCTCCCCCTTATACCCCCCTCCCCAGCAGCTAGATGATCCAGAATATAAGGCTGTAACCCCTTCTCACGCGCATGGAATGCGATGCCGCAGCCCCCAGAATCACATCTGTACAGTAAAGTGTTAATTACCCCCCCCCAGTGCCCCATTCTGGGGCACGGGGGGCTATAAAAGCTGTTTATCGGAGCGATCTGCCCCTACCTTCGGTTTTGTTCCAGTGGAGGGGGATTTCTGTGGCATGGTGCACACCGTCAGACCTCCGATACACGGGTCGTCCCTCCCGCACACGCAGACACCTGCACACTGTCCCGTCGCCTGGAAACTGAAACCGTCCCTTTCGCTGCACAGCGTATGACGGTATCTGGTATCACCTGCCGCCTCCTCCCCGCATGTTTACCGACCACAACACCTCCAAGACGCCCCGTCCGCCCGCTTCCCGCCATTCACATTATTTGTCTCTCCAATAAAAAGGCTTCATGTTTGTAAAAAGTGCTCGGAGCGGCAGGACAGTCCACGGGGGTCTCATGAGACCCCCGTCCGCAGCGCTCCCTGAGCAAGCGCTGGAGCTGACCGGCGGTAAGAGTATCACGTGTCCGGGGGGAGTTCATATGGGGGGTCTGCAGAATACCCCCGGTGCATTTACAAGGGGGACACCACAAAAATATAAAGAGACCTCTCAGCTGTCATATGCATTAGAGCGCAAGCGATGGCCAGAGCGCCCCCTTCAGCACAATGCGATGAGACAGAGACAGCCACGCACTCTCACGCCCTTCCTTATACCCACCAGATCTGCCCCCCCAGCCATTGGACTCCCCGGTTCTGAGCGTTTCACCCAAAGTCTATCGCTGTGACTTTAACCCTTGATGCTCATAGTTTATACACATTACAGGGTCACATTCCTGCTGCCCCGCATGGTGCATTTTTTTTTAATTGAAAACGTGCTGTAATACCTGGCAGCCCTAAAAACCAAGAAGAAAGCCAAAGTAAGCATAAACAAATAATAAATAACATTTAACCCTTTGGTTTACCCGGTCGTTGCTACCTGCAGGTGCATTTTATATTTGTGGACGCGTTAAAGCTGTTTTTCCACCAAAGTCTTACTTGCCCGCTCCGGCATATTAAGTAAAGCTTAGCAGATCTGTCATTTTATCGGCTCCAAGCTGTCTGACCCTCAGAATCTGCCCATTCACCCTTACAATCTACGCATCCATCCTGAAACTGGGGTAAGTACCCTGAGAATCTGCCCACTCATCCCAAGACACTGAAACTGGGGTAAATAAATAGATTTATCACTCTGCACTTCTGCAGCCCCCTTATGTTGCATTATGACACCGGAAGTCCATTGCTGCAGCAGTGCTGCCCACACCTGACATGGCCGCCAGGGCTCCCGACCCCAGCCAATCTCTATGTGCTACGTCTAGTGACGCAGTCACCACGCGCCTCATTTCCGCCTTTCCTGGAGGTCAAAGGAAGCCGGCTGCAGGCAGCGTGTGACCCGGCTCGGTAAGGGGGCTTTGGTGCCGGGGAATGTATAAGGAGCGGGGGCCTTGGGCAGAGCACCGAGCATACGGTCAGTGAGTGGCTGTTGGAGCTGCATAACGTGTGGGGGACACGAGGCTCGCCGTGGCCGCCAGCGGGTCAACAATGCGTGGGGTCGGCCCTGGGAGTGCGTGGCCGAGGCAGGCAGACGGTGAACTCAGGGGTAATTGCTTCATACCCGGGAATAGGGGCATTTATTGCCATTATATATCAATACCCCGGGAATGGGGCATTTATTACCATTATATATCAATACCTCGGGAATAGGGGCATTTATTACCATTATATATCAATACCTCGGGAATAGGGGCATTTATTGCCATTATATATCAATACCCCGGGAATAGAGGTACATACAGTCATTATATACTGATACCCCCGGGCCGCGTTCACCTACCGATAAAAAATCAAACCACTTTGTTATAGAAACGTATCGGCGAGTAGAAGGCAGCAAATTACATACAAAATAAAAGATATGATTTACACGCAGGAGAGGGTAACTTTTTTGGGGGGAATTCAGTTTTTGCAGCCTAGTCAAATTCGGTGATGCGTCTCCTTTTGCAATCGCCGGTCCAAATGGCTGCCACAGAATGCCTGTAACTCATGGGCCTCGCTTCTCCGCTGATGCCGAGGATAAAATAACGTTACAGACACCGAGCTCTGGGCTTTATTCACAACGTTTGTAGGAGAATCAATTTCTACTCTCCCCATGTTATCTATTCATTTATACAGGGGGCCAGTCACTGATTTATCTATACATTATACAGGGGGCCGGTCACTGATTTATCTATACATTATACAGGGGGCCAGTCACTGATTTATCTATACATTATACAGGGGGCCGGTCACTGATTTATCTATACATTATACAGGGGCCGGTCACTGATTTATCTATACATTATACAGGGGGCTGGCTCACTGATTTATCTATACATTATACAGGGGCCGGTCACTGATTTATCTATACATTATACAGGGGGCCGGGTCACTGATTTATTTATACATTATACAGGGGGCCGGCTCGCTGACTTATCTATACATTATACAGGGGGCCGGCTCGCTGACTTATCTATATATAATACAGGGGGCCGGTCACTGATTTATCTATACGTTGTATAACTTAGCCCTTCGTTCAGGAGAGGGTCCTGGGGTTGTGAGATGTGAGCATCATACGTTTTGTATCTGTGTTGTTTTTATTAGAATGTATTTGTTTTTCAGGGTTCTGGAGATGTTGGGCTGACTTTCTTTCTGATCCGTTGGGTTACTTAGAGACCGGAAGCGCCGAGGACAATGGCTGCCCGTCTGGTTTTCCGTTCGTCCCGGCTGCTGGCAGCGTCTGCTTCCGCGGTGTCCCCTCCATGCACGCTCGCGCAGGAGTGTTTTAAAGTTTGCCAGGTCGCACATCCTCTGTCACAGCGTCTGCCCCTCCATACCTCCAGCCTCTGCAGACACCAGGACAAGCTCCTGGCCAAAGAACGGACACTGAACTCGCAGGCCGAGCGCAGCGACTTTGACTCTGACCTTCTGTCTGCCTCCGGAGCGGACGCTTTGCTGCAACTCAGCGTAGATCACGATGTCAACGGGAATCAGGCGGCCATCGTTCTTTCCCGGGTCTCCAGAGCAGTGATGGAAACCAAGGCTGACCCGGCCGCTGTCATACAGGACAAAAGATTTCAACAGCTTCTCCAAGTCATGCATAAACAGGTTGGTTGGGTCTGGTGATGGTAGCGACCAGCAGTAGACGCTCCTGTGCGTAAAACCGTGCGGAAAGAGTCCGGCGAGCGGCTTACAACTTCCAGCTTGGGCTGATGGGAGGATCGAGGATAATTTTGCCCACGTCACATCTTAGCTGTCTATGAAGGAGTTAAAAGACATCTCCATTAAAACAATTACAGTGCGTAAGGGGGGAGCCCGGCATATAAGGATAGCGAAAGTGTTGCCCTGGCATATATACCCCCTGAGCAGTCACATGCGCCCCGCTGGTAGATTTGAGGCCATCCTGGGTTTAACGTTGATTCATTTTCTGTTTGCAGATCTCCACTGTTTGGAATGGAAACCTGGTGGCTCTTCTAAAGAACCTGCACTCGCTGGGGCTGGCGGAGGAGAGCAAGCCGCTGAAGTCGGTGCAGACAGAGGTCTGGTGGCGGCTGCGGAGACTCGGCTTCAAGTCGCTGGTGCAGCTGGCCGATTTCTATATCTCGTTGCCCCGGACCGAAGACAGGAACAGCCTGGTGGGCGACCTTGTGAAGAACCTGGAGCTGCGATGGACAGAGATTGAGGACGTGAAAACCGTGGTGTACCTGATAACCCGGCTGGGCTTCAGTTCCAGCAGCCTCATGGACAGATTAGAGGACAAGGTATGAGTTTTCTATGGCTGATGAGCTTACGTAATACCGCGGTCCATACACTGGGGGGGGATTTTATGCCCCATCGCAAAATATAAGATATTAGGGATAGTTAAATGTCACTTCCTGGGTATAATAGCCTTTTAAATGGTCTCTACTGTGTAAAAAAGCTCCATGTGAACGAATTCCCCAAAGGATCGGTATCTTCTTCTATATGACTTGGTTAAGAATCAAAAACATACATTAATTTTCTGCCTCTTTGCCCGTTTCTGCCCTTTATTTCCCTCCTCTGAGATACAGTAGGGGGCCCTGTGTTGGTTAATGGAGCGAAAGGCAACAATGGAAATATTTTGAATAAAATGACATTTTAGGGATTCAGTGCTTCATTTCACTTGATGCTGACCGCGTAGTCCGTTTGCCTGAATCCCTTTGTAGCCTTAGCTATGGCACCTGTGATGAAGCAGGGCTAAGTCTGTTGTGACTTTTCCCCCAGGCTTTGGAATTTGCAGAGCATTTCACCCCAGAAGACACCCGGAAGGTAGCGCTGGCGCTGGCTGCGCAGAACCGCCGCTCCGTGCCCTTACTGAGAGCGCTGTCCTATCACCTGGTGCAGAAGCAGATAGCTCTCAGTCCCGCCGTTTGGGTCGACTTGGCGTTCGCCTATGGTAAGGGCTCACCTGCAATTTACTTTAATTTTGGTGAAAATGTTCTGTCGCATCTGAAGCTAGCTGCAGCCTCGTCAAATTCAGTATTGCCCTCTTACTGGCACCTACTGGCCCAAATGGCTGCCACATCACATTGTAGATCATGGGCCCCGATTTCTCTCCGTGGAATCTGGGGATAAAATGGTTCTCCGGACACGTGACGGCCATGTCTTGGTGTATGTCATTGCCCGCGCAGGTCACACGACCTCATCACATGCAATGCTGTTACATTTCTTTTATGGGATTTCTTCGCTTGACAGGGAAGCTGAATTTCCACCAGACGCAGGTGTTCCAGAAAATCGCCTGCGACCTCCTGCCCAAGGTGCCCGGGATGAGCGCCAACGACATCTCCCGCTGCGTGAAATCCTTCGCCTATCTCAAGTGGTCCAACCTGCCGCTGTTTGAAGCGTTCGTCCAGGTAACTGAATAAAGCTGGGGAATCTTCAACAAAATGCAGCCGCGTCAAATTCAGCACTGCCCCTGCCATGGCACCCGCTGGCCCAATCGGCTGCCACATTAACACTGCTGCCCATGGGCCCCGTTTCCTTCCCGTGGATATCGGGGATAAATGTGTGCAACGAACACCTCAAAAAAACAACTGGGGCCTTAGTGCCTTTTAACCTCTTGAGTGCCAGTAGACTGTGCATAGCTCTGGTGCCCAAAAGGTTAAAGTTAAACCAGTGAAATGTGCTACAATTTTTTTATAAAAACTATTTACGGACAGAGGGAGGGAATACTTTTCGGGGGGGTCCTGTTAGCAGAGCGTTTCTCTCGTGTCCCGGACCCCCCAGCACTGATAGATTTTTCTGTGTTCTGCAGGCCAGCATCAGCAACGCCGACGCGTTTTCCGTCCCCCAGCTCTGCAACCTCGTCCTGGCCTTCGCTCGACTCAACTTCCAGCCCAGCCGACGCGAGGACTTCTACGGCATGGTAACCACCTCCTCCCGAGCGCCGCTCTATAAAGTCTGCAGCCGTGTCAAATTCAGTACCGCCTCATCGCTGGTGGCCACTGGCCAAAATGGCTGCTACAGGAATCTGGTAGCACATGGGCCACTCTTTCTTTTGTGAAAGACGGGGATAAAAGTTTGGTACCAACAATAACAAACGTGTATTATACAGCATCGGGGCGGGGGGCGCCGGGCGTCACATCGTAGGAGTGTCCGGGGCATCGCTTTGAACTGTTTATGTTGTAGGTGCACCAGAGGCTGCGCTCGGCGTTGGACGCGATGGACCGGCAGCTGCTGCTGGACGTCGTGTGGTCGCTCTGCGTGCTGCAGCAGGCGGACGCCTCGTACTTACAGCGGGTGCTGGAGCCGGCGTTTAGCAGCGAGATCTCAGGTATTTTCCGATATTTACGAAGTTCTGGATGGGTTTACAGTAACGATCTCTTAACTCTCGGTAAATGTGGCTGCGTCGCCCGGTATCGCACCGGTCCGGACTCCCGCCAACGTGAAACACGCAGCCGCGTCAAATTCAGCGCTACCCCTCCGGTGGTCCCCGCTGGCCCAATCGGCTGCCACATTAATTCTGTCGTCCATGGGCCCCGCTTCCTGCGCGTGGGTTCCGGGGATAAAGATGTGCGACAGACAGGCTGCGTCTCGCTCTTTGAGGGATAGACGCATTTAGCGAATCCGTGCCAAATGTTCGCTTTTCCTGAGCAAGTTCCTATTTTGTGTCCCCGCAGGCGATGGTTCACCCAGATCTTCCAACTACAGGCAGAAGCTGGCCCATGTAAACGCCACGGCGCTGCTGGAGGTCCCGGAGTACGGGGGGCCGCTGCTCCAGCCGGACACGCTGCACGCGGCGCTTACAGCATTCGGAGAGCGCAAACCAACGCCGTTACAGACGGGCCTGAGGGAGGCGCTCACCGGCTTGTTTCCCGTGGAAGGAACGTGTCACTACGGCGTGCCCACCGTGTACGGCTGGCTAATCGGTGGGTTTCTTTTGTGTGAGGTGTGTGCGCTGTCTGGGATGCAGAGGTTTGGGTGAGGGTTATTGGGGTGAGTGAGGGTTATTGGGGTGAGTGTAAGGAGAGTGTGCAGCTGATCACTGTCTCTGCGCGTGCGCTCACAATGTTTCGGAGACTTTCTTGCCGTCTAGTCAAATTCGGCACCCACTGATCTGTAGTCGGCCGCCGAGCTCTCCTGCGGCTCATGGGCCGCGCATCTTGGCCAGCGGAGCATGGGGGGGTAAATCTGTGCTGCAGACAGACTCGTTACTGTTACCCACAGGGTTAGTACAGACGTGGTGCTGTCTGCCAGGGTCAGGCGGTCCGGGCGTTTACCAGCGAGCTCTGCTTTTTATTGTTTTTCAGACGCAGAGGTGGTTTTAGACTCTGAGAATAATCCCGTTCCGCTGCAGGACCTGACGGCGCCGCAGCTTCTGAAGTCGAGTGGAACAAAACCGTTACCGCAGGGGGCCCGGAGGTGAGTGGAACGCGCGGGGCCCTAAATGAGCAAATCCCTCTGATAATCTTAGGTATAGTAAGTCTACTTATTACGTGATATGTCTCCCTGCGCATACATTAACCCTTTGAGCGCTGCACGCTGTCTGCAGCCAAGTGCTCTGCTTAGGCTCGGAGTAAATAACGTGGCAGCGGCGGTGACCTTCCAAGCACCTGTTTTATTTAACCGTCAGTGACGTTAAACTCTACTAAACTCTTACTAAATCCCCAAACCAGCTCTTGAACCCATAAATCTCTCTGGAACAATCCGCAGCCGAGCGTGCCGGTGATTCCCGGATCGCAAACGCAGCAAACAGTCACCAAAGGGCAGAGCTTCGCGCGTTCCAGCATCAGCGGGCAAATACTGTTAAGATTAGGAGGCAATTAACGCAGCAGACGGGCCGGTTGGCAGCCGTGTGGATACGGGCAGGACGTCCGTCTGAAGCTGCGTTTAGTTTTTAATCCCCGCCGTCCAGCCGTATGATAGAAACGCTCCCGTATATAATGGGGTCCCGTGGTGTGCAGTGGGGGGGCTTTTTCAGAGGGGAGAAATGTTTCACTGTCGCAGTAAAGTAACGCCATCTCTATCCCCCCCCCTTGCCAGGGTTGCCTTTCTGAGCTGGGAATTCCCAAACTTCAATTCTCGCAGTAAGGACCTCCTTGGCCGCTTCGCTATGACCCGACGACACCTTCAGGCGGCCGGCTTTCTGTTGGTGGAGGTGAGTGGGGAGTCTGTGTGAGGGGGGAGCGTTTCCTTCGGTACAGAGAGAGCCGAGTGCAGCCGGCAGGCTATGTGGGCGAAGGACAACCGCGTGCCAGCTTGTTGGCTGTCCTGGGGCGGGCAATGTCTGAGCCTTTGGCTGCTGAGCGCCGGCCGCATTGCTTGGATGCCAGGCGCTTCACATAAAAACATTGCCACAGATCGGCCCCATCCGGCCCCCGTCTGGTCGCCCGTTTCTCCTGCTGTAAAGCCTCGAACCTTAATCAGTCGTTGGTCTCGTCTTAGATTCAGGAGCCGTATGTCTATCCCATGCATGTTTAATCCCCTCACTGTATTACCCTCTACCACTTCTGCTGGGAGGCTGTTCTACTTATCTACTTAGTAAAGTAAAAAACATAATTGCTCAGAGGTCTTGGAGAATGAAGCGAATGAGCAGGAATGCTGTGAATGCCATAAGAAGTAGGAGTGAGATCTTATTACATGAACAGCAAGCACTCCTTTAATGGGTTAATCCAGACATTATGGCTGCATAAGTGTTACCCCAGAGATGGAAGTCGGGGGCAGATTCTTCTAAACCTCGTCTGAAAAGTATGTTTTAAATTTGGTGACATTGTGTTTTATTAAGTGTGTTACAGGAAGCGCCGGCTCAGGTCGGAGGGTTATTTAGCTAATGATGCCCTTTAAACAGTAGCGCTTCTTTTTTCTCCCCGGCAGGTGCCGTATTACGAGTGGCTGGATCTGAAGTCTGAGTGGCAGAAGTCGGCTTATCTAAAGGACAAGATTAGTAAATCTATAGCCGAGGAGATGGCCCGGTGATGCCCGGGGGCACCTCGGCCCGAGGCGATGTACATATGGACAGTGATGCGTTCTGGCAGTGAAAGGGTTATATTTTAGGCTATCCTGTATTTTAATGGAACTTGTCGTTAAATTATAAATGGGGGGGGACGAGACCCAAAACTCACAAAAATAAACCCAAAATTAAAAATGGGTTAAGCGTTTAAGGGTCCGTTACTACCTGCTGTCCCACAAGCCACATATTCACCCCAACCCCCCTGGTAAGTTTTAGTGAAGTGTGAGCGGGCTGTGGACGGGGGGGATTCTCGGAGTGGAGCCGGTTCGTGACGTGAACGCGACATCGGATTACGGCCGGCACTTCACCGGAAATGCTGCAGGATGATGGGATTTGTGCTCCGGGTTCCCCTGCTTCGGCCTTTTGGAAGGCAGCTTGCGCTGTATCTGTGACGGGCTGCTTTCTGCTTCAACTAAATCTGCAGAGTGGATCCCAACAGATCCTCCGTCCGGCAGGGAGAGAAGATCGTCCCCCTGCAGAGCCCGCTCCCACTGTGAATCCTGCCAGCGTTGCAGTACCTAAGGGGTTAACATCGTGTGTGGCCCCCATCTCCGTCTAAAATGTCAAACTAGAGGGCCGGAAGCAGACGGAGTTCATGTCGGGTGTTTTAATGTTTTCTTCACCAAATAGATATAAAGGAAATAAAATGACTCCAAATTCACCATCACGGCCCGCAGCGGGACCCAGCGATCCAGGAAAATGGGGGGGAAACAATAGAATGTCAAACAATACAACAAATCAACTGTACGAGATCACACTCAGACTCACAAACGAACTCGTAAAAGAAAAAAAAAATCTTAATTTTAATGAAAACATGAAAAGAACACGGCAGAGTACAGAGAAGTCACAGGCGGGGCGGCGGATCAGCGTGAATACGTTAAAAGTGCCTCAGCAAAGATCTATAAAGTGCAACAACAGATCAAAAATTCTGCAATAATAAATACGTAAAATGTGCAAAATATCGTCCTGTGATGCCTTGGTGCGTGTCATCCGGGGTATCTTTATTTTATTCTCCCCCATTTTCCTTTCTCTTAATCAGTGTTCAGACAGCAGGCGTGCGATTGGCTGCTGCTGCTTCCCGTGTTGTAGGGGTGCGAGCGGCATACAGCGGTACACTTCCTGCTTTCTGGGGGAGGAGTTTAAATACTACCGAATAACTAAAGAATGCGGCCACCTATTTGCATGCAGTGAATTATGCTGGAATCCATCAAACTTTACTAATCAGGAAAATAATAACCCGTTAGAGTGGTGTCGGGCAGAAGTATCCCCAGTAAGCGAGCGCTAAGGGATGGCTTCAGCCCAAGACTGCTTTATTCAGCGGGCAAGGTGGGCATTTGCCCAGGGCCCACTAACCTTCAGGAGCCCACTGGCAGTCATACTGCCAGTTTGAGGCCAGGGTGACCACATGTCCCGGATTCCCCGGGACAGTCCCGCAATGGGACTTTAAATCCCAGGCAGCCTCAATCCGGGACAATGCCTTGTGAAGGAGGTCTCAGCCAATCAGAAGAGACTTCTCAACTCTCCTGTTTGCCTGAGAGTTAAGAAGCCTCTCCTGATAGGCTGAGTCCCTCCTTCGCACCAACTCAGAGTAAGCTGCAGCCAGCACCAGGTATGTTTTACTCTGTGTGTGACTGTGGTTGTGTCACAGTGTTTTTGTCAGTTTGTGTAACTGTGTTTGTGTGACTGTGTGTGTAATGTCTGGTAATAGAGGAGTTAATTTTCTGAATATACTGCCTGGTATCAGAGGGGTTAACATTCTATATCTACTCATGTCTGTAATGAGTGGATGTATTTTATTAAATCTGAACTCAACATGGTTTCCAAGGCTTCTTAATAATGAATATATCGGGGTGTATGTGAGATATATATATATATATATATATATATATATATATATATATATATATATATATATATATATGTGTATAAAATGTATTTTATGTGTATTAGATATTTTATATTTTATATGTGTGGGGCAGAAAAAAAATTTGGTCACCCTATTTGGGGTCCCCCCTACGCTTTTAATCACCCGCGGCGGCGGCGGCGGCGGTAGTGGAATTTGAAGATGGCCGCACGTCTTCGAATATTTTTTACTAACTAATTTTCCCACATCCCCTTTTCCCCACCATATCCTTTACCCCCCCCCATACTGCACCTGTCCCCCCCGCTCATACCTGGGAACTTCTTGGCTCAGTGGGACGCGGCCAGTCTTCTCACGGGTGTTTGATTTGTTTATCGTATAACCGGATGGGGGGGGATATGGATGTTGAGCCGGCCTTTCTGAGGCGGTTAGTGGCCGGTGTTTGGCTCTTTCAGTAGCTCATAGGTGTTGGTGTAGCCACCGAGGTGTGTTGGGCCTTTGCCTATGAATCGGGTGTTGTGGCCACGGAAGTTGAAACTTCTGCTCCGGTAACTACTACTACACAAGAGAAGTGCTGAGGTAATGGGGGACAGAATAGTGGTAAAGCCTGTGTGTAGGATTGGCACACGTTTTATTACGAGGTCTTTACATTGTTGGTCAGAGTCGGAATGATCGTCTGGGATCACGCTGTCCTAAAATCTTTTGAGTGTGAGTGAGTGTGGAGTGTCCTACTCCATTGGAGTCTTAGATGTAGATGGGATGGAGTGGTGCGGCCCATGGGATTGGACATTGGGAGAGACGGAGCCGTGCGGGCGGATGATACCGGTTTGAAGCTCTCGGTGTAAGCGTCCGATAGCCGGCAGGCGGTTAATGTCCTCGGATTGGCCGGGCGGGGAATGTGACTTTTTGGGGAAAAGTAAAGTTATTTTGCCGATATCTGTATGGATGCCGGAAGCCTAAACAGTCAAGGGAACATTATGCTGTTTTAGCCAATTTTAATAATTAACCATTTTTATAAAATATCCAAAACATTGTAAAAAGTCAGGAAATAATGACCTCTGTTGCCATGGTGACAGAGCGCTACATAATATTTTAGGGTAGTTATAGATTATGCTGATTTATTAACCCCTTCAATCCCAGGGGTTTTTGGTACCTCAAAGCCCGGAGCAATTTTTGGGCCATGTCGGTTCAGCGATGATTCTCTTTTCCTGTGGATAGTGCACCCATGTAAACTATATATTGCTTTTTCAAGGAGAGATAGAGCTTTCTTTTGATATCATAGTTGGATGATTAGCTGAAAATTTAGAATAAGAAATGTAGTAAAAACTAGAAAAAATTTGAAAAAAACATCTGTTTTTTTTACATTTTCCCTCTGGAGCCTCACAAAATTAGGTAAATTCCATCCAGATTTATCAATTCAGGTGTCCTGATTTCAGAAATACCAAATTTTTATAGATTTTCCATATTTTCCCAGCACATATAGGCAACATACTATAAGGTGTACATTACTTTATACAAAGCCGTTAAATGTTTACATTAGGTATGATGGGACTGCAACTCTAATTTGAAACAAATAAAACAAAAACACCCACAAAGGTATATATTTCTGTAAAGCAGACAACCCAGGCTATCCTATCAGGGGTATTTGGGCTCTACATGCAGGTATTTGGCCACCAATCACTGTCAGAGGTGGCCACAGAAATGAGTTCCTGCGCTTTTTTCACCAACGCGTCTTAGTATTTTGTAGTATTCTTAGGATTTTTTGTACAGGGTCTGTGTTACGGCAGAGAAATCTATCCTAAATTGTTCAGCCGCCTCTCCTGATTTTTTTTGTGGTTTTCTGGACATTACAGGGCACAAACGGGACCATGCGCGGGATTCCAAACGTGAAATTTTCACATTTTGCTTTAGTAGACCTATGTTTCATTTGGGGCGACGCCGGCTTCTGCTGCCAGGGGGGAGTCCGGTCTCCCGTGCAGCGGCAGGGATGTGTCCCTGACACTGCACGAAGGGCTGGACGTACCGGTACGTCCATAGGGGTTTCTTAGTGGGCGTTTTTTGGACGTCTCGGTACGTCTATAGGGGATTGAAGGGGTTAAATCTCCTTCAGATGAATCATTTCGTAGTTAATGTGTTTGGGAGGCTCTGTGCATTTGCCCCGGGGGTGATGGGGGTAAAGGGGGTGATGGGGGTTCCCTTCCTGCGGTCACCGGCACAGCTTTCCTTCTGCTTTATAAAACTCTGGTGACCCAACATACGCTACAGCGGTGTACACAGAGGCGAGGGGGGCCCAGGTCAGAGGGGGGCCCAGGGGCAACACAATGTTATGGCATTAACACATGGCTGAGTATAATGTGAGTGGGGCCAGACAGGGCTAACAATTAGCCACACCCACTTCCCTCACACAGGCCCCAGTTGGCTCTGCTGTAGATCCTGGTGTGAAGCCGCCGCCCCCGGGAGGCGGGGTGTCAAAATAAAACCAAACCCCTCAAAGGATTACGTGGGCTGCAACGCGACGCCGTAACCACACGGCATAAATACATACAATCGGCCCCTGCGAGCTGCCCTGGTGCCCCAGCCCCCCTCCCAAACCCCTGTGCCCTCTCTCCTCCCCTGATCCCCCTCTCTCCTCCCCGATGCCCCTCTCTCCTCCCCTAATCCCCCTCTCTCCTCCCCCTGTTGCCCCTCTCTCCTCCCCGATGCCCCTCTTTTCTAGGAGGTCAGAATGTTTGCTGGGTATGAGGGGATCGCGGGGTTCTACAGCCCTAAAAGCCCCGATAATGTGTATAGAAACAGCAGGGAACGGCTTTATAAATTAAACGGGGGAAATAAATCCCATTATTCTTCTAAATGCCCCCCTCAGTTACACAAATACCCTGCCATGGGGCACAAAGTCACATAAAGAGGAAAGCCACCGCCATGCCTTTAATGCCAGCTCTGAAAACAAAAGTGCCCCTCTGCCCGTTAAAAATGTTGGAGGGGGGGGGGGTGCCGAGGCTGTTCAGCGGAGCTTTGAGTTGGGGACTGATGTGACGTCTCCTCTATCCAGAAAATGTGATGTAAACGCGGTCGGTTTTATTGTATTTTCTGCCCAAATTTTACTCGTTGTGATAATAATTGCTGCGCACCTGAGCTGCTGGCAATTTTGGGGTAAATAAAAGAAGTTTTGGTACAAGCGGTGGTGTCTTTTGCTGAGTCTGCAGTTTTTACGCGCCGGTTGGGGCCCTTTAGGCGCAGGAGCTGCGTTCTTCCCGGTACGACGTATAGAATGTTAACGCGTACAATGTCCGAAGGTTCGGTTCTCATCGCTGCGGGGCGATGCCCATGGGCTATCCTTTAATGAAAGGGTTAATGTGTCGGGAAGACACAGCAGCCCCCTCCCCCCCTCCCGAGTGGGATCTAATGGAACAATGAAGGGGGGGGTCCGGGGATCCATCGCACCTTCCCACCTCCTCTGCAGTGCCCACACCCTGCCTCCACTGCATGGGGAGGCTGATGACATCACACACAATGACAGCGCATCGTCAGAGCTGCCTCCTTATCAGCCGCTCGAGCTGCACTAATGCCTCTCCCTGCGCATGTCTGCAGCCCTGCAAGCTGAGCCGCCTGCGTCCTGCAAGCCCGGAGTCCGACCCCCCAACATACCCTGGGAAGACCCCGCCGATCACCAGAGGGAGGGCAGGAGGGGCAGAAGATGCCGGTGGAAGCCACAAAAGCCGAGGAGACCCCTCATCAGGATGCGATGATCCAGCATGTTGGAGCAGGTGAGGAGGGGGTGGGGGGGTATTACGCATGGTTTGCCCCTGCGTAGATACCCGGCTGTGGGCTTCTTGGGGCAGATTTATTCTACGAGACGATTAGCCGGGGGATTAGCAGCTGCAGCTTGGACGGGAGGGGGACCAGGAGGGGGTGCAGGTTGCTGATGCTCTGTACCTGCCCGGGGGGGGGGGAATCAGGGGCAGAAATTGTCCCACCTGTATCAGATGACAGCGCAGGGCTGGGTATATACGCCGCGTGATGCTGAGGATCCTTAATGCCCCGATTATCCGAGACCTGGGGGTACGTCGTCAGGGTAACAGGATACTTACCCCAGCCTTGAGTGTTTCTGACCCCACCGACGGGCACATTTTGGCAATTACCCCGGCATCGCTAGTCGTAAATATATTTAATCCCAGCGACCTAAAAAAAACAAAATGGCCTGTTTGGCTCGGACGGGATGTGGCCCCTGGGTGATGGTGCGCAAGCGGCCCCCGGGAGCTGCTGACCCAAAAAGCTTACATGGTTTGGAGGAAAAATAATCGGGGCGGAATAATACAGCCCTCTTCGTGGGGGCCGTGTGCTGATACCCAGGAGAGGGGCCCCAGGTTAAACCATTATGTTGACCCAGTTTACGCTGTCTGATCCAGGAGGGCCACATGGCCGGAGTTTGTGGGCCACGTATTTGGAATCACTAACTGCCCCCCAGGGTTCATATTGCCCACCCGTATTATATCACAGGACCACATAATCACCCCAATCACTGAGGTCTGTGTCCAGGGAGAGGGGTAACTGCAAACAATTGCCCCCTCCTTCTTCCCAGGGTAGGGCAAAAATAATAACCTAGAGGCTATTGGTTATCTACTGAAAAAGGGGAGAGTGTGGACCCCAGGAAGGCGATACTGATGGATGTTTATTGTTTGATGGGGTTAATTCCGCTGGATTTTACCCCAGGGGGCAGGGCTGATGTGGCAGAATCCGGGCGGCGGGGTATCTTTTCATGGTGGGTTGTCTGTCCTGCCCGGATCAGCGAGAGGTGGTCCGCGTGCGATGTGCTGCGGATCGCAGCCTCCATCAGGGCTATTATTGCAGCATGGCCGGTCTTAATATAGAAGCACTTGGTCATGCGCGACCCATGAGCAGCTCGGAGCCAAAAAATTGATCTGTTTCTTTGCAGACACACTTATTCCTCCCCATAATAATCTGTTCTTACTGGATGTTAAAGGGTTAAGTCATGGGTGTCATTCAGTTTGTGTGCCGTGTCTCGGGGCCCCCGGATTTGGTGCGTCACTCCGTGCTGCGCAGGCTCAGGGCCCCCAGTCACTCGCTGATGTCTCTTACTGAGCAGCCCCCGGGTATCTCTCGCCGGGTTACAGGGAAACTCACTGATGTCCTTCAACTGCAACCCTTGCCGGGCCGTCCTGGAAAAGAGGGGGAGGAAACAGGGGCATTAGGGTAGGAGAGAGGGGCACAGGGGACAAAAGAAGGGCATCAGGGGATTAAAGAGCTGGAAAGAGGGGCATCAGGGATTTGGGGTGCTTGGAAGGAACAGACGTGCCGTAAGACCCCCACCGGGTAGTAATTCCTAGAACCTCATTTAGTGGGTGTCGCGTTTGCCCTGTGTGGGTACGGTGGGTGTTCTGGGTGTGAGACCCCCTCTCCGTGACCGTCTGCGGGGGGATTGGAGGCTTTGATGCAGAGCACAGGTTAGTTTAATGTCATCATATGAAGTGTATTAATCTTTGGGCGAGACGGTCAGAGCAGACAGAGCACCGCATGATAAGTGCAGACAGAACGGGCCGGGGGGGGGCTGCTTTGGGCCGGGCCGGCGGGCTGCTTTGGGCCGGGCCGGGGGGGGGCTGCTTTGGGCCGGGCCGGCGGGGCTGCTTTGGGACGGGCCGGGGGGCTGCTTTGGGACGGGCCGGGGGGCTGCTTTGGGACGGGCCGGGGGGCTGCTTTGGGACGGGCCGGGGGGCTGCTTTGGGCTGGGCCGGCGGGGCTGCTTTGGGACGGGCCGGGGGGCTGCTTTGGGACCGGCCGGGGGCTGCTTTGGGCCGGGCCGGCGGGCTGCTTTGGGCCGGGCCGGCGGGCTGCTTTGGGACGGGACGGGGGCTGCTTTGGGACGTCCCTGTCTTTGTCACTCTGGGAACTCTCGGGTTTGACCTGCAGTCTCTGGGTGATGCGCGGCTTTTCGGGGTCTCCAGGTAACTCCCCTCGCATTTGGCCCAGTCCAACTATCTGGTACTAGCCCCACCCCTCACAAAGCCAGCCCTCTACCTTTCAAGCCCCGCCCTCAGCACCCCGATTCTCCCAGGTAGAGTTGCGAGGTCTGCCAGAAAAGAGAGCTATCTGAGCAGCCGCTCTCGTGTGACTACAACTCCGAAAACCCAGCTCAAAAAGAGTAGATTGTAAGCTCCCGGGAGCCGGCCCTCTTCTCCTTTTGTACGTTTGTTATTGTCTGTGAATTGAAATTATTCCACTGATTGCAGCAGCGCCACATCATATGATGGCGCTATATAACTAAATGTAATGTAGCGGAGGCTGATTTTGGACATCATTCACTGGAGGCCAAGGCCAAATAGTGAGAGTTAAGAAAGCATTTCATCACTGAGGGGGAGGTGGATATATGGAAGAGTCTACCAGCAGAAGTGGTAGAGCATAGTACAGTGAGGGTATTTAAACATGCACAGGACAGGCATAAGATGAGGCCAAGGACTGATCAAGGTTTTAGCTTTCATAGCAGGTATAAAAATGGGCAGACTAGACGGGATCGTTGGCTAATTAAAGCCCCCCTTGTGTATCCCGTGGGATCAGCCTTCTTAACTGCCTGTTCTCGGGATCTGCAGGATTATTCCTCCCCGTTACCTTATCTCTCCTCTGCTGTTAAGTTGGTTCAGGCAGCCTTCATAGGGAACTTTGATCAGATAATGCTGGCTCTGCCACCGGCTGCCACCCAACTCAACTCCCAAGAGGTGACCTTTAAAATGTAATAAAAATGACTCTGATTGATAAATACGGAGCACGAGCTGTCAGCTGACCTCTAATGCGTGCAATAATACAACAGTGAAAGCGCCTATGGGCCCCTCTGGTACAGCAGCCTCACCGATTGCGTAATAATTATCGTTATCTCACTCGGCATCGTTTACTCAATTCTGATGAAATTTCCTAATATGTTTAAAATTCACAGGACTGTCTCCGGTGGCTTCTGCCGCCTCGACTCCGAGCGGCGACTCCACTACCCCCAAGGCGTTGAGTCCCCTCCAGGAATCTCCGCTGCTGACCGAGCCGCACGATGCAGGCAGAGCTCTGGCTTCCGGGTATCTCCGGACGAAGGAAGGAGACCGGCCTCAGCCCGAGGGGGCCAGCAGCGAAACGTCGGCCGGCTCCACCGTATCCGCTCCCAGTCTGGGCTCCGAGGCTTCCGGTGATCCGACTGCAGCGACCGAGGAGATGTCTGCAGAGGTCCAGAAGGTCCACGAAGCCACCGAATCGATGCCCGACGCGCTGGAAACCAGAATAGTGATGGGGGAAGAAACGTCTTGTAACAACGAGGAAAGGGGCAGCGCAAATAAAGGCGATTCCAGGAGCAGGTCTGCCTCTGCGGACTCTTTACCTGGGTCTTCAATGCGCTTACGGGACCCAAAAGCCGGAGTCTCTGAGGAGGACCCCGGACAGGAGGGGGGCAGAGACGTTGCTGCGTCAGGTTGTTCTGCTGTTTTGCACTTGGAGTGTAACGAGTCGAGCAAAGCGCATGCTCCGGAAGAAAGTTCCTTTTCTCAGGGTGAAGCAGTAGCTGATGTGCCTTCATTATTTCCCGAACCCACCAAAGAGCCACCCTGCAGCTCGGCGGAATGCGACGTTCTGCCGGTACAGAGTAAGCTTGCATGCAGCATTGACTCAGACCTTTACACCACCGCTCCCTCCACTCCGATAAAGACCATCTACTCGCATCTCAAGTATCATCCCTACACGAAGGGTGGCTTCAACGACGATCAAAACGACACAGAGAACGAGAGTTTGTCTTCGCCCCCCACGTCCCCTTCAGGGTCCTACATGACTGCTGAAGGGGGGAGCTGGGGTTCCTCGGCCACGTCTAGCGGGTCCCCTTCCTGTTCCCCAAATCTGATGGCCGAGGCCGACACCATGGAAGCTTCCAATTCATACACAGACCCCTCGGCTGCCGAGGAAGACGTTCCTTGCGAAGACCCCTGTTGTATGTCGCCTGACATGCTGGAGGACGAGGATATCGCAGAATTATGTGGTGGAGATAGTCAGCCCGAAGACTTCGGTTCAACCAATGAGGATGCCATAGATCAAGACGGTGGCCAGTCAAGTGCAGAAGGGGAGGATGAGGATGAAGATGAATGGGAGACAGACTTTGCCCCGTCTTTTACAAGTTTGCCTTTGTGTTCCGAATACGTTAGTGCTGAGACTTCATTGGCGTTTTCCCCTGCTCTGTATGACCCCCAACAAACACGAATGGTAAGCGGCCCTTCAGAAAGCGATGGGACCCTGCAGCCAATATGTCCGCTGGCCAGCCTTCAAAGTGCTGAAAACGACCAAATGATTCCCGCTTTCATGTTACCTTTCCATGGAAGTTTGATTTTTGAAGCGGAATCGATGGAAATCACGTTGTTTCCTCAAGGAGAGTCTGTTGAGAGTGAGGTGACCGACGGGGAGGAAGAAGAGGAGGAAGAAGAAGATGAAGACGATGACAGCAATTCCGCTTCCCTCCTTCACTCATTGTCAGAAACTTCCATCAACGAAGGGGTAGATGAGTCCTTTGCATACCAAGACGACACATCTGAATCGTCAGATTCTGCATCTTACGATGGTGAGGAGGATGAAAAGCGCTACAGCACAGAGCAGTACGCCATAACGACGGATTCCCCACCACAAGCCGCCGAGGCACCCTCTGGCACCCAGCTCAATTCATCCAATTCAGGCTGCGAGAGCGACATGGAGACGTCGTCAGAGCTATCCGACACGGACAACGAATGCGCAGAGTTCACGGAAGTTGTCAGGAACCCTGGAGATCTTTCAAAAGTCGGGGAACGTGCCTCGGGCCAGGTGAACCCCAGTTTCATGGAGAATCAAGCTAATGAGAAAGAAGACAAAGAACCAAGTGACGAGGAATACCAAGACGCTGACAGGTTACCAAATGGAACACAACCCTCGTTATCCGACCGGCTTGGTGCCTCTCACGACAGCTCAAGTGAACAAGAGGAGTCCAGCAACAGCAACGCCCCACGCGAAGAGGCAAACAGAGAACACGTAAGGGGCACGTTAGTTCTCACATCAGAACCACACAATGATTCCCAGTTTGTAGATAGACTGGACAACCGAGATGAGGCAACGGGGTCCTGGTCTGATAGTCCAGTAGAACAGCAGTCTTCCTCCTCGGAGCTGGATAACGTCCTTCGGACACGTCACGTTGGTGAATGTCTGATTGCTTGTTTCGATACAGATGAAGAACTTGACACTTTACCCCCACTGAACACCACTGTAGAAAGCATAAGAGAACAAGTCAGAGACTGCGAACAAAGTGGACGGCAAACATCCATGGCCATCGAGATAACCAAAGATGACGATCGGATCCTTTCCCGGTCCGAAGACCTGGGGAGTTTTGACAAGTCTGACTCCAGCAGCGGAAACGATCTGTCAGAGTCCCCCAAGCAGACGGAGATCTCTTTAGATTATGCTATCGACCCCGGGGACCTTGGAAGGTTTGATAGGGACTTGGAAATTACAGAACTTGAAAAGAAAGACCTGGACTCGGAAAGGAGCACCCAACATGATTTCCAGGAGGAAATGCCTGAGGGGGAATGCTTGTTTGCCTGTTACGACTCTGAAGATGACCTGGCTGATGGACCCGACCGTCAGTCGGTTCTCGAGCGGATCTACAGACATCAGGAGGAAGCAACTGCTAGTTACGGTTTAAACCAGGTAACATATGGTGCAGAATCCAGCGTATCGGCCTCATATGTGGAAGCATCAGCGGTATTGATAACCGGTTCAGAGTCTCAAGACAAGCATTCAGTGTCGAGCCCAATACCCTTCAGTGATGAATATCCTGGCACTGATAGACCTTCGCCAGGCCGACTTATAACCATAATAAACAATTCAGAGGAGAAACATGGAAAGGCTGCAACTTGTTCTATTAACAGTGACCTAACCAATACTACATACGGAAAAGGTCAAGAGTCCGTCGAGGGAAGACATAAACTGGAAGACGTCCCAAAAGATGAAATATCTGTTCTGGATACGGTATCTGAGACGGCAGAGCTCAACTTGCAATCCACAGATTTGGATTCCTCTCTGCCAGAGAGCCCCGTTATTCACAGTGACCTCGATAAATGTCCGTATTATTCAAGGAAGTGCAACAAAGAGGGTCCTCAGAACAAAATTCCAGAAGACGAGAGCGCCATAATCTCCGATCGTTCTACCCACCGAACTCAAGCCACGGCTCTTTCAGAAAATACGCGGTCTGACAACAAATGCAAAGATGAAAGTAAATCTCATAGAGCAGATGGCGACCAACCGGTTTCCAAAGAGCCACCAGATCGAGAGCAAGGGACGAGCCAAACCCTTCCTGACACTCGTATGGATAGAAGGGGCTTTCCTAACCAGGTGAATATCCCTGTTTTCCATCGAAGCGACGTCTCAGATGCTGCACCGGACGTCAGTCTGAGAAATAAAAACCTCCCGGTATCGGAAAATGAGGACGAGGACAGTTTACGGCTGACAAACCAACCGACAGCTCAGGAAACTGGAGACATCGGAGTAGAATGTGTGCCAGGAGGAGGCTTGGATTTAAATAACGAAACGACGAGTCGGGAAAATGAAGGTCACAATGTTCCTGCGCGAACTGACCCTCATCCAGAAGCAAGAGATGAATCTGCAGCCGGTGAGGAAACTCTGGACAAGCGGTTTGATTCTTCTTCTGCGGCTCCCGGGGTTGTTTCCTCAACAGGAACTAAAGATATTTTGGCAGAACATAAAGCCGCTGCATTGACCAATATTCTTACATTTAACAAAGATTGTACGTATGGAAGTGGGGATAATTTTAAAGGAAATACAGAAAGGGGTCTAAGCTCTCGGTTGTTTGGAGCAGAAGATGGACGTTCAGAGGCCTTAGTTAGAAGTGACAATGCGGATTCAGAGTATGCGGTCACAGAAGAGCGAGCGACCGGAGCTGAGGCATCTACACCATGTGCAGACCTTTCCAAATGTCCAAATATTCTCCAAATCAGAGACCCTACCGTTCCATCACAGGCTGTCAGACAAGATTCTGCCAGCGCCTTCCCCAAAACTGTTACAAAAGATCCGAGGGAGACGTCCCACGACCTTCAGGAAATGAGCAGGCTGCTTCAGGGTTCTTTCGGTAAGTTGGAGGCTTTAGACCCGAACATGAGGTCTGGCACTCATGGAGCGAGTGCGTCCAAGATCACCCTTAGCTCTTCCAAGGTCTGCGGTGAAGAGAAGACATTCCCTGGGGTTGCTGAAGACAATCAGACAAAGAGCGATGGTGCGGGAAGTCAGTCTGAGAAAGGCGATGCTTGCGCTCGGGAGGTAGACGTTTGCCGAAACAGGCAGACGTTGGAGAAGAAACAAGTTGAGGAGGACATTGTGGCTGCAGACAACTCGGAGCCCAAAATATCGGTTTCCTTTGACCATAATCACCAACATAAGGACACATCGGCCGATCAGGGTGGGACAGGAGAAAAAAAATATTCAGAGCTCCAGGATGAGTCCAGCAAAAGACAAACTGAAGTGAACAGCACAACAGAACCGCTTGATTCCGGCAGAGGCTCGCCTGGTGGGGCAGCGAAAGGGCAGAGATCCCAGGAGGACAATTTGCAATCCCACCACGACGAGCCGGTGGGCTCCAAACGCCAACCTTCTCTGCACGGAAAATTACAGGGTGAAGTCAAACAATCCTCTACCCCTAATGCCCCAGAGAAACCCCCTCTCTCTACTGGCTCTGGGGTAAATAAAGTGCCTCCATCTGCTCTCTGCTCAAGGCCTGATGCCGGTCCTCGGGATAAAAAGGAAATCCAACCTCCGGCTTCTTTGGATGAAGAGTCCAGAGAACCCAAAGAAAGCTCCAGAGACTCCAAGGAGAGTTCTAGAGATCCATTCAGGAGCTCCAGGGATCTCAAGGAGAGTTCCAGAGAACCCAAGAAGTCTTCATCAGGTATCTGCATGCTTCTTTACTTCTCCTTGAGATCAGATGTCCTCGGTTGATGATATTTGCAAAGTCTGTTTTTTTTTTAAAAAAAAAAACAGGAATCATAAGAAAATCTTTATTTTACGCGTTTCCGTATGAAACACCACTTGTTACAGGAAAGGGTTAAAGTCTTTTCTCTTACAATATGGCAGAAAACGTTTTGCCTAAAAATATTTATTAAATTCAAGGAATAACCCAATTAAATTCTGGGCACTCAAACTGCTATATAAGAGAATGGGAGGCTCTATACAGTGCTGGGGGTTATATTACTGTATACAGCGCTGGGGGTTATATTACTGTATACAGTGCTGGGGGTTATATTACTGTATACAGCGCTGGGGGTTATATTACTGTATACAGCGCTGGGGGGTTATATTACTGTATACAGCGTTGGGGGTTATATTACTGTATACAGCGCTGGGGGTTATATTACTGTATACAGCACTGGGGGTTATATTACTGTATACAGCGCTGGGGGTTATATTACTGTATACAGCGCTGGGGGTTATATTACTGTATACAGCGTTGGGGGGTTATATTACTGTATACAGCGCTGGGGGTTATATTACTGTATACAGCGCTGGGGGGTTTATATTACTGTATACAGCGCTGGGGGTTATATTACTGTATACAGCGCTGGGGGGTTATATTACTGTATACAGCGCTGGGGGTTATTACTGTATACAGCGCTGGGGGTTATATTACTCTATACAGCGCTGGGGGTTATATTACTCTATACAGCGCTGGGGGTTATATTACTGTATACAGCGCTGGGGGTTATATTACTGTATACAGCGCTGGGGGTTATATTACTGTATACAGCGCTGGGGGTTATATTACTGTATACAGCGCTGGGGGGTTATATTACTGTATACAGCGCTGGGGGGTTATATTACTGTATACAGCGCTGGGGGTTATATTACTGTATACAGCGCTGGGGGTTATATTACTGTATACAGCGCTGGGGGGTTATATTACTGTATACAGCGTTGGGGGTTATATTACTGTATACAGCGCTGGGGGTTATATTACTGTATACAGCGTTGGGGGTTATATTACTGTATACAGCGCTGGGGGTTATATTACTGTATACAGCGCTGGGGGTTATATTACTGTATACAGCGCTGGGGGTTATATTACTGTATACAGCGCTGGGGGTTATATTACTGTATACAGCGCTGGGGAGTTATATTACTGTATACAGCGCTGGGGGGTTATATTACTGTATACAGCGCTGGGGGTTATATTACTGTATACAGCGCTGGGGGGTTATATTACTGTATACAGCGCTGGGGGTTATATTACTGTATACAGCGCTGGGGGTTATATTACTGTATACAGCGCTGGGGTTATATTACTGTATACAGCGCTGGGGGTTATATTACTCTATACAGCGCTGGGGGTTATATTACTGTATACAGCGCTGGGGGTTATATTACTGTATACAGCGCTGGGGGGTTATATTACTGTATACAGCGCTGGGGGTTATATTACTGTATACAGCGCTGGGGGGTATTACTGTATATAATCATACGGTATGAATGTCCATGCGCAGAGCCCGTCACTTTCTCTGTTGTTTGCAGTCAGTTCCAAGCCCCCCGCTCTGACCCCTGACACCCCGGCCCCCGGTACTCCCCCCGGCAGGAGGCAGTTGTCATCAATCACCGAGCCGGCGGGGGAGAAGCCCCACCACAGATCCCCGGCATCCGACCCCAGCTCGTCCAGCGAGAGCGAACCCACCTCGCGAGGGGCAGAGATGCCGGTCGTCAGGGAGACGTCAGCCGTGACCCTCCTCGGTATCAACAAACCTCTGCTGAGGCAGAGAGGCTGCGAGGCCGTCGGCCACAGAGGTAACGGGGGCCAAAAACATTCTATAATATATGTGATGGATACAGGAGGGCAGATATAGAGGAGTACATAGAATCCGAGGACCTGTCATAGAGCAGTGGTTGGTTGGTGGATGTGTGGAACAGCCTCCCAGCAGCAGTGTTAGATGGTAATCCTGTGAGGGAATGGGGCATGAACATAAGGCAAGACCAAGTGCGGTTTGATGACCGGATTAGATGTTCTTATCGATTGGATCTATTGGGTCCGGATACCCGTGGGATGCGGAGCCATCGGTTTGGTCCCCGTGATGTCATGGTCCCCGTGATGTCATGGTCCCCGTGATGTCATGGTCCCCGTGATGTCATGGTCCCCGTGATGTCATGGTCCCCGTGATGTCATGGTCCCCGTGACACTTTCCTGCTGCTCACCCCCGTTTTTGCCGCAGGTTCGTGTAATGATTCAGAGAGTAACGACGAGTCTCTGCCGGAACTGGAGGAACCGGAGCTGAGCGAGCCTCGGACGTCGTCGGGTCAGGTACTGTCCCAGCAGCGCATGTGCGAGGGGGTTTAATGAAATGCGTCGGGGGGGGGGAATGTGGCTCCCTGCGTGGGGTTAGAATGTGTGAGTGCGTAACGGGGCCGCCCCGCTCACAGGTATCTGCGCATGCACACGGAGCCGGCAGCATGGGGGTCCCGGCAGGAAAGGCTGCAGAGACTGTTGGGGTATTAATGACATATTCATACCCTGTCCTTCCCCCGTGGAACCCCCGTAACTTCTATGGGGTCAGAGCCACCTCTGGAAAGACGCTAAAAAGAACCCCCATAAAGAAAGGGTTAAGAAACCTGGGACTCGGGGGCAAAAGAGGAAACTTACCCCTTATACAATTATACCCAGAGGATCTGCAGGGGCGCAAAATCAGGGGCAATTACAAGGAGGGAAGGTTCAGGAACTGGGCTGAACGCGTCGGGGATAGAGCGTCGCGGCTAGAGCGTCAGGGTATTTCTTTCTCTGTCTGCTATTTAGGATTCTGCCCCTAGAGGTCGGGTTATCGTTATTTCCTCCGCCGCCGGCAAGGATTTGTGAGATTTGTAGTTGTTGGGTGAATTAATGGTCGAATTCTTTATTCAGATCATGCGCATAATCGAGACGAGGCACACGACACACATACATCGCAGCGTTGTCTGAACATATGTTAATGGTATATGGTTTATATAGCATATTATCTATTCCTAGCGATATATTCTGATTGGTCTATTTCAAGCAGATAACGCCTCTTGGCACAACCTCAAGAAAAGCAGGGTCCTGACCTCGCAGTTTCGAGAGAAGCAGGTTTTAGACGTTTTGGGCGATTTATAGGATAGCGTAATATTTCTATATATATCATAGACGAGACGTTTCCTGTTCTTATGTTATCAGAAATATTATTGCTGACGGGAACATAAGCGTTTTTCTAACAGGTTTACAGAGGTTGCATTTTCTGGCGCAGGATCTGATTGGTTGGGGCAGATTATACCCCAGGGGCTGTTCCTTAGGAGACCAACAGAAAACAGACATAGTTGTCATGGCGCAATGCAAAATCCTGATCCCCTCCCTGTATAAATCAGCGAGCCGGCCCTGTATAATGTATAGATAAATGAGTGACCGGCCCCCTGTATAATGTATAGATAAATCAGTGACCGGCCCCCTGTATAATGTATAGATAAATCAGTGACCGGCCCCCTGTATAATGTATAGATAAATCAGTGACCGGCCCCCTGTATAATGTATAGATAAATCAGTGACCGGCCCCCTGTATAATGTATAGTAACACCAGACTATACATTATGGGTAATGCATAACTACCAAGTGTCCCTATTAAATCTGGCCAATCCCTTTTTGTTACTGTTGCCCCCTCCACCTGATGCCCCCTCTCTCCCCCCCTCCTTTTCTAGGAGGTCAGAATGTTTGCTGGGTATGAGGGGATCTCAGGTTTCTACAGACCTAAAAGCCCCAATAATGTGTATAGAAACAGCATGGGGGTAGACCAGGATTTCGTGGGGGGGTCTCTTTATGGGACTCGTGATGCTCTGTCTGTCTCTTTCCAGAACCAGCTGTCTCACTGCGCTGGCTCCGGGGAGGAATCGCTGAGCAAATCCAAGCAGAGTCGTAGCGAGAAGAAAGCCCGCAAGGTGAGTAGTCTCATGGCATCGACACCAGGCTGGGGTGGCTTCTGTGACACCTACCCTGTCCAGGGAGAGGCAAATTATTAATCAGAGAAATGCATTCTCCCCCCAGGCCATGTCCAAGCTGGGTCTGCGGCCAGTCCACGGAGTCACCAGGATCACCATCCGCAAGTCCAAGAACATCTTATTCGTCATCACGAAGCCGGACGTCTTCAAGAGCCCCGCGTCCGACATCTACATCGTGTTCGGAGAAGCCAAGGTGAGAGACCCCCGCTGAACGAGAGCCGCGCAGAATGAGAGCGCTAGCCTCTGAGTACAGGAGCCGCGTGGAATGAGAGCGCTAGCCTCTGAGTACAGGAGCCGCGTGGAATGAGAGCGTTAGCCTCTGAGTACAGGAGCCGCGTGGAATGAGAGCGTTAGCCTCTGAGTACAGGAGCCGCGTGGAATGAGAGCGCTAGCCTGAGTAAATGAATGATACATTGTATTCGGGCTGCATTCATCCAGCAGGTCTGTTTAGTTTACCGGCCCCTGCTGCCCCCCTCCCGGCAGACGGACCCCCGGGGTGCTCCGTGCCGTCTGTTACTTGACGCGATATCCCAGAATTGGAAAATTACGCTTGTTTAGCCGTTTAAATCCGTAAGAAATCTGCCCCTCAGAGGCGTGGCCGGATTTCATGGCAGCGATTGGATCAGGGCACGCACGGTTTTGGAGTTTCGGTGGCCCCTGTGGCCGTTACCGCTGGTCCGGGGGGGTAATAGTAAAATAGGACTTATTGATCGTTTCAGATTGAAGATTTATCACAGCAAGTCCACAAAGCGGCCGCCGAGAAGTTTAAAGTCCCGATGGAGCATTCCCCGCTGATCACCGAAACTGCCCCCACGCTGACCATCAAGGAGGAGAGCGAGGAAGAGGAGGAGGTGAGAGCCGCATTCCGGGGCATAACTAAAAACCGACTTCACCGAGCAAAAGGTCCCAGGGGCTCCAACTCTGCCCCCAAACAGCTTGTCAGTGCCCCCCGCACACACCACTTACCACTTACACACCTGAGCCAACAGGCAGGAAATGGATGTGATGTCACTTCCTGCATGCCTCCGTAGTACCCACCCAGCTTTACAGGGGCTGCAGTTGCGACCCCTGTGACCATGACTGTTACGCCCCTGGCCAGGGAAATGTATAGATCAAAACATACTGCTTTAGCACGGTATATTGTTACAATAATTAGTATTTTTATACATTGTCCTGACAGCGGGGGCTTTGGGCAGGCAGATCAAACACCCGCTTATGCGTGTAAACAAAGGGGTAATTATGTTACAGGAACCTGAGGAGAAGAGATCGGGGGGGGTTACCGTATGTTGAGTTACATTTCCTTTCCTGACCTCAGATGTCTTTACTTAATTATTATCACTGAAGACGAGACCTCTGAGGCCTGAGTTTGGATGTATTTTTACATCTTCTTTTTTTTTCGGCGTTGGTCCAATAAAACGGATCATCCACTAAAGACTCCGTCACCTGAGAACACAGCCGACTACCTGATACCCCACTCTGGCTACCGCACCGCCGCTCACATTACAACCTATTCATCTTTTATTGCATCTTGGGGAGGTGGGATAGGCATATGGCCTGAATCTTTTTTACTATACTGAGAGGGTGGTAGATAAGTGGAGCAGCCTCCCAGCAGAAGTGGTAGAGGGTAATACAGCGAGGGGATTAAACATGCATGGGATAGACATCCGGCTCCTGAATCTAAGACGAGACCAACGACTTTACAGCAGGAGAAACGGTTTTCCAGGGGGTTCTGTTTTTCTGTTGGCCACGCAGTATATGTTGAGATGTAGGAACCGTCACTCCTGAGGCCGCAGAGGTCTCCTTGCTGAATCTCGTTCCTTATAACAGGTGGATGAGACGGGGCTGGAGGCGCGGGACATCGAGCTGGTGATGGCACAGGCCAACGTATCCCGAACCAAGGCCGTGCGGGCGCTGAGACACAACAACAACGACATAGTGAACGCCATAATGGTAAGGAGGCAGATATCATGAGGTCATCGAGCCTCCAAGCAGAGGTGGTAGAGGGTAATACAGCGAGGGGATTAAACATGCATGGGATAGACATACGGCTCCTGAATCTAAGACGAGACCAACGACTGATTAAGGTTTCAGTCTTTACAGCAGGAGAAACGGGCGACCAGACGGGGGCCGGATGGGGCCGATGTGCCGGCGGGGTTATTGTTGAATCTCCACACGTTTTTATCTTTTTGTTCCGCATCCAACTGCATTTTCTTTCTTTACAGGAATTAACCATGTAGCTGCCGCACCTCCTGCCCCCGGCTCCCAGGTACCCGTTAGGTCCGGCTCTGTATTAGACCCGCATTTATTCCTCGGATGCTGCTCAATAAATCCTGCCTGATAACTGCCCCCGACTCGTTACTAAGCCTAACAGACTGAGTGACGCGGGGAGGGGGGGCGCAGGTACGCTGCACACAGGACACGACTTCTGCCCCTCACTGCCACATCGTGCATGATAGGGGTCCGAGCACCGAGTCACCTCCGACCAGCCTTAACCCTTATCGCTGATCTATCTATACATTATACAGGGGGCCGGCTCGCTGATTTAACTATACATTACACAGGGCCGGCTTAAGGGTCAGTCCGTCATAATGTGCAGTGAAGGCCGGGACATTCATGTTCAGCGCTCCTGCACCTTCCCCATTAAGCAAATATACCCCACAGCGTTGGGGGTCACGCAGCGCCCACCACCTGGCTCAGTTTCGATTGGAATCACAGACTGCACTCCGGCGGGAATTTAAATGAACTTCTATATTTACAGTTAAAAAAAACTACATACAAAAAAGCATAAAAGATGAATAAACAGATAATACAGAATTTTATATATAAAAAAAAAAAACAGCAATAATTCTACGCGCCCAAAACTCACACAACGAGGGACACCCGGCAGAAACAGGCAATCAAAGGGTTAATGTGTTCAGTACAAGGGGTGCCACAAGGGCCACAGTTTTACTTAGGGGTTTTACACACTGGGCTTCAGACCGATGATGTCACCGGGGTGAAGATGGTATTGAAGCCGATTTGCCCCGCGCCGTACAGATTTTAGGGGTATTTGATTTTTCAAAGGCCGGAATTTACCGAATCTCATGATTTTTGTAAAATTAAATCCTAGAAATATTCTTAATCGATTTGTCTCTACGGAGGGCCAATGACACTCGTAACGTAAAGAAAGCGATTCGAAGCCCTGATTGGCTGCGCTCCGCGGTATTCACGCGGGGTGGGGGGATCTTACAGCGTAAAGGGCTCTTTGGGGCAGATTACGGGCCGTTCCGGTCCTGCCCGTTATTGCTGCTCTTAGCAGGTAACGCGCGATACAGAGACACGCCTCCAACGTGGCAGCAGCGTCCTGATTGGCTGTTTGTTATTTTTTTTTAGCTGGAATGATGATAAACTATTCGCTGCCCCGCTCACCATTAATATTAAAGGAACAGAACAGCCGATGCTTAACGTCGTGTAACCGCAGCATATCGCTCAAATCAAAGACATGTACCATGTGACCTAATGCAGCCAACCACAGTAGAACGAAGCACGTGTGGTGTGGCGTCTAGGGGTAACAGGGCTAGATCAAGAGGTAGATTAACCCCATGAGGGCCAGTGGGATGCAAACATCATACTGGACATGGCGGGGCTTATTCACTAAACCTGGAAGGCTGACCCACCAGAGCTTCTGCTGAAAGAAGGGCTGAGCTGGCCCTGTAACATGTATAGTTCCATCAGTGAGAAGCCTTGCTCAAAGATTTAACCATACATTATACAGGGGAGCGGCTCACCGATTTATCTATACATTATACAGGGGGGGGGCCGCTCACTGATTTATCTATACATTATACAGGGGGCGGGTTGCTGATTTATCGATACATTATACAGGGGGCCAAATTGCTGATTTAACTATACATTATACAGGGCCAGCACAGCCCAGTGAATACAACATTCAGCTCTCCTGCAAACTCGCAGTTTAGTGAATAAACCCCACTTACTTTGGCTTGTGGCAATGAAAAATAAGTTGGTCAATATACAGCAAATCAATGTCTAAAACACTGCAACCCCCACTAGCCTGCGACTAATCGGCCCCCACGTCGTGTTACTCGGGGCCCCTTTGATGGGATTTCTTGGGTCTGACCCAGAAATATGGTCTGCCAGTTCCTGTAAACGACTCGTACTGCGGTAACAAGATGCGAAACGCTGCTCCCATCACTCACAGCCAATGACTGTGACCCTGCTCAGCTTTTTTTTTTTCTGTCCCTAGGAAAAGCCACTTTTTGGTGAAACAGACATTTTCCGCACTCTAACGAATATTAAAAAATACAAAACACACACAAAGCAAAATGCTGAATAATCGCAACACTATCATCCTTCAGTATCAAGCGAAACGCTTTCACATTGTGGTAAACTTTGACTTTTAGTTTTCTTCTTTTTACGAATATCTATATATTATATATAAAAATAGTCTGAGTGTAACAAAAAACTCATGTGCAAAACTAGAAAACTTCTAGAATAGCCGCTGCTTTAGTTTTGCTGTTGGCAGAGGGCGCCACCGAGTGGTCACGGCGGGTACTGCTGAGGAAGCCAACGCACTTCAGGTTTTATCTCCGTAACGTGCCCTGGGTGGAAGCGACAGCCGGGGGCTAACAGTCTTCTAAAGGACCCCAAACCCTCAGCCGTATTCGCCGGAGATCGTAGAAGATACGTGGGCCTCCGCCGTTACATGTAAACGCTGGTGAGAAGCTGCGACCGGCCGGCTCCCGGTCAAGAATATCCGGCGGGTCCTTGGGGAGGATCTTGGTCCATGCTGCACCCCAGGGCTTCGATGTCGTTGCTAATATCCGATATCATTCTGTCCCATTCGTCTCCTTCGGACGGCATGGATTGGTCGTCCGAGCCGCCTGCCGCGCCGTTGCCGTTGGTGGTGGAGTTGGACGTGGTGCTCATGGTTCTCCTATACCTCCCGAAGCTGTCCGTGATGATTCCCCGACCGTCCTTCACACCAATCGTCTCCAAGAAGTTCTCGAAATGCTGGCTGTCTTTCTCTGGGATAAACGGCCGGAGACCTAAGGAAGAAAAGAATAAAAAAGCGTCCATTAATGTCTCATCATAAAGAGACGGGAGAACGGGGGGACTGGGCGGCGTGCGCAGGGAGTGTTCTCAGGTACGCATGACCCAAAATGCATCGGAGTCCATGCAAAACATACTTCAATTTGCCTAAAAAAATAACGAGTTTACCTAAAAGCAAGAACTTCCTGCTGTCCCCGTAGAGCTGCCGGAGGTTGATGCAGAATTCGTGGATGGAGGCGCCGTTGCGATATTCATGAAGCAGCATCGCAAACTGCTGGATCTCCTGCGACGACAGCTTCGTCCTCAGCTGGAAAGAAAAAACATGGCGTCTGAACAGGGGACGGGACGCAAACGACGCGCTTAACTCCGATTATTAAAGAGGGAGAGAACAGACACAGCACGGGTGCAGACATTGTGAACTACAACTCCCATGATGCCCTGCAAGCCTTAGAAGAAAGCAAAGATAGATGGGTATGAGTCTGACGTCAGCAGGGCCACACTTGGGTATCTGCCGTAAAGACCCAATGAAGCGATTGTGCGGCCCATGCGCGGCCTCTTACGGTCATCATGTAGTCCTGCAGGAGCTCCGCGGCCGAGGCGCTCAGCTCTCCCTCGCTGGCGGCTTTGCTTTGAGGAGAATGGAGGTCGGACAGAGAAGACGGGGAATGTCCGTCGGCGTCCGCTGAATCCTGGAAAGAGCTGAGAGATCGTTTTGGGGTCAGACTCTGCAGGACAAGCTTTACGGGTGGAAAAAACGCAGAATAGGGGTGTTTTGGGCATAAAGGGACATCGGGCAGCAGAAGACGCGGGAGGAAAGCCGGTGAATAATAATTACGGGAGAGACTTACAAGGCGCCGGCTTCCAGCTCGTACGCTTCCTTCACGTCCACCTTACTGGAGGAATTATCTGCAAATACAAGCAGAACACAAATAAACCCCAAAGAGCCCGACGCGCCATCAGGGAACGGAGGGAAGTAATCCCCATCTTCCCATGCGCGGCCGGCAGGACGCACCGCTGTGTAAGGACATGTGCCGCGTCGGCGTCGAAGCTCCATCGAATATCGCCCGGTCCAAGAAGTCGATGGTGGACTCGGTGTAAACGATCTGGAAGACCTGACCCAGGAGGAGGCAGAGCTCCTCGGCGGCTGCCTGCGGGCGAACAAACGGGGACTTTCAGCACACGGCGCATCCGTGCGCCCCCCCCCCCCCCCCGGCAGAAAACAGCGGATTCTGCCCCAAACTCACTTTGTTCTCAGCAGCCAAGATGACGAGGCAGCAGGCTTCCACCGGCCCCGGCCCGCACTCCGACAGAGACCCCGATGTCAGCAGTTTGCCGCTTTCGGCGGATAGACTCTGACTCGGCGAGACCCCCGGATCCTGAGCTAAACCACAGAAACGGCATCAGCGACGGAAAAACACCAAGTCCTTATTACATAAACCAGAGACCCCCCGTCCAGCGAACGTCTACGAGGGGACGGACTTCATAAGAACTGTATACAGCGCCGGGGGTGGGGTTATATTACTGTATACAGCGCCGGGGGTGGGGTTATATTACTGTATACAGCGCCGGGGGTGGGGTTATATTACTGTATACAGCGCCGGGGGTGGGGTTATATTACTGTATACAGCGCCGGGGGTGGGGTTATATTACTGTATACAGCGCCGGGGGGAGTTTTTATGATGGCGGCCCTGGGGGGGCGTAATATTTTAAGGTGCGATTGGGTTTTGGGAGTTTACAGAAGCCTCGATCTTTTACCCGTTTTGAGGATCACCAGATGCAGGCAGTCGTCGCGCACGTAGGACGCGGCCGCGATGTCGTGGATGGGTACCCTGAGAATTGTGTCCTCGCTGTCGCGCCAGAGCACCTTAACGTTGTAGGCGGATAAGCTGATCAAGGCGTCCTGTTCGGGGGCCAGCTGGGCCGGGAGCTGGTGAAGTCTCTACACGCAAAGCAGGGAATAAAGGCGCATTTAGAAAGGGGTGGGAAAAAAAGCCCATCGGGGGTCTCATTCACCTGCAAATGGGTATCGCCCTGAATTAACCCCTCCCTCTCTGAAAATAACTAATCAAAAATTGCCTAGAATGTGCGCTTTTTGATCTTTCGAGATATTTAGGTATTTGATCAACTTCCGGTTCTCTCTCCCTTCTCCTTCCGTAACGGGGAGGAATAATCTTACGCATCCTGAGAGCAGAAACGTTTACATCTTATAAGGTGGGCTTGGTAAATTATATATATATATCACCCGGCACGAGACCCCCGCGTTCCTGTATATATAAAACCTGCACGTGGGTTCATTTAAGGCACAGATCGTGACGGATTAGGAAAAGTGAAAGCTGTCCTGTAGGAACGCGGGGGTCTCTCGGGTTACGGGGGGGCAGCAGGCAGAGCTCGCCCCGGACCCCCGCGCCGTCTCACCTTCGCGTTGTCGAGCAGCTGCAGTATTTCCGTCCGGCTGGAAGGATTGAGGTATCCGGGGACAGACGTCAGCTGCCCCAAGTACTGTGTAGAAAGGGGAGATGATGTCAGAAACACGCCGGGGACCTGTCCAGAGGGCCGCGAAACGCATCATCGCTTTCCCGAGTCTTGCGCTCGCCGTAATGAGATTCCAGGTATCTGCTGCGGGGCGGCCGCCTTATTAACGGGGGGCGTTATTTGCAGCGGAGCAATAAATAGATTCTGGGGTCCTGGACGAGGTGCTCATATCCGGCTGGATCACAGACTGGTATCGTGGTACAGCTGGCCCCCTGCCCTCTATTTTAATGCAAACCGGATGGTAGCGATGGTGCAATCGCTATGGCAACCAATGCAATGCTTGCGCTAAATGCTCCCATACGTCAGAAATTCGGTCCGGGGGGGGATCTCCGCTGCAGCGAAACGCGTCTCCAGCATGCTCGGGGTTAAAGAGCGATACCTTGATTTCTTTCTCGATGTAGTCGTTGAGCAGCACGTCGGGCTCGACGCGGCGCTCGGCCGGCGACAGGGACACCGTGTGAAGCGGCCGGCGCTCCGTCACCTTCTCCTGCGCTTTCTTATCCCGGCTTCTCTCGCCTTTCAGGAAAACCCGCTTGAAGGGCGACACGATTCCAGGCTGCGGGCGAGAAAGAGGGGCACGGAACAACACCGGCCAGCGAGGGGTTAACACAAAATTATTATAATTTTATTTATTTTTAACGCTACCTATTTTGTTTTAGCGTCCGACCTCCAAGTCCCCACTGTCACTGATACCGAGGAACACTGCCAACCTTACAGGATCTGACCACTAAGAGCACAATTATCTATTAAATAGTCAGAAAAATTGCGCCAATTCTTCAAAATAATGGGAAAAAACCCATATTATTATAGATGTTGGTCGGCACATTATATTATTTTGTTTCCCCCGCTCTGTTTAGCCAGACCACAATATCCCATCAGATCCGGCCGCTCTGTGCTGGGTACATTTCGTTAGTTCTTTTATGCGATTAAATCCACCTTGTAATAAAAAGTTCTTATCCTTTTCTCAGCCTCGGCCCCCAACAGTTCTGTCTTTCAGGATCTCCCCAGACCTACATGGGAGAATCAGCCGGTGTCCGAGCTCCCTGCGCTGATACGAGCAGCTGCCCTGTTTGGGGGGGCAAATTCTTCATAAAACAATATATTCTGCCCCCAACATCAGCCCCGGCAGGAGGGCCGACCGGCCCCAATAAGCCGATACCCGGCGGACGTGAGAACGTCACCTAACGGATGGCGAATACAGAGCGACGCCGCGCGCCTGGTCCCGAGACGCGAAGGGTTAAGCTGCACGGCCCCTACCTCCCCTTCCATTGGTAAACCGGCGGGGGCCACAGAGGACTCGGCGCTTAATCCGGGGTTTAGATCATCGGCTTCGAGCTGCGCGGCGCCGGCAGGAAAGAAACCGACCGCAGCTTCCTCATCGCCTGCAGAACCCGCGGGGTAAACGTCATCACACGGAAACTACACAGGAGGGGGCAAAATAACTGCCCCCACAACCCCATACATGGATACTTTATAACACAGGGCTTGGCTGTTTGGTGGGGATCCCTGGAGTAAAGAGAAGTAGAATTATTACATCATATACTCCGCTATTACAGCAAAGAGGGGGAGGGGAGCGCAAACTTAACAACATACAAAGTTACCGGTGACATCACTTCCTGGTAGAGAAGGGGGAGAGGGCCCTGGGAGCTTACAATCTATTAGGAGGTGTGATGGATCGTCCTGTCCGCATCCGCCCGTCAGCTCCTTCCCTCTCCCAGTAAGCGGACGCGCTGCGGCTGTCCGAAGAAAGCAGTCACAGACCAGCACTTCCCTCAATCACGAGACAGAACTTCATGCTTTGAGGTTAAAACAGAACTCTCTTTATTACAAACACACAGAACTTATATACAATCTCCATTCACTGTGCACCGAACCCAACCCCCAATCCTATCAGCCACATCCCATCACAAATCCCATCAGCCACATCCCCTCACAAATCCCATCACTCACATCCCATCAGCCACATCCCCTCACAAATCCCATCACTCACATCCCATCACAAATCCCATCACTCACATCCCATCACAAATCCCATCAGCCACATCCCCTCACAAATCCCATCACTCACATCCCCTCACAAATCCCATCACTCACATCCCATCACAAATCCCATCACTCACATGCCATCACAAATCCCATCACTCACATGCCATCACAAATCCCATCACTCACATGCCATCACAAATCCCATCAGCCACATCCCCTCACAAATCCCATCACTCACATCCCCTCACAAATCCCATCACTCACATCCCATCACAAATCCCATCACTCACATCCCCTCACAAATCCCATCACTCACATCCCATCACTCACATCCCATCACTCACATCCCATCACTCACATCCCATCACTCACATCCCATCACTCACATCCCATCAGCCACATCCCCTCACAAATCCCATCACAAATCCCATCGGTATACAGGGGATGTATCAGGTGAGGGGATTGCAGAATACAATGGGTTCCCCCACCTGTGTTATCCCCCCTGTAGTGCGGGTGCCGGCGGGGCAGACAGGGCTGTGCTGGCTGATTAAGAGCCCCAGCCAGATTATAGGATCGTCTCTTTGAAGGCTGGAGCTGCAGCCACATTCAAACCGGGTACAAATAAATATAATAATAATAATAATAATAAATATAATAATAATAATAATAAATATAATAAATATAAATATAAATATAATAATAAATATAATAATAATAATAATAATAACAGTGAAGATCAGACAGGGTTCTTCACAGGAGGGATGCGGGGAGGATAGAGTGTAAGCTCCTCTGAACAGGTGGGTTTTAAGAAGCACGTTATACGTATATAGAGAGAGAGGGAGACCGCCATGTCACAGAGACCCCGGAACCAGAGCGGCAGGGGAGACGGTAACGGCGCAGAGACAGAGAGGGAGAGAGACGAGAGACCGCCATGTCACAGAGACCCCGCCACACTCTATGAAAGCGACATACGGCGCACACAGGAGATTATATATATTATATATACGCTCTAATCACCCCCGGGCGCACTCACCATGACACACAGAGAGGACGAGGCTGACCGGCTCCGGGCTCAGACTGATCCCCGTCCGAGAGCGTCTGGGGGTCTCAGGGCCCTGACGTGCTGACTCCCCCCCCTGGGAAAAGAAAGGGCAGCTCCCCGGAGACATGCGCGGCCGACAATCCGCGGGGTCCCAGAAACACTTCCCAGATCCGCCCTGACAGTAAAAGGAAACAGACGGGGGGCCACATGATAACGGTGCGGCCGGCACAGGGTGGGGGGCAGCATCCCGCCATCAACCCTGGCACCAGAATCACCAAAACACCATCTATTCAGGACGCCAGAAACATTTAACCCCTTCTGTGCAGCGTCATCAAAACGGGCGTTCATGCAAAGTCTCCCGCACGAGTGACATCAATAGGAGGAGGGGGGGGGGTCCGTGCAGGACCAGAACGCACCAATGAGCACTCAGGAGACAGGGCCTGCCAGCTGGCTGAGGATAATGGGAGTTCTGATTAGATCTCGGATACACAGAATTCCCGTAGGAAGCGGGGGAAGAATTAGGGGCCGCACCTCGCAGCTCCGGCTTCCTGTTTTCATGAAGTTTTGGCTCCCAGCATGGAAAGAGCATCTCGGCGAGACAAACACCGCAGACTATCCCACCCCGTAACATGTGTATTATTATTCATTATTATTAATCAGCATTATTATTCATTATTATTATTATTATATGGCAGGAACGGGAGCCCACAGACCGTATCACCCGTGGAACCGACCTACCGTTCCAACAAGAGACCGGAATCTAACGCTAGAGGATCAGAGACTGAAATGAAACGGAAGGACGTTTTACTTTACTGAGAGGGTGGTAGATAAGTGGAGCAGCCTCCCAGCAGAGGTAGTAGAGGGTAATACAGTGAGGGTATTAAACATGCATGGGATAGACATACGGCTCCTGAATCTAAGACGAGACCAACGACTGATTAAGGTTTGAGTCTTTACAGCAGGAGAAACAGGCGACTTGACGGGGGCCGGATGGGGCCGATCTGCCGGCGGGGTCTGGGTTTCTATGACAAAGTGTTTTGCCATTTATTCCTTTCCTTTAAATCTGAAAACCCACCTGTATAAAAGGCGACAACGAGAAGCAGCAAACGCAACAAACATCATTACAGCCTCATTCCGAGAGCAACGGCGACTAGCGAGGCGGCAAAGTTACCCAGAACGCCCCAGCAGCCCCTGTCCCCCCCCAGCATGCCCCAGCGGCCCCTGCACAGAACGCCCCAGCGGCCACCTGCCAAAGCCCCCCCCCAGGAAGTCCCAGCAACCCCTGCCCCATTGCCCCCCACACACACCCAACATTATCCAGACTATCCGGCTCACATGGAAATACTTAAGAGTCGGGTGACTGAACCAAGAACCCGCCGATACAAACCAACACTCCTGACACCTGAAGCTACAGTCCCACTTTACACGAGTGTCTTCAGATATATACGTCTGTCTGTCTGTCTGTCTGAGCGTCCTCCGTCAGATGTCACCGGTGCCGAGAAACCATGCAATATCCTGATGATTTAATCAATGAAGGAAACAGCAACTACAGAAAGGGACTCGTTCACTAAACTCTGTGCCCTCACTGCGCGTTATACAGACCCCAGCGAGCCAGCCCCCTGTATAATGTATAGATAAATCAGTGACCGGCCCCCTGTATAATGTATAGATAAATCAGTGACCGGCCCCTGTATAATGTATAGATAAATCAGCGAGCCGACCCCCTGTATAATGTATAGATAAATCAGTGAGCCGGCCCCCTGTATAATGTATAGATAAATCAGTGACCGGCCCCTGTATAATGTATAGATAAATCAGTGACCGGCCCCTGTATAATGTATAGATAAATCAGCGAGCCGGCCCCCTGTATAATGTATAGATAAATCAGTGACCGGCCCCTGTATAATGTATAGATAAATCAGCGAGCCGGCCCCCTGTATAATGTATAGATAAATCAGCGAGCCGGCCCCCTGTATAATGTATAGATAAATCAGTGACCGGCCCCCTGTATAACGTATTAATATTTTTTTTTATGGTTTGAGATTTTTGGTTGAAAGGTCGGGGGGGGGGGGATTTATAAGCAGGGAACTAGATACCACCTCCTTCGCGGCTCAGCTTCTAAGGATGGGGAGGAATAATCCTGGAGATCCTGAGAACAGACAGTTAAGACGGCGGCTCCCGCGGTATTTAAGGTATTTCTCAAACCCACCCAAAAAAATAAAAGTAAAACAATAAAAACAACAGGAATAGGGAATGCAAATAAAGAACCCTACACTGGAGCTGATTTGCATACAAGGACACACCGTGAAGTCACAAATAAGCCACAGTCAAATTATATTACACACACTCACACTCACACTCAGTCACTCACACACCAGAAGTTTGGGGTCACTCAACATAATAATAAAAGGGTTTTCTAACCATCAATTATCCTTTTAAACTAAAAAACTTGAATCAGCGAACACAACGTGCCATTGGAACCCAGGAGTGATGGGAGTGATAAAGGGCCGTTGGAACGCAGGAGTGATGGGAGTGATAAAGGGCCATTGGAACCCAGGAGTGATGGGAGTGATAAAGGGCCGTTGGAACACAGGAGTGATGGGAGTGATAAAGGGCCATTGGAACCCAGGAGTGATGGGAGTAACAAAGGGCCTCTGTACGCCTATGAAGAGATTCCATTAAAAATCTGCCGTTTCCAGCTACAATAGTCATTTCCAACATTAACCCCGTCTGCGCTGGATTTCTGATCCGTTTCATGTTATTTTAATGGACAAAATTTGCTTTTCTTTCAAAAACAAGATTTCCAAATGACCCCAAACTTTTGAACAGTGATATATACACGCACATTATATATATAACATCACTGAGAGTAAACGCTGCGCCTAAAGCAGGCGGGACAGTATTTGCCCCGTAGCGGGGTGCATCTGGGTCCAAACCGCCGTTTCCCTGGCAACAAACCAATCCAGTGTTTGCGTTTCCTTCACGCACCGTGGATACGGCTCAGTTACCGGCACTGACCGCCTTCAGTACCGGGGGAGCTGCCGCCGTGACGTGTAGCAAACGCCTGCTAATACTGCGGGGGAAATCCCCCACCCAGCGAAGGCTCCAAGATACCTGCCCCGGGGGCATCGGGGGCCACACAGGGGTACAAACACCTATAGAACTAAACTGTGTCTGTAACCCCGGAGGATATACGCCGTTCCTCCTCTCAGGGGATCTCCCAACATCTTTCTACCGGCATCAGATTAAAAATACCTTTTTTTTCCCCAGAAATATCGCTCGCTTTTCTTCTTTCCCCCAGTTGCAGTTTTTGCCCCCATAATATTCTGTTTTCAGGCAGCTGCATATCAGCCGTTTGTATGATTCTCGCTCTGTTATCTGACCCCCGATCTACTAAACACCCCGACTCCTTATCATACTGCCTGTGGGGGAGAATAGAATGACTCAGTCTTAATCACCCAGCTAGACTCTCTGACTAACGAAAGTCTATGGAGGAACGGACTTCATTAGCATCGCCGTAAAGCGTCAGCTCAGTGCGGTGTTTGAGCCGGGAGTCAACCGTTTCTGGGCTTTTCTTACCTTTTTGCCTTTCTTTCCGTCATCTTCCATCTCTCACGTGCGGAGTTTCCTCCTCCGGCGGTCGGGGGTCGCAGACAATGAGGAGGACGGGGTGGCTGGTGGAGCTGCTGTCGTCCGTTTTGGGGGATTCAATGACATCCCTGCAGCCCCTGTAGCTATAGGTGGGCTTATACAGGGGAGGAAGAACGCTTAGACACAGGGGACAGAAATACAGCGAACGGCAAACGGGGCAAATACATAGGAGAGCGAATACCCCCTACAAAGAGCCGCATCGGGGGTAAACAGCATCTACTGAGAATGCAGATCCGGAAGTAAAGACGGGCAGGTGGGCTGCGGAGTTGGGGGTCCGCAGGCAGAGAATGCGTGGGGAGAAGATCTCTGGAAATCTGCAGAAAAAACAAGAGAAGAAAAAAAACAGAACGTTAGAGAGACGAGCAAAATGACGGCGTATCAACCAATGAGGCGGAGGTGGACTCCGCCGCCAAGGGGGGACGCAGTGACAGAGAGGGGGGCTCCACCACCAAGGGGGACCCAGTGACAGAGGGGGGGGGTCCACCACCAAGGGGGACCCAGTGACAGAGGGGGGGGGTCCACCACCAAGGGGGACCCAGTGACAGAGGGGGGGGTCCACCACCAAGGGGGACCCAGTGACAGAGGGGGGGGTCCACCACCAAGGGGGACCCAGTGACAGAGGGGGGGCTCTGCCGCTGAGGGGACCCGGCGACAGGGGGGGGCTCTGCCGCTGAGGGGACCCGGTGACAGAGGGGCTGTTACTAATGATAAAAGGGTGGGGGCTGGCAGCAGTGACAGGGGCAGGTAAGACCCTTCCACACAGTAATAGCAGACGCTCGAATTACTGGTCAGGACCCTCCGGGTTTCTGTCTTTCTCACCCCTATTCCCGGCAGGCGAAATCCCCACCGATTTGCTGCTCCCACCGGCCGCCCCGGACTCTATTCAAGCATCCTGCCATGTTGGGTGTAGACTTCCCAGCATGCAACGCGGCCCGTAGTATGTGTGTGGAGGGGAGAGGGCGTGTCCCGGGCGCTGACTTCACGGTTTTACCATAGAAACGGCCTTTCTGTTGACAACCTGCTCTCTATGGTAAGAAGTCTCTGGGCGCCGCCATCTTGGAGGAGGCAGCTGCTGCTGGACCCTGGTGTGCGGCTGATATCTACCGGTAGGTTACTGCCCCGGGGTAACTCACCATACACATAGCTCCAGGTTCCCCAGAGGAGCAGAACTCTGAACCAGATTATGCAACCGAAACGCGTCAGAAACCGCGTGAATGCAGTTAGGCATCCCGCTTGGTGGTGTGTGGGTGATACCCCAATAAACCGGAGTGGGGGGCCGTGAGCCAGACACCCCAATAAACCGGAGAGGGGGCTGTGAGTATTCGGTGTGTAATTCCCACCGACAATGGGGCTAATATAACACATGTGTGGGATCTGTTACACCGCAGCCGGAAATAAGAGATTTCAGTTTCAGGCTGCGTCCTGATTGGCTTCTTGCGGATTATATTTACCAAAAGGCTTCCATATTCAAGCATCATTAAATGTGTGATGTAAGTTTTACTTTACAAAGGGTGGTGGGTAAGTGGAACAGCCTCCCAGTAGAAGTGGTAGAGGGTAATAGAGTGAGGGGATTAAACATGCATGGGATAGACATACGGCTCCTGAATCTAAGACGAGACCAACGACTGATTAAGGTTTGAGTCTTTACAGCAGGAGAAACGGGGGCCGGATGGGGCCGATGTGCCGGCGGGGTCTGGGTATGTGTTATAGTTATGTTTGATGTCTCTTTAGAGAGCCAGCTTTAGCGCTTGTTTCTTTTGTGGAACACCCAGAGAGATGCAAATGTAGGTTGCAATCCTCTAGATTGTAAGCTCCTGTGCGCGAGGCACTGTCTACCCATTTTACAGCGCTACGGAATTTTACGTTTTATCTGGTAAAATGTAAAAAAGTGTCATTTGTGGCCAGAAACCATTATTTAACCCTTTCACTGACGGCTGATGAGCGACACTTTGGGTCATTATAACCGTATTATTCCCCCCCCAGATAATGTCCACGTTGTTCCCGTCTCTGTTCCCGCAAGTCACGGAGTCCTTGTGGTTTAATCTGGACAGACCCTGTGTGGATGAGAATGAGTTACAGCAACAGGAGCAGCAGCATCAGGCGTGGGTGAGTCCGCGGGGGCCGCCTGCCGGTTCTTTCTCTGTAGAAGCTCGTGTTTCTTTTGGCGCGCTGGTGTTTAGTGGCCCCGATCCAATCCAGTTGGGGATATTATTGTTGAACCCTAATTTGGTAATTGCCCCAACGCACCCCGGTCCAGTCCCTGCGTTACAGGCTGCACACCGGACCCACGTCCGCAGCTCGGCAGCAGAGCTTAACATCTAATATTTCTGTATTTTTCCTTTGTAGCTCCAGAGTATAGCCGAGAAAGACAACAATTTGGTGCCGATCGGCAAACCGGCCTCAGAGGTATGAATGTGTGAGAGACTCATCGATATGGCGCCATCATATTCCAGAGCGTTGCCTGTTTCTCACCTTCTGGTGCAGAGAGAATGTCTGTTAAGCTCTGGGACACAAATATATCAGCAACATTACAGCCACGTTCGATATGTCCGGCGGCGGGGGGGGGGGGGGTTTGAGAAGAGAGACATTTAAATCCATAAAGGGATAAAGGACAGGAGGGAATTTATTTCAAAGGAGGAGAAAAATTACAAGAAGAGACCGGAATCCAACACTAGAGAGTCAGAGACTGAGATGGGACGGAAGGAAGTTTTAGTTTACTGACAGGGGGGGTAGATAAGTGGAGCAGAGTCCCAGCAGAGGTGGTAGAGGGTAATACAGTGAGGGGATTAAACATGCATGGGATAGACATACGGCTCCTGAATCTAAGACGAGACCAACGACTGATTAAGGTTTGAGTCTTTACAGAGGGAGAAACGGGGGGCCGGATGGGGCCAATCTGCAGGCAAAGTCTGTATTCAATATCGGTCTGAGGTTTAAAAGACTTTTACCCCAACCTGTCACCATCTTCTTTCTTCTATTGGCCGGTGAATAGTATTGGGGACGCGTTGAATATCTCAGCCAATCAGAAGCCGACCCCGCTGGCTGCTGTGGGCTTCTCTGTACTATAAAAGTAACTAAAATCACAGTTTGGTCCAGAAATTGAGTGTTTTTTGCCTGTTAACTCGTAGGGCAGAGATTGAGGAGGGTTGCAGCATTGATCGCTGAGTTGGGGTCTTTTAGGGGCGATGTTCCTCCCCCTGCTGTGTGAATGGGGGCAACAGTGAGATCCCAGGCTCATGACTGTGATTTTTGGTTACCCAGCCTTACGACGAGGAGGAAGAGGAGGATGACGAGGATGACGAAGACAGCGAAGAGGACTCTGAGGATGACGAGGATATGCAGGACATGGATGAAATGAACGATTACAACGAGTCTCCCGATGACGGGGAGATCATGGTGAGGACGTGAGCGTAAGTTCTCTGTTCCTGCAGCCAGGGCCTGCCGCGCATGAGACGTATACAGAGACGTACCCCGCGGGGGAGGGGAGCACATACATCAAAACCCAGGAAAATATAGATTTAAAACAAAAACATAGCCAGATTTAAAGAAAGTGGACTTATTAGTCTGGGTGAGAAACAGCTGATAACGCATTCTTTAAGATGTAAAAAATTTTTATTTTATCCGTTTAAAGCCTCTGAAAAGTAGTTTTTTGAATCCATGTATGGAGCCGTTTTCTCCCCGTAGGACCCGCCCACTTATATCCAAAGGACCCGCCCACTTCTCTCCCTTGTATCCTAGAGCGACCCCAGAGATAAATAACCCGCTTTCTGCCACGAATGTGGTTTTTCAGTGAGGTCTCATTAGGCTTCCGTTGGCTCCTGCCGGTGCTGACCAGTGATTGGTTTATCTCCCCCCAGGCTGATATGGAGGGAGCTGAACAGGACCAAGACCAATGGATGATCTGAGGAGCCCAAGGCCAAGTGTAAGGACCGTGGTCAGCCAGCCTGTAAATAACATGTCGGGAAGAGACCGTCGAGTCCTGACACTTCTGCTAATGGAGGGAAATCATAATACAGAATGTGATGGACGGCGGGTTCGTTTTACACGGAGGGGGAACGCTGGGAATTTGGGGCTCTGAATGCGTCGCTTGTAATTTTTTTGCATCTGTAATAAACTCTTTTTATTTATTTGGAGTGGAATGTTTGGTTTTCTTTTTTGCCAAGAAGTACAGTTCTTAGGCTTTTTTTTTTTTTTGCCTCCTTCATATTCCCTTCTTGTGGAGTCTCGCCAGACGCTCTGTCCGGTAACAGCTGGCCATTGAAACACCCGGTGGGGGTTCAGGCTCTGGGGGTTATGAGTGAAGTAAACATAGTTACCGGCGTAGCGATCAGGAGGAGACGGCCGGGGAGCGATGTTACTTCACCGCGGCCGACTTTCCAAACGCTGCGTTTTATATAAAACTCCTGGAACGCATTAATATCCGGAGAATAATCACCTGATAAAAGTCTAAATCTGGTGTGTTTTCCCCCATTAAGGGATGAAGTCTCTCCCGGAGTTCTTTCCACAGAATGAAGGGCTGACCCCAGGGAGCTTCTCTTGAAGGAAGCAATTGAGCTGGCCCTGTATAATGTATAGATAAATCATTGAGCTGCCCCCCCCCGTATAATGTATAGATAAATCAGTGACTGGCCCCCTGTATAATGTATAGATAAATCAGTGACCGGCCCCTGTATAATGTATAGATAAATCAGTGACCGGCCCCTGTATAATGTATAGATAAATCAGTGACTGGCCCCCTGTATAATGTATAGATAAATCAGTGACCGGCCCCTGTATAATGTATAGATAAATCAGTGACCGGCCCCCTGTATAATGTATAGATAAATCAGCCTTGTGTAACTTTGTTGCTATTATTATCTTTTATTTATATGGCGTCAACAGTTTACGCAGCACTTAATACAATTCATAAATTCAAGGGATCTGACAAGACGAGAATTGACAGACAAACCGATACGTTAGGTGGAGAGACTTGACTCGGAAACTTACAATCTAGAGGGAATGGGGTGACAAACATAAGGCACAGAGAAAGGGTGAGAGGTAATGTGGGGGGTATCTGTGATGGGTGAGAGGTAGTGTGGGGGTATCAGTGACGCGTGAGAGGTAGTGTAGGGGGTATCAGTGATGGGTGGGAGGTAGTGTGGGGGTATCAGTGACGGGTGAGAGGTAGTGTGGGGGGTATCAGTGACGGGTGAGAGGTAGTGTGGGGGGTATCAGTGACGGGTGAGAGGTAGCGTGGGGGTATCAGTGACGCGTGAGAGGTAGCGTGGGGGTATCAGTGACGGGTGAGAGGTAGTGTGGGGGTATCAGTGATGGGTGAGAGGTAGTGTGGGGGTATCAGTGACGGGTGAGAGGTAGTGTGGGGGTATCAGTGATGGGTGAGAGGTAGTGTGGGGGTATCAGTGACGGGTGAGAGGTAGTGTGGGGGGTATCAGTGACGGGTGAGAGGTAGTGTGGGGGGTATCAGTGACGGGTGAGAGGTAGCGTGGGGGTATCAGTGACGCGTGAGAGGTAGTGTGGGGGGTATCAGTGATGGGTGAGAGGTAGTGTGGGGGTATCAGTGATGGGTGAGAGGTAGTGTGGGGGGTATCAGTGACGGGTGAGAGGTAGTGTGGGGGGTATCAGTGACGGGTGAGAGGTAGTGTGGGGGGTATCAGTGACAGGGAGGTTATGGGGGCTTCTCTGAAGAAGTTGGTTTTTAGATGTTTCTTGAATGGCGGGAGGGTGGAAGCTGAAGGTTCCGGGGGTGTAGATTCCAGAGATATGGGGGCAGCTCGAGTGAAATCTTGTAGCAAAGTATGCAGGTTTGCTTGGGCTTCAGTTGATTGTGGGGAACCTGGAGGTGGGTATTGCAGGTTGTGAGGCCTTGTAGCAAAGTATGTTGTTGGCTGAGGAGGGCAGCTGCCTGAAAACATTATATTCTGGGGCAAAAACTACAAACTGGATTAATAAAAGAAAACAGCGCGATATTTAATATTAATCGTTAATCTGCCCGGTAATAAATCCACGTGGAGCGATTCCCCTTTAAATGTTGGCGGCAGAGAGCTCCGCGCCACCTGCTGCCCAGTTTGAGCAGTACACAATCTGGCCCGAACCATTGAAGGACAGAGATGGGGGTCCATTAACTTTAATGCAGTTTTTACGGTGTATTTATGTAATGTACAGTAAAAAAATATATATTTTTCGTGTTTATAAATTGGTTGATTTTATTTAATGCCCGAGAAGACCGTCTGTAAACTTAGTAAACATCGCGTAGAGGTTTAGTCCAGTTTGCGCCAAACCAACAGGAAGGAAGTCTCAACCTGAGGAAAGTCTTCTCTTTTACACGTGGACGAGCAGCGGAAGGGTAGCTGAATGGCAGGGAGAGCCGGGGTAACTAACGAACTGGGGGCAGGAGGGTGTTAATTGACTGACTTGCAAGGAGAGTTGGGGGCAATAGAGGGGTAACTGACTGACTGACTAGCTGGGAGAGCCGGGGGTAGGAGAGGGTTAACTGATTGACTGAGTTGGGGGCATCAGAGGGGTTACTGAGGCCGGGATCGGGATACAAGTCACAGGGGTAGTAAAAGCCAGGCCCGGGGCAGGACACACAGGAGATGCACTCGCTAGGGGGTTATTATACCATTAGGAACTATGCATCCTACCTCATGACACAACTCTATTTGCAGATGGCTGTCATTAATACCCTGACAGGGGTACATAAATCCCACATTCAGCGTAATACAAAAAGTTACCGGTGGCCGTGTTTAAACGGGAGATCTCTGTCCCGATACTGGGGATGCAGGCGGTTTGGGTCCCGTAAACCGGGTGTCTGTTAGACGCGTAATCGTGATGATTCTGTTACGCAGGTCATGATGAAGCCGGCCCTGGAGGACGGAGGTTTACGGTACAGATCCGACGCGGTTATTTTACCGTGTCCGGTACACTTGAAGCCGAACATGGATCAGCACAGCCCCCGTTACCGGCAGGTAGGTGTGATGCTCTCTGACTGCTGCTGTCTCTTATTAGACAGTCCTGGTTGGGTTCAGATCCCTTCTCGGAGTGGCCTGGCTCGTAGTCCTTTGGCCCCTGCAAGCTTTCCAGCGTGGCCCGGCTCGTGGTAGCCCTGCTCATTCCTGTACAGCTTGCTAGATCAGTACTGGGACCGTTTGAGGCTTCCTCCTGCCCCTCCGGGGGGAGGTTATAGAAATCCCAGACACTTTGAAGCAGAAAACCTCCATCAGACGCCGTTTCTTGCAGCGCGTGGCTTTGGAATTGATTTCACTGAGTTTTAAGGCTGTTTAATAATAAATTGCGCGTTATTAGTGATGTCCGGATCATGAACGAATCGTTCATTTGATCCGATTCTTTTTAGTAGACTGAACGATTCATTTGTAACGGTTCAGTCTGTGAATCATGCAGCTGTAACCTGATCCTAGAGCCGAGTCATCTGCAGAGCACTCAGGCACAGACTCTGGGGTCAGGTTACAGCTCATTCATTCACAGAGGAACGATGACTCTTAGAGTCAGAGAGTCGTTCAAAGAGTCGAATGATCCGAATCATTCAGAGAATATTACTGATACCATACTTTTATAAATAAATACATTAATAATGTTCACTGCCCCCAGGATTTAGATTCCCCTGAGTTTGCCCCCCCCTTTACCTATAACTGCACCTTCAGTTAACTTTATTAAATTAACCCTCAGTCATCATAAAATTAACCCTTATACCCCATCAACCATAACTGCCCTTAAATTAACCCTAAAGCCCCCATCAACCATAACTGCCCCTAAATTAACCCTAAACACCCCATCAACCATAACTGCCCCTGAAATTAACCATAAATATGCCATTAACCATAAATATGCCATTAACCATAACTGCCCCTAAATTAATTGCATGTACGCCAGATAAATTGCCTAATAAATTGGTATGGTTGATTGGGTCTTTAGTGTTAATTTAGGGGCATTTATGGTTGATGGGGTGTTTAGGGTTAATTTAGGGGCAGTTATGGTTGATGGGGTGTTTAGGGTTAATTTAGGGGCAGTTATGGTTGATGGGGTGTTTAGGGTTAATTTTAGGGGCAGTCATGGTTGATGGGGTGTTGTGGGGGCAGTGATTATTAATGTATTATTTATAACAGTATGGTAATATTATCTGAATGATTCGAATCCCAATGAAGGCAGAGAGTCGTTCAAAGATCCGGATCTTACAGTGATCCGGATCCCTGTAAGATCCGGATCTTTGAACGACTCTCTGCCTTCAGTGACATCACTCGAGTAGGCAGGCAGGCAGGAGGGTTCATTGATTAATGAAAGGGGCGGGGCCAATCGTTAGTGTGCCTGCACGAGTTACTGGAAAACAGTAACTCCTGCGAGTCAGACTGAGTGATCCGAAGATTCGGATCATTTCAGTGAACGAGTCGAAATGATCCGATTCACTTTAATGATCCGAACTTCCCATCACTACGCGTTATATATGTGTCGGGCGTTATATATGTGTCGGGCGTTATATATGTGTCGGGCGTTATATATGTGTCGGGCGTTATATATGTGTCGGGCGTTATATATGTGTCGGGCGTTATATATGTGTCGGGCATCTTGGGTCTGTTACCTTTCCTTATATCTTCACCAACGAGGAATCATTTCTTTCTCTTAGAGCGTTCTGCGCGTACTGTGAGCGACGGCAGCGGCTCTCCTCAGGTATGTAAAGTGTTAAAGGACTTTCCCTTCGGCCCCTGCAAGCTCTCCAGCGTGGCCCGGCTCGTGGTAGCCCTGCTCATTCCTGTACAGCTTGCTAGATCAGTACTGGGACCGTTTGAGGCTTCCTCCTGCCCCTCCGGGGGGAGGTTATAGAAATCCCAGACACGTATAAACCCTGAAAATAGCGTTATTTCAACCCAAAAATGCTTGGCAGCTATAAAGGATGAGGGACGGCTTTACGAAGCGCGCTCGGGAGGGAAGTTCCCGTGGGGGTCGCTTTCTAAGTGACTTTCGTGGCGGGCGATGCGTCCAGGTGCCCCGGTGACATCGTTTTCAAGCGGTTTTGCGTATTTCTACACATTTCAGGTGGCGGTTATGTCATCGTTCCAGAATCTCATCGCAAGTCGCGTGCCGAGGACCCCGTAATCTCCTCCCGTACAGGAAGACGGCAGCCGTCGGTGAGGCCTCGGTGGCGCGCAGTAACGATACGTTAGCAGCACTATAGGTGAATATCTCCCCGGGACCTGGAATCAGTCCCTCGTTAACTTATCATTTTGGGGTTTCTGTAAAATAAGGGAAACTGGAAAAAAAATATTTATAACCTTGTGCTAAATGAGTGATTTTTAGTAAATTTCCCAATACTGTAAATAAGTGTCGGTTCTCTCCGTGTGCTGCGCATGGGCTCAGAGCACCGCCGGCTGCTTCCACGGCTCTTTTGGTGATTAAAGTTTACACGAGCCATCTGCCCCCCTCCCCCAAGCTTTTTAGCATGGCCCGGCCTGTAGTCGTTTCGCTCCTGCAAGCTTCCAGCGTGGCCCGGCTCGTGGTAGCCCTGCTCATTCCTGTACAGCTTGCTAGATCAGTACTGGGACCGTTTGAGGCTTCCTCCTGCCCCTCCGGGGGGAGGTTATAGAAATCCCAGACACTTTGAAGCAGAAAACCATTTGTGGGACGTGGCGCTGATCCCTTTGTTTATTTTTACGGCTCGTGTAATAATTATAAATGTTTGTGGCTTTTTCCTCCCCTTTTTCTTTATTTCAGAAAGTTCCGTGGGTGATTTGCATGAAATCCGTGGCTCTCGGTGCAGAGGTATGTATAGTGATAACGGACTCCATCAGCCCTGGCAAGGGTTACCTACCCACTACCCCCCATTTATTAGATAGTCCTGGTTCCCTTCTTGGGGGGGCCCGGCTCGTAGTCCTTTGGGCCCCTGCAAGCTTTCCAGCGTGGCCCGGCTCGTGGTAGCCCTGCTCATTCCTGTACAGCTTGCTAGATCAGCACTGGGACCGTTTGAGGCTTCCTCCTGCCCCTCCGGGGGGAGGTTATAGAAATCCCAGACACGTATAAACCCTGAAAATAGCGTTATTTCAACCCAAAAAACACTCTGAAAGCCCAGGGCTGCAGTTATAGAGCGTGCGTCTGGAGCAAAACGCAGGATCATACCATTGGTTTCCATGGTGACTGCTGTACATTTAGAGTTTTGCCCCAGTATGTCCCCACGGTGCTCCAGGAGCCGGTTACAACGTCTGAACGATATTTATTTCGCGTGACAAGCTGACCCCTCCGGACCCCAGAAGTGTAACTTAGGGGTTAATATCTGATGGGGGGGGGGGGTTAAAACATAAAGCATGTTAACCTTTAAAGAGTTTAAATCTCTGGCATCAGAAAGTTCTCGTCTTTGTATCGCAGAAGGTGTCGGGATGCGGCCCGTGGTCGGCGGATGCGAGAAGTGAATCCGGTACTCGATAAGTCGTCTCAGGAGTAACCCCGCCGCACTGCTTAGTGAACATGGCTCCCCTGTGGTGCGGCCGCTCTGTTAAAGGGACAGCAGCCTGAGAGCGGGGGCTGCCAGGGCCGCTCGGCGACATTTCTGATCTCGCAGGAAAAGCTGATTCTCCCATAAAAAATTAATTAAAACTGTTTACTTTTTTTGTTTTGTTGTGAAGCTGAGTCTTTGCTGCGGGGCTTAGATAATCCTTCCTGATTTACACGACGCGGAAGACGAGAGGTTAAAATTCTACGTAGATGTGAAGAAAAATTTCAGAAAACCTGCCTTCTGGGTATCCCACAGAACAAGGGGGGACAGCACCTAAGGCCCCCGCACCCGGCATCACCGGCTCCGTTATATATCCTGCGGCTGCTTCCCCCAACCGAGCCTCTGCCTGCCGAATGCAAATAAAAGTTTTACTTTACTGAGAGGGTGGTAGATGAGTGGAACAGCTTCCCATCAGAAGTGGTAGAGGGTAATACAATGATGAGACCAACGACTGAGTAGACCGGGGCTGATCTGGCAGAATCTGTTTTTTAATGAGATTGGGGGTGGGCCTGATGGCCGGAGCTCTGTCTGCCCCTCTGGATCAGCCACCCCAGGCCTCGGCCGGAATACGACCTGAACAAAACCCCCAAAATGGAGACAAGTAGGCCTAAGATATATATTTATGTGAATTCCGCGGCCCCCATGATGTACTAATAACGATCCTCGGACGCCTTCGCTGCTGAGGGTTCTTTCCACGGATTACATGTGACGGCGTGGATTCCGCTGCATCACGCGAATCCCCCAGGGGGTGCTACACGGAAAACAAAGGGTTAAACGATAACGCGCTATACAAACAGTTTAGGTAACGAAAGATCCGTTTTAGGTTTTCCTGCCTTAGTTTCTTGCGCTTCTGTGGACCACAACTCCCATCACCCTCAGTATCCGCTCGGCTGGAAGGAAAATGCCGCCATCGGCTCGTTTCTAAAAATATACATATGAGTCGAGTATTTTTTCTAATTTGTATTATTTGTGTTTTATTTCTGATTTATTGATTATATATGCAGGTGGGGGAGGGGTGGCCATTCTGCCAGTCCGCCGGCGACCTGTGGGCACCCCTTTTTTTTTTTTTAAAATGTTTTTCTGAGGCTCCTGATTGGTTGAGACCACAAGGCATCCATCCATCCATTCATAATGGGACACGTGACCCAGTGAGACTTCCGGCACTGATAGGGTTAACGGTGGTTCTTTAGGACTGCCTCGGGTGTGCGGGTGCCTACCGCTCAATAACTTTTTTATTATTATTTTTCCTTTTGTTAAATTGTTTTTTTTTCTTTTTATTCTCTGGCGTTGGATTCCGCTCTCTTGTTGTAATTTTTCTCCTCCTTTGAAATAAATTCCCTCCCGTCCTTTATTAACCCCATTATGGATTTAAACGTCTCTCCACCATCCCGTCTCTCCCTTGTTTGGGGCAGTTACCAGCAGAAGGTGTCCTGTACCCCGGTTTGGGGCAGTTACCAGCAGAAGGTGTCCTGTACCCCGGTTTGGGGCAGTTACCGGCAGGAGGTGCCCTGTACCCCGGTTTGGGGCAGTTTCCGGCAGGAGGTGTCCTGTACCCCGGTTTGGGGCAGTTACCGGCAGGAGGTGTCCTGTACCCCGGTTTGGGGCAGTTTCCGGCAGGAGGTGTCCTGTACCCCGGTTTGGGGCAGTTACCGGCAGGAGGTGCCCTGTACCCCGGTTTGGGGCAGTTACCGGCAGGAGGTGCCCTGTACCCCGGTTTGGGGCAGTTACCGGCAGGAGGTGTCCTGTACCCCGGTTTGGGGCAGTTTCCGGCAGGAGGTGCCCTGTACCCCGGTTTGGGGCAGTTACCGGCAGGAGGTGCCCTGTACCCCGGTTTGGGGCAGTTTCCGGCTGGGGGAGGGAACTTTCTTGGCTGATTTGCTTTCACTTTCATTTCCTCTCCGTAACGAAGACGAAACTCTTAGACGTCGCAAACAACGGAGGCAGCAGGTAGGGACGGGAAGAGGGCAACAGACCGGGGTGTGGGGCAGTTTGGAGGAGTTGGGGGCAGTTTGGAGGAGTTGGGGGCAGGTGAACTTTTAGATGCACCACACATGGAAAGGCCATGATTAGTGCAAAGTGGTAGAAGTAGAGCAATCACCATAGCAGTGAAATGCTCCTCAATAAGCCACATTTTAGCTCTAAAGTGTTACTGCGGCGTTCAAACGCTAAGTGAAAGACACCTGAACATATTGTATACCTGCCAAGTGTCCCTGTTTTGTTTGTCCAGTCCATCTCCCCGAATCCCTATTCCCCCTGTTGCCCCCCGATACCCCTCTTTCCTCCCTGATGCCCCCCTTTTCTCTCCTCCCCTAATTATTATTATCTGATATTTATTTGGCGCCAACAGTTTACGCAGCGCTTCATACAATTCATAAATTCAAGGGATCTGACAAGACAAGAATTGACAGACAAACCGATACGTTAGGTGGAGAGACTTGGCTCACAAGCTTACAATCTATGCCCCTCTCTCCTCCCCACCAATCCCCCTCTATTCTAGGAGGTGAGAATGTTTGCTGGGTATGAGGGGATCGCAGGGTTCTACAGCCCTAAAAGCCCCGATAATGTGTATAGAAACAGCAGGGAACGGGTTAATCAATAGGTTACAACTAACACTAAGTCTGGAAAAATATCTGAACCACGCCTCTAGACACACCCCCAATGCAAACCCCTCCCCTTTTACTGTTTGAAAAGTTGGGTTTACATTTACACAAATAGATACAGCAGGAGCTGAGGGCTCGGCCTGTGAGCTTACAATCTATGCTTACGGCACAGAGTTCCTGGCGATAACGGTGGGCTTATGAGCTCGCACTCTAAAGAATTATACGAATAACTGATATGAGTATATGAGTGACTTCATCTGCCCTTTTCCTTAATTTATGTTTAAAATAACTCACTGTAATAACATCCACCACCTCTGCCGGAGGGCTGCTCCATGCATCAACCACCCAGTAATAATCTCTTACATCATATTTATGCCTCTGACCCCCGCTGAGTTCTTGTTGCTATGGAGACTTGATGACCGAGAAGATCCACGCCGGCTGTTTGAGTTCCCGCCGCAGGAGGATTTAAGAGGAAGTGTAAGCGCGGCTCGGGGTTTGGGTGTTGGCAGCCGTGAAGAAGTTGTTGCTAACGGGCCAGAAACAGAACTACAAACTGAAAGTAACGAATCATAAATAATAATGAATAAGATTTAAACATTTATATTTCTGACTCTTTTCAGCTGTAATAATAATAAATAATAATTAATGAAAATAATAATGAAAGTTAAACATTCATTTGTAATAATATTTAATGATGATAGTAATTAATAATAATAATAATTAAATCTTTATATCGTTTCACGTTTTCAGCTGTAACAATTATTCCAATAATCGTTTCTATGTTTTTCTCGGGGAACAGCGAATTGCCACGGGATGCAAACACTGATAGGATGTTACCATAGAAACAGAAAAAAACCTTACGGCTTAGTGACCATAGCTCCTCCCGTTCGGTGGCAGTATATACCATATAGGGGCAGTATATATACTGTATAGGGGCAGTATGTATCGTATAGGGGCAGTATATATCATATAGGGGCAGTATGTACCGTATAGGGGCAGTATATATCGTATAGGGGCAGTATGTACCGTATAGGGGCAGTATATATCGTATAGGGGCAGTATGTACCGTATAGGGGCAGTATATATCGTATAGGGACAGTATGTACCGTATAGGAAGAGTATGTACCGTATAGGGGCAGTATGTACCATATAGGGGCAGTATATACCGTATAGGGGCAGGTCGCGTTCCTCTGGGGTAGCGGTGGGCTCCTGCGTTTCGGCTCATGGCCCTCTCGGTGGCTCTCTTCTGATGTATCAACGTTTTCCGTGTTACTCCTGCAGGCCGCGTTTGAAGCAGGAGTATGAGTGGGAGTGTGAGCGGGAGTGGGAGTGCGGTGCAGCTATCAGGACTCCCTAAATATCTCAATAATGTCCAGCAAGTGAAATACTCGATACTGCAGCACTTTCTGCGGGAATCCAACGGAGGAGGAAAAATTATCCGTCTAGACTACCCCACGGACGAAGAGGGCACGGCCATCCTCACCTTTAAAGAAGAGACAGGTAACCGACACGTGTGACAGGTATATACACGGATATGATCTATCCTGCGCATGTTTAATCCCCTCACTGTATTACCCTCTACCACTTCTGCTGGGAGGCTGTTCCACTTGTCTACTACCCTCTCACTAGCCTCCAGTACAGTGACATGCGGTCTTCACCGGCCTTGGTCCGCCGTTTATCGTCTGCTATTTACTTCCACAGCGGCGAAGGACGTCCTGAGAAGAAAACACAAGCTGGACATACGGGGGTCCGTCTTCCCGGTGACAGTAATGTCCCCTGAGCGAGCGGGGGACAGGGGGCGCGCCGCGGCAGAAACACGGGAGCCCGGCCGCTCGGTACGTTTATCAGCGCGGAATGAAAGGTTTTGGGGGAGAAACCTCTGAGTTTTAAGAAAATATTTTTTGTTACTTTTCTTATTTGGTTTGTCAAATATGTGGAAATAATGGGGAGAAAAAAAACATTTTCTTATTAATATTATTTAGTTTTTACCAAAAAATATAGATTTTGCCGGCTAAAGATTGAGCTATTTATAGGGTTTTCACCTAAAACTACAGGAAATGGGTTCATGCGACGCGTTTATTAAGTTTTTTGCGTTTATTACGATTTTTTGCGTTTATTAAAGCATTGATTGTTGGGTCTGGAGATTCACTGGAACCCGAGAATTATTTTTATTTATTGTATTTTCTGCAGATTTTGTTGCCCGTAAAAGCCATCCTGGACCTGGGGCCGTACGACCAAGGGCCGGTTCTGAAGCTGCTGGCCGGCTACGGCCTCAAAGTGTCGGGGAGAACGCGGTGCGGGGTCCGCGTAGAAGGAGATTTCCAGGAGCTGAAGAGATTTAGAGCAGATTTTTACTCCAAAATGCATCCCGAAATCCTCTCGGGGGGCCGGCCGGCCCACCCTAACGGCCAACAAGACCGCGGCGCGGCTGCAAGGGGTCCCGGAGGAGAGGAAAGAGCTGGCGCCAAGACAAGGAACGGACAGAATGCGGCTTCGGAGACGGGTTCTAGATCTCCATCAAATCCCCATGGAAAAGATCCATTCCACCCGAGCGGTTCTCGCGGCGCCGGCAAGGAGTTTGGGGGTCTGTCTGGAAAGTGCGGCGGCCCCTCGGCCCTGAGATCTCACAGGGGCTCGTCTTCTAAATCAGGCTCCCCAACGGGCTCCTCATCGACGACGTTCAACAGCAACCCAGAACCAAAGCCAAGTGTCGGTTCTAGATTATCCGACGAGGTCTCAAAACTGTCCGTCGACTCTGGATTTAGAGAAGTTTCTAGAAAAACATCAGGCAGCTTTTTGGAAAAAGCAAATTACGGCTCCCCCCCAGCAGCCGGTATCAGGGGGCTGCCGGTCCCGTCTGCGCCGGATCCCCCCACGGCTTCTCCCGCTCCTCCCGCGGCGCTCTCCAGAAGCATCTCCGTGGATGCCGACGCGCTGAGATACGCGGACAGGTTTGGCGAGCGATACGCGGATCGCTGTCTCAGAGAACATTCCGTTGAAGTAAAAGCCGAGGAGCGCGAGGACTTCTGTGTCGTGACGCTGAGCGTCGGAGATGCTGGTCGGGCCGGCGACTTGGAAGAAGCTTTCCGGTACTTTTCGCTCCTGTTTGAAAAATATCACAAAGATCTGCGGGTAGAAATCATCGAGTTGTCGGACTTCGCGCCGGAGCGGAGGAGGGGAATCGTCAAAGACGTGTTTCGTTATGGGAAGAGATACAACGTTCTGGTGGAGGGTCTCGAAGACCGCCTGCGACTCGTCGGCCGAGCGGCGGACCTCATTTCTTTCATGCAAGTCTGGAAAGCAAAGGAGAGAGCGCGGCAAACGGAGGCGCAGGGGTTAAAACAAGATACAGGTTCCGGACCGGTGTCGCCCGGTTACCCTCATCCACCGTCTACGAGGCGGAAGGACCCGGAGATCTATAGACAGTCGCCGACAGCCACCTACGGAGCCAGGGCGCCGAGACACCATGCGGGGGACTCCCAGCGGCCAACAGGGAGACCTCCTTCTTCCAGGAGACCCAGCGGCCACCCAGATCCTAGACGAGAGAAATGAGGACAATTGAAAGGTTTCAGAGTTTTTGGAGGTCCAACTGCAGGCGTGACGTATATATACGTCCCTGAACACGCGGGGCACACGGACGAATATTCAGTGTGACGTTCTATATGTCCGTGAACCTCGTCTCCGTCTCTCTCTCGTAGACTTTCACCCTTGGCCTTATCTCTGGAGTCACCTCGGTCTCTCCTTTGCCGATTTCATATAGCGGTAAAGGCGTCTTTGCCCGTCGTGCCGTCGGGGGGGGGGGGGGCGCTTCTTTTTCAGATGGCGCATGCTGGTAACATGGAGGGTGAGAAGCCAACCCAACGGGGGGGTAAAACGTTGGGAAGGGTGAAGATCCCTTGTTGGACTTCTTGCCCCCCCCCGCTGTTCCGTTTAGTGGCTTAGCGGGAATTTGTGTGATGGTTAACCATTTAACTCCCATCCCGTCTGGGTGACAACAAGATTCCGACACTTCATTGGGTAGAAAAGTAAGGTTTTTTTCTGGGGATTTTATAGAATGTTGATATTATTGGTTTCGGTTCTATATATAAATAGAAATGGAGGTGACATTGTAGATCTACCACACATATAGCGAGTGTTTTGAGTTAATGTAATAATGTATCCGTTGTGCAGCGCTGTGGAATATGTTGGCGCTATATAATACAATACATAATAATAATAATAATGGGGTCTGTATGTAGATCGCAGGAAACGACTCGTTTCTTTCCCTCGGTTTGTAGGATAATCGGTGATGAAAGGCGTTTTTCGCTTGCGTTGTCGGAGTTTGTGAAGCGCCGCGTGTTTGGGGATAACGACTCGCTTGGTACTCGGTGCTTTATCTTACGGCACTTTTTGGGTTGATGGAACGTCGATGCCCGGATGCATCGTTCCCAAAAATCCACCGCAGGGGCAGAAAGAAACATCAAATAACGAGGAACCGCGAGACGGGACGGTGTGAGGCGTTAGCCGGTATGTGTGTGTGTATTGTATATATTGTGTGTGTATTGTGTATTGTATGTATTGTGTGTGTGTAGTGTCCGTGTGTATATATTGTGTATTGTGTATGTATAGTGTGTGTGTATTGTATATATTGTGTATTGTGTGTGTGTGTATGTATTGTGTGTGCGTGTATTGTATGTATTGTGTGTATTGTATGTGTATGTATTGTATTGTGTGTGTGTGTGTATGTATGTATTGTGTGTGCGTATGTATTGTGTGTGCGTGTATTGTATGTATTGTGTGTGCGTGTATTGTATGTATTGTGTGTGTATTGTATGTGTATGTATTGTATTGTGTGTGTGTGTATGTATTGTATTGTGTGTGTGTGTGTATTGTGTGTGCGTATGTATTGTGTGTGTGTGTATTGTATGTATTGTGTATGTGTGTATTGTATGTATTGTGTGTGTATTGTATGTGTATGTATTGTATTGTGTGTGTGTACGTATGTATTGTGTGTGCGTATGTATTGTGTGTGTGTATGTATTGTGTGTGTGTATGTATTGTGTGTGCGTGTATTGTATGTATTGTGTGTGTGTGTATTGTATGTATTGTGTATGTGTGTATTGTATGTATTGTGTGTTTATGTTGCGGGGTAAACGTTGAGTATATCATGGAGGAAATGATTAGTAGACCACAGAGGGTAGCAGGAAGGAGACCCCCCGCCCCAGCACACGCATACACGCACACGCACGCACGCACACGCACATGTCTGCTCGGTGCACACACGCCACACCCCTAGTGCAATAAGGCTGTGAGATACTAGCATACCTCCCAACAGTCCCGGTTACCAAGGCACAGTACTGATTTGGAGGCGCTGTCCCTTACAGTCAACCTCTCTCCTACATACTAGTACTGCATACCAGCCAACTTTCCTGTGCCCCCCGCACCATGCCACGTGGGTAACCCGAGAACACGCGGTAGGGCTCGTCATGTTCTGCCCGGTTTGGCCGCTGCTGGTAATTCAGCAGAAGGGACAGCTGGAGCGGGGGCTGTGACTATCCCTCAAATCCAGGACTGTTGGCAACTACCATACTATAATAAAGTACAATGATATAAAGTGATAGAGTAAAGTGAGCAGCGGCTGTTCATTCTCTGCAGCTAAATACCCCACGACTGCTGAAGAGGGGGCAGTTCTGTTTCGGGGGGTGTAGTTAGAGCGGGAAGTGGGGTTTTATCCTGACTTTTATCAGGACTGGCCAAACTGAACAGGGACACTTGGCAGGTGTGCAGCGGGCTGTTATCTCCCCAGCGCCGGGTGCCACGAGCCGCCTCGTATCTGACGGGCAGGAAGCCGACGTCTTTCCTTTCCGCGCGGCTTCCGACCCCCTGCGTGCGATTTAACCCCCGGCGTGCGAGGGCCGCAGAGCGCGGGGATCCGGTTACCGGTCCTTTCCACGGTAAAGTCATAAAAACGCAGAAAAAACATCATTTCCCCGAATATTTCACCGTATTTGGCCGCGCCGGAGCATTCCTCACCCCAAACGGCGCGACCTTAAACCGGTACAAGCCGGCGGGGAGCGGTGAATGCCGGCTTCGGAACCGCGGGATTTGACAGAACTCTTACCGAGATCTAAGGTAGTAGATACCCGGCGTTGCCATCTAAGAGCCCCATCAAACCCCCACAAAACCCGCTGCCCCCCAATCACAATTATAAAACCACTTCCGGTACGACCTACGCCATAGCACCGGGGGCCGTCGTGTCAGGCTGCCGATTGGCCGGATCCCTGCGGCTCCTCCAGAGACCCCGGTTGTTTTGATCAAACCGGACCACGGGCCCTCAAATGTTTACATTCTGGCTGCCATGTATGAAGCCCTTCCTGTGGTGGATTAAGAAACGACTACTTCCTGCTTTCCCCCTCAACCACAAACGTCTGCTCTCCGCGGGGCGAGGAGGTCCGCGTCTGGGTGGACGACGGCCACGTGGGGTCCGGCCGCTCCGCTGACTCCATCCAGATAAACGGAGTCATGTTTGTGACGAAAATAACTCTAAATCCACAGCCCTCCCCCGGCCCCCGGCTCGATCACTCCCCATCCGAAACCTCAACTCAGGAAGTGGAAGCCCGGCTCTGAGTTTTGAAAGCCTTCTCTGGGGTTTGCGTTAGAAGGCGGTGGGGAGAGCGTCTCCCCGCAGCGCTCCGGCACGCGAGGTGGAGAGCGGGATGGCGGAGCGGGAGAGTCTGGAGTTTGGGAAGGCGGACTTCGTCCTCCTGGACCACGTGACCATGGAGGACTTCATGGAGAATCTGAGGTTCAGGTGCGTTGGGTTTCCTCAGCGCTGCGCGGCGGCAGGGTCTGCGTGGATTCCGCAAATCTTCACCTCAAAAAGAATTTTCTTCCCCAAAAAGTGGCAGAATTTTAAAAAATAGCGAAATTGTTAGGGTTTTTTCCCTTTTTTTGGATCAAAAGCAGAAAGAATCGGTAGATGAGGGGGCGGGCGGTCTTTTATCAACCTACATTACTATATTACTATGTATGTTACATGTATGTTACTATGTATGTTACAATGTATGTTTTATGTATTTTACTATAGATGTTATATATTACTTATGTATGTTATGTATGTTACATGTATGTTACTATGTATGATACAATGTATGTTACTATGTATGTTACATGTATCTTACAATGTATGTTATTATATATATGTTAGTATGTTACTATGTATCTATATATGTATCTATGTCATTACGTATGTTACTGTCTATATTAAAATATGTTACTATGTCACTGCGTATGTTACTATGTATGTTAGTATATCTGTTATGTTATTATGTATCTATATATATGTTTCTATGTTCACTGTAAATGAGGGGGGTCGATTTATTTGGATGCGGACGGCCGGTCCATGAGCGGGGTCCGGGCCCTCGCTGCCCCTCTGACTTTGAGGAGTTTTTTTGGTTTTTAAAGGTTTTAGAAGCCCCTGATTGTGAAAATTTGTAACCCAATCTGGCTTTTACAAATAACAGCGCGAAGCCCCCGTATTATTATAACAGCCAGAATAGGGCAGATCGGCCCCATCCGGCCCCCGTCTAGTCTGCCCGTTTCTCCTGCTGTGAAGACTCAAACCTTAATCAGTCGTCGGTCTCGTCTTAGATTCAGGAGCCGTATGCCTATCCCATGCATGTTTAATACCCTCACTGTATTACCCTATACCACTTCTGCTGGGAGGCTGTTCCGCTTATCTACCACATAAAAATACACATACTCCCTACCATCCCTCTTACACTTATTTGCGAGCGTTAAGCTTACATTAAGTTGCGAGCGTTGTGAGCGTGCGCGGGCCGTGAGATAGAAGTCGGGTCTAGACAGTCACGTTAACCCTTAACTCAACTGATCACTCAGTGGATAGACCCCAAAGAGCCCCCAGCTGCCCGAGTAAAGAGC
>JALMGF010000404.1:0-130000 GCA_023333645.1 Sceloporus occidentalis | reverse complement strand
TCTCTCCCCCCTGATGCCCCTCTATTCTAGGAGGTCAGAATGTTTGCTGGGTATGAGGGGATCGCAGGGTTCTACAGCCCTAAAAACCCCGATAATGTGTATAGAAACAGCAGGAAACGGCTTTATAAATTAAACGGGGTAAATAAATACTTTATTCTTACAGTAAATGCCCCAGCGCTTGGCTGTTTGTTATGATGCAGGAAGACGGGAAAGAGTTACCGGTATTTGCAGTTCTGGGTGCCGGGCGGGTGTTTTGTTTTTTTCTTTTTTCTTTACGGTTAGGACCCGGTGGACCGGGACTTCCGCTGGGGCTTCTATGATGGAGCGCCGGCGTCACATGACCTTCCGTCGCTCTGTCATGGAAGCCCCGGGAGGTGCCAGGCAGCAGCGGAGGTTTAAAATGTCCACCGGCTGCCCCCACTAGACACCGGGGAGTCTGGGGGTGCGTTGGTAAGTCTGGGGGGCATTTCTATAAGTAAGGTGCATTATGAATTAAGGGGGTAAGGGGGGCTGAAAATGGCCATTGGTTTTCTGTCTGTATATAACAGATGCTGACAAACTGATAGATACCAAAAATGTTCCAATCCATGGATTCCTGTTCGTTGGATAAAATACTTTTTTTTACCGTTCCACTATTTATTTTTTCTTTAAAAATAATTTTTTCTTTAAAATAGCACCAAACTTTAAGGGTGCGGCCTGTAATCGGGCCAATGCGGTATCTTGGTATCTGTTCCCGTGGATTGGCCCTGTGGATTGGCCCTGTGGACGGGCCCTGTGTGCGCTCCGCGTTTGATCGCTCCTCTTATCGTTTCCTTCCAGTTGCTGATTAACGATAAGTCCGGTTATAAGTCGGTGGCCGAGTCTCTCCGGGTCATCGGGTTCAGCAACGACGAGGTGGATTCCATCTACAGGATCCTGGCAGCCATTCTGCATCTGGTGAGAAGACAACCCCCCCCCCAACGGATTTACCCCAAAACCTTTAGCCAATTATCCGGCTTCATACACAGAAACCCAGACCCTGCCGGCTGATCGGCCCCCGGCGGCCCCCGCCTCGGCTGTAAAGACTCAATCCTTAATCAGCCGTTGGTTTCGTCTTAGATTCAGGAGCCGTATGTCTATCCCATGCATGTTTAATCCCCTCACTGTATTAGCCTCTACCACTTCTGCTGGGAGGCTGTTTCACTTATCTACCACCCTCTCAGTAAAGTTGATGACCCTGATGAAGACATTAGTACGAGGTTTTCTGTGTACAGTGCGGTAACCCCCGTGTGCCGTGTGCAGGGTAACATGCGCTTCGCGGTTCAGGAGGACTCCGTGACCATAGAGAGTGCCGAGCTCGTGTCCGTGGTTGCCGAGCTGACCGGCTGCGAGGCTGAGAGCATCCGGAAGACTCTGCTGTACCGGACGATGGCGGCAGGAGGGGGAGAGCTCATCGAGAAAGGTCACAGCGCCAAGGAGGCCGGCTACGGCAGAGACGCCTGCGCCAAGGTACCGGGAAAGACTCGGCCGCGGGGGCCGGGGTGTAATAGATGGGAGAAACGGCAGCTGGGTGGCTGATCCACGATCAACATCAGTTACCAGCCATGGCTTCCCATCCGTAGCGTTATTTCCTGCCCCAGGCGGTATAATCCGCCACGCTTCATCATGAGAAAAACTTTGGGGAAATTTCCCACAAATTGATCTGTTTTGCGTGGCTCGTGGGCTCCGTTTTGAATGGGGGCCGTGGCTCCGTGGGCTCCGTTGCGCGTGGCCCCCGTTGCGCGTGGCCCCCGTTGCGCGTGGCCCCCGTTTGAGGCTGTTGCTGCTTTTCTCAGGCTTTTTACGAGAGGCTCTTCTGCTGGATCGTCGGACGCATAAACAGCGTGATAGAAGTGAAAGATTACGACGGGCGAATCCACGGCAAGAACACGGTGATCGGGGTCCTGGACATCTACGGCTTCGAGATCTTCGATAATAACAGGTGAGCCGGGGAGGAAAAACTAACAGAAAGAGACTCCCGAGGTCAGCCTCTGTAGCTCCGGAGCGCGTGGCGGCGGATTCCGCAGGGAGGACTCCTTTATTCACAGCGAGGAGGCAGCTAATTGTGTTTATTTCTGTCTGTCCCCGTGTCTCCGTGACGCAGAATATTGTTGCCCCGGCTCTCTGCCCCTTCTGCCCCATCGCGGCGAGTCTTCGGGGGGCATTCTGTATAGCGCCCCCTGCAGCTCCGCGGTATCTGTTAGCGGGTGTTGTACGTGTGTAGCGTGTAGCTATGGTAACAGCTGTATGTAACTGCTGCAGCACAGTAACTCCTATCACTCTCAGCATCACCGAGTCATAACGTTCGGGTTTTCTGTGATTCCTCCCCAGCTTCGAGCAGTTCTGCATCAATTACTGCAACGAGAAGCTGCAGCAGCTGTTCATAGAGCTGATCCTCCGCCAGGAGCAGGACGAATACCAGCGAGAGGGCATCGTCTGGCAGCACGTAGGTCTCAGGCGGACATGCGCGGGAGGCGGCAGCGTGCCAGCCAATCAGCTTCGAGCTCACATCATCTCCAATAAGAGTGATTTTTAATAGTAGTGAAAAAATAAAACAATTTAAAAAAAAGAACATAATTGAGAGGGTGGTAGATAAGTGGAACGGCCTCCCAGCAGAGGTGGTAGAGGGTAATACAGTGAGGGGATTAAACATGCATGGGATAGACATACGGCTCCTGAATCTAAGACGAGACCAACGACTGATTAAGGTTTGAGTCTTTACAGCAGGAGAAACGGGCGACCGGATGGGGGGCTGATATGCCAGCGGGTTATTCAGGTTCCGGGGTTCTCGCCCGCAGATCGATTACTTTAACAATCAGATCATCGTGGATCTGGTGGAAAAGCCCCACAAGGGGATGATCTCCATTCTGGACGAAGCGTGTCTGACCGCCGGCGACGTCACCGACACCATCTTCCTGGAGTCCATGAACAGCAGGCTGGGCCGACACCCCCATTACACAAGCAGGAAGGTGAGGGGCCCGGATCCGCTGCCCTGGCGCTGGCGTTCCTAGTGGCTGACTCAGTGTGTATCTCGGGTTCTCACCGGTGCAGGACTCAAGCGAGGAGACGGGGCATGTCTTCCATGGCAGATGCTGATTGGTTCAGGCAGTCTTTTGTAGGGGTGGGGGGTTGATGAATGCTGGCTCTGCCACGGGCTGCCACCGATATCCGCGTCGTTCAGCTTCAGATCTTTATAAAGGAATTCGGGAGATTTTCTTCAGGTTTCGTTCTGTTGAAGCTGCGATGATTATAAATGTCTGATTCCTCCCCAGCTCTCCACCGCCGACAAGTCCATGGCTTTCAACCGGGATTTCCGCATCAAACATTACGCTGGGGACGTGACGTGAGTATCCCCTCACTGTATTACCCTCTACCACTTCTGCTGGGAAGCTGCTCCACGTATCCACCACTCCCTTCCGTTCCATCTCAGTCTCCGACTCTCTAGTGTTAGATTCCGGTCTCTTGTTGTAATTTTTCTCCTCCTTTTTTCTTTATGGATTTAAATGTTTGTTATTTTCAAATGAATCCAAATAAAGCTCATTTTATTCAAAATATTATAAAAACAAAGCACCCCCCATCCTCACTTGGTGCCTTCCGCCGGCCTGAAATCTCACGTGGAAAATATCGTTCTTTATAAATAATTTTATTGTTTTTTATTTTTAAATATTTTATTTGCCGTTTGTTTCTCCGCAGATATTCCGTGGAAGGATTTCTGGACAAGAACAAAGACACGTTATTCCAGGACTTCAAACGGTTACTTTACCACAGGTGAGGGGTCTGCGGGGTGATTGCCACACTTTAACTATACATTGTATAGTATATACACTATACAGGGGCCGGTCACTGATTTATCGATACATTATACAGGGGGCCAGCTCGCTGGTTTATCTATACATTATACAGGGGGCCGGTCACTGATTTATCTATACATTATACAGGGGGCCGGTCACTGATTTATCTATACATTATACAGGGGCCGGTCACTGATTTATCTATACATTATACAGGGGGCCGGCTTGCTGGTTTATCTATACATTATACAGGGGGCTGGTCACTGATTTATCTATACATTATACAGGTGGCCGGTCACTGATTTATCTATACATTATACAGGGGGCCGGTCACTGATTTATCTACACATTATACAGGGGCCGGTCACTGATTTATCTATACATTATACAGGGGGCCGGTCACTGATTTATCTATACATTATACAGGGGCCGGTCACTGATTTATCTATACATTATAAAGGGCCGGCTGGTACCTCTGTAGGAAGCGCTCGTAGGGCTGTCTGTAGGTGAAGCCGGCTCTCCGCACGTTCTCCAGCAGACCCAGATACTCCACCTGGTGCCCCCCCTGCTATTGCCCTTATCAGAATCCCCCCCGCACCCGGGCTTGTGTGCCCCCCCCCGGGTCCTCGGCTTGCAGGGGGGGGCAGGATGACGGCCGAGCGGAGGGATTGTTGTGAGTCGTTGCTGCGAGGTCCCTTTAAATGTTTGCGGGGTCTCTTCTATAAAATCATTGGAGGGGATTCTGCAGACCCCCCAATGTGCGTCCCCCCGGGCCCCTCTGCTCTGGGACCACCAAGAAAGAGACCGCGCCGGGAGCGGTCCTAAACCTGACCCCCTGTAACCCCCCGGACCCCTGAACCCCGTTACCCCGGCTCGTACGCAAACAACGCCAATAATGAAACCCCCATAAACGCCGTTTCCCGTCTCCTCCCAGCAGAGACCCCGTTCTGAGGGATATGTGGCCGGAGGGGCAGCTGAGCATCAGTGAGGTGACCAAGAGACCCCCGACAGCCGCCGCGCTCTTCCGGAGCTCCATGATCGCCTTGGTGGGGAATCTGGCCAGTAAGGTAAGCGGCCGCGAGCAAAATGATCATCCGCCTGTCATCCGCCTCTTAATGCCCCTGTCTGGGGCAAATTCTATATACTTCTTATTCCGTATGTCTATCCCATGCATGTTTAATCCCCTCACTGTATTACCCTCTACCACCTCTGCGGGGAGGCTGTTCCACTTATCTACCACCCTCTCAGTAAAGTGAAACCTCTGTGCATTACATTACAAACACTGTGATGAGTGACCTGGGTGAATTACCCCAGAGAGAGGGGCAATACTGTAGGCGAATAGCCTGAGAGTTCATTTTCACTGGGGTTATTCTTGCCCGGACCCCCAATAGACCCCCAGCGTGCTGGCTGAGTGTTGGGCTGCCGGTGGTCTGGCTCTGTTACCCCTTCGCTCGCTGCCTCCACATCATCCTCAGAATCCTTGGCTGACAAATCAAATACAAGAAGCAGAGAAAGAGAATCCTTCGGGGTCCCGGCTGCCGTGGCAACGGGGAGAGAAGAGTATTTATCATATTTTCTGCAGCATATGCTTAACCCCTTAAAGCACAGGAAGATTCTGCTAACTGCTGTAAAGTCCCCCTATTACCCCGCATTATCTGATACAGTCTAGCCGGGGGTAACAGTGCGTTTGTTGCCCTCTGCGTTGCGCGTAGAGGACGTGGCTGCGATTTTACACGGGGACGGATTAAATACCTGGGGCATTAGGCTGCTGTTCACAAGAGCTTACAATCAGCTGATGGGGGGGTCAGAGTTTCGGAATCTGGCGTTAGATCGGCGTTCATTCTGTGCACGGAAATTACAAACTGATGCGAAGAATTAACGCCGTCGCCCCGGGAAACCAGAGCAGCTCGCGGGTAAACCGCCGGAATCCCGAACCTCCAGTCCCAGCGTGAGCGCTCTGGGCCGTTTAACCCCTCTGGACCATTCATCGAAATATTCCCTGTCTTAGTACGGAGGGAAAGGGTTAAACCCAATGCAAAGGGCCACTAGGTATGGTTGATAAGTGTCCCCTTGACGTCAGCAGCTGGGAGTGGGAGTGTGAGTGGGAGTGGAGGGGCTATTACAGGATTAGTCACTGACAGGGATAGATAAATAGAGACAGAGCCGTTCATTGGTTGGTATCACGCCGGGCCCCGTAGGGCCACGTGAGGACGAGCTGCGGCCGCCATGTTTACACAAAAGACCAGGAAAAAGTGGGGGTTCGGAGGCCGCCGTGCGGGGGGATTCACTGAATATAGGGGTCCGGGGCTAGAAAGAGGTCTGTTCACTACAGGTCGAGCTGGATGTTATCTCACTAATTATTATTATTATTATTTAATATCAAATATTATCTGACATTATTATTATTAAATATTATTAACGCTATTATTTATTATTTATTAAATATTTATTATCAATTATTATAAATTATAATAAGAACATTAATGATATTTGATATTAAATAATATATAATAATTTACTATCAAACATTATCTAATAATAAACAGTATTTATTGATTGATATAGCGCCGTCATATACTGCAGCGTGGTACAACGGGCTCTTTCTATAATAAGGAATAGATATTATTCATTTATTATTTTTGTGACACGGATATTCGCTTCTTCTTATAGAATCCGTATTAACCCCTTCCGGGTCCTGTCACTTTAATGCCTGCCGATCCCCGCTACCATCTCCGGCCCACGCGTGTTCTCTGCAACACGCAAAAATAGCTTCAGTCGCGCAGTGGCAGCGTGTCCGTCCGCGGCCCCTCACGCTGTTATTATATGGGCCAGATTTAGGCGTGTAGGAGGCAAATATCCCCCCCCACAGAGCTAGACCCCCAAAATATCTACGGTGACTCCGCCAACTGACGGACGAATCATTTATACGGGAAAGACCGCCGTAAATACTCACCGCAAGTCCATCTGGGTGTTTAAAACCAACCAATTTCTAAAGAAAACCATTTCTGGTCCAAAAAAACTAAAAAAGAACAATTCTAGAGACCACAGAAACCCAGAACCCCCCGGCAGGTCGGCCCCCTCCGGCCCCCGTCTAGTCGCCCGCTTCTCCTGCTGTAACGACTCAAACCTTAATCAGTCGTTGGTCTTAAATTCAGGAGCCGTCTGTCTATCCCATGCATGTTTAATACCCTCACTGTATTACCCTCTACCACTGCTGCTGGGAGGCTTTTCCACTAATCTACTACCCTCTCAAACCAGTCCAAGATAAGTGCAAAGACCCGAGTGAGTTTTCCCTATACCCTTTCTTGACCAGTTACCCCGCGGGTCACCCAGTAATGCCCACCGGCACCCGTTTGGAGAGTGTCCATGACCTCCTTGCGCTCGGATTGTTATATTGCAGCTGCAGGAATTCGGGACTCATACGGAGCCTCGTCGGGGGTCTCGTCGGAGACCGGGGGCAGCTCATCGTCAGACCCCATATACATTAAAACAATGTTAACCCTTTCAGTAACTGGAAGGAAGAGAATTCAGTGGTTTGATCATATAGAGCATTCCCGTCCCCCTGCAGTTAATGGGTTAAAAGGCGTAGGGTCAGTTATAGGGTATTGATGCGGTGGCGAGGGGACTGCAGGACCAGCTCCTGGCATGATGGTTAAGTAGACATGTCCCACAAAGATGATAATTGCACACCGGAGCTGGAGATTTGGGGTTAATATTTGCATTGAGCGTTTTAAGAGTTAAAGCAAAGAAGGTAAAATCCTTTAAAAGCCCCATCCAGGCAATTAACGTAATCCCCGCTAATGGGCTTTAAGAAAAGGGGGGTGGAACAGCCTCTGTTGCCTCCATAAATTAACCCTTTGAGCGGGGCTGACATCCTGTAGTTTGGGTTTTAATGCTAATTATGAGATATACAGATATATAATTTATAAATATACATTTGGGGGGGTTGGAGTAGATTTGGGTCTGAGAACGTGGGGATGATGACAGGTCAGGAGGGGGAAAGGATGATGATGTGGTGCGGGGCTAAGAACATCCAATGGGATTCTGGGAAATTGAAAGGGATAATGACATTGGGTGGGGAGGGTGATGATGGGGGCTGTTCTAATGGTGTAAGAGGGATAATGGCATGGGGTGGGGGGGGGGCGATGATGGGGTGGGTATGATGGTGAAAGAGGGATAATGACATGGGGTGGGGGGGCGATGATGGGGGGGTCTGATGGTGTGAGAGGGATAATGACATGGGGTGGGGGGGTGATGATGGGGGGGTCTGATGGTGTGAGAGGGATAATGACATGGGGTGGGGGCGATTATGGGGGGGGTCTAATGATGTGAGAGTGATAATGACATGGGGTGGGGGGGGCGATGATGGGGTGCGTATGATGGTGTAAGAGGGATAATGACATGGGGTGGGGGGGTGATGATGGGGGGGTCTGATGGTGTGAGAGGGATAATGACATGGGGTGGGGGGTGATGATGGGGGGGTCTGATGGTGTGAGAGGGATAATGACATGGGGTGGGGGGTGATGATGGGGTGGTCTGATGGTGTGAGAGGGATAATGACATGGGGTGGGGGGTGATGATGGGGTGGTCTGATGGTGTGAGAGGGATAATGACATGGGGTGGGGGGTGATGATGGGGTGGTCTGATGGTGTGAGAGGGATAATGACATGGGGTGGGGGGTGATGATGGGGGGGTCTGATGGTGTGAGAGGGATAATGACATGGCAGCAAATAGAAATGGTGATACCGGAGAGGTTTGGGAGGGATGATGGTGGGACCATCACTGGAACATGTCACGGAGATCGAGGAGTTAAGGAGGGATAAGGGCCGGGTATGGACAGGGTGTTGGAGGATTAATGACTTATGAAGGAATGACCCAAACTAGAAAGAGGACAATGAGAGGAGGGCCGGGACCCGGAGATGAGGGGCCGATGATAACGGCGTTACTAATCTACGCGTCCTTCTGACTGTCCATTCCTGGTCATCTTCTCCTCACAGCTGGGATTATCCGAAGCCTCTGCTGGGTCACGGACTTTTCTCCCATAATCCTCAGCATTAAGTCCTCGTACCGGCCCGCTGGTCCAACTCTGTATCTGGTCCGCCAATCTATTTGGCCAATCAGTCCTCGGACGGAGGTTAAAGATTTCCTCCGGCTGCCAACAAAACAAAAAAATGGGGGCTCTGGGGCTTTGGACCGATTTTAATGCGGACCCCCAAACCCAAAATCAGCTAGAGGATCATAGACGTGAGTTATGATCTCATCAAAAACCCGATAATGTCTGCCGGGGGTTCTAGGAGGGATCGAGCGGAGGCAGCGTATGATATCATCATGCACTCGGGGGCCACAGAGCTCGACCGGGTCTATGAGCCGCCGCCAGTCACCACGGTCTCTCGGGAATCGGCCCTCGGGAATCGGCTCTCGGGAATCGGCCCTCGGGAATCGGCTCTCGAGATTTGGCCCTCGGGAATCGGCTCTCGGGAATCGGCCCTCGGGAATCGGCTCTCGGGAATCGGCTCTCGAGATTTGGCCCTCGGGAATCGGCTCTCGGGAATCGGCCCTCGGGAATCGGCTCTCGGGAATCGGCTCTCGAGATTTGGCCCTCGGGAATCGGCTCTCGGGAATCGGCCCTCGGGAATCGGCTCTCGAGATTTGGCCCTCGGGAATCGGCTCTCGGGAATCGGCCCTCGGGAATCGGCTCTCGGGATTTGGCCCTCGGGAATCGGCCCTCATGAATCGGCGTCTCGCACTCGCGGTTATTTTTAGTGGCTGATTTCATAAAACCTGATAATTTACCTTCTTGTCTAACGTGTTAAACCGGTGGGGGGGGGGGCTGTAAATCACTTCTCACTGACAATCTGATAATAAATAGTAACATAACAAGTGCTGGTGGGGGTGGAGTGCAGAGGGGGTGCAATGCATGGAGGGATTCTGCTAGAGAAGGGGGAGAGGTTCAGACGGACGCTTCTAACCCAGCATCAGATTGGGACAGATGGCCCCAAAATGCTGTTTTGACACAGAGAGTCATAGACCAGAAAGAACTAAACGCCCTCCACCCGTCTCTCCTCAAACGCCCTCCACCCGCCTCTCCTCAAACGCCCTCCACCCGCCTCTCCTCAAACGCCCGCCTCCCCCAAATGCCCTCCTCTAACCGCCCTCCACCCTCCTTTCCCCAAACGCCCTCCTCTCCCCAGCCTCCTTCCACCCGCCTCATCCCAGCTTCCCTCCACCCACCTCTCCCCAAACGCTGTCCGCCCGCCTCCCCCAAATGCCCTCCACCCGCCTCCCCCCAAACGCCCTCCACCCGCCTCCCCCCAAACGCCCTCCACCCTCCTCTCCCCAAACGCCCTCCTCTCCCCAGCCTCCCTCCACCCTCTTCAGCTTCCCTCCACCTGCCTCCCTCCATGTTCCATCCATGATACTCCCCACCTTCACACCATCAGCCTCTCTCTCTCTCCGTCAGACTCTCGCTGCTGCTTCTCGTATTCCGTTATTAGCACAGTTTTCTCGAAAAAAAAAAAAGGCTAAAAAATGTAAATCGTTGGCTTTTGTGGGGTTGTAAGTCACGATAATGAGAGTGCGTGGAATGAGAGCGCGTGGAATGAGAGCGCGTGGAATGAGAGCGCGTGGAATGAGAGCGTGTGACGCTCTGCGAGGTGACAGAAAACGCTCCGGGATCTCTGGCGTGTGATAAACGGAGAGAGAGCTGTGAAACAATTCACAGAGCCCCCCAGGCACAGAGGCATTAATTACCCCCCCCCCGCACTCTCATCACTCTGGGGTCTCAGGCATTCCCAGCCGGAGACCAACATCAGGGGGCTTTTATCAGAGACGTGTTCAGGGATGCTGAGATGTGGGGCAAAGGGGGGCAATCTGTTCCCTGTCCTGAGGTTCTCTCTTATCCCCTCCCCAACCCTGCTTGAATCAATCAGCAACGATGGATCTGCCATGTGGGCCACGTGTCTGAGGAGCCCACTGCTATCTGGGTTGAGCCCGGACGCCCTCGTCATAGAGACGTAAAAAGCATGATTTAACTCAATGTGTTGTTTAAAGACCCGCGCATGTTCTTCTCACCGGCCGCCCGTCTCTCGCAGGAGCCGTATTACATTCGCTGCATTAAACCCAACGACCAGAAGTCCCCGGCTCTGTTCGATGAGCGGCGCTGCCGGCACCAGGTGGAGTATCTGGGTCTGCTGGAGAACGTGCGCGTGCGGAGAGCCGGCTTCGCCTACAGACAGCCCTACGAGCGCTTCCTACAGAGGTACCAGCCGGCCCTGTATAATGTATAGATAAATCAGTGACCGGCCCCCTGTATAATGTATAGATCAATCAGCGACCGGCCCCTGTATAATGTATAGATAAATCAGTGACCGGCCCCCTGTATAATGTATAGATAAATCAGTGAGCTGACCCCCTGTATAATGTATAGTTAAATCAGTGACCGGCCCCCTGTATAATGTATAGATCAATCAGCGACCGGCCCCTGTATAATGTATAGATAAATCAGTGACCGGCCCCCTGTATAATGTATAGATAAATCAGTGACCGGCCCCCTGTATAATGTATAGATAAATCAGTGACCGGCCCCCTGTATAATGTATAGATAAATCAGTGACCGGCCCCCTGTATAATGTATAGATAAATCAGTGACCGGCCCCCTGTATAATGTATAGATAAATCAGTGACCGGCCCCCTGTATAATGTATAGATAAATCAGTGACCGGCCCCCTGTATAATGTATAGATAAATCAGTGACCGGCCCCTGTATAATGTATAGATAAATCAGTGACCGGCCCCCTGTATAATGTATAGATAAATCAGTGACCGGCCCCTGTATAATGTATAGATAAATCAGCGAGCCGACCCCCTGTATAATGTATAGATAAATCAGTGACCGGCCCCTGTATAATGTATAGATAAATCAGCGAGCCAGCCCCCTGTATATCTTGTGGTTAAATGAGTGTGAGACCTGCGTGTCCTCTTCCCGTAGGTATAAAATGACCTGTGAGTACACCTGGCCCAACCACCTCATGGACTCAGACGAAGAAGCCACCAGAGCTCTGATCGAACAACACGATTTCCAGGACGACGTGGCCTACGGGCTCACCAAGGTTTTCATCCGGACGCCGCGGACGCTTTTCAGCCTGGAGCAGGAGCGGAGTCAGCTCATCCCCATCATCGTCTTACTGATCCAGAAGGTAGGAAGCCCCGGCGAGTAGCGGTGGATAGCAGGCGTCCGGCGCGGGTGTTGGTGGGTACCGGTGGATAGCAGGCGTCCGGCGCGGGTGTTGGTGGGTACCGGTGGGTACCGGGGGGTAGCGGGCGTCCGGCGCGGGTGTTGGTTGGTACCGGCGGGTAGCGGGCATCCTGCGCGGGTGTTGGTGGGTAGCGGGCGTCTGGCGCGGGTGTTGGTGGGTACCGGCGGGTAGCGGGCGTCCGGCGCGGGTGTTGGTGGGTACCGGTGGATAGCAGGCGTCCGGCGCGGGTGTTGGTGGGTACCGGTGGATAGCAGGCGTCCGGCGCGGGTGTTGGTGGGTACCGGTGGGTACCGGGGGGTAGCGGGCGTCCGGCGCGGGTGTTGGTTGGTACCGGCGGGTAGCGGGCATCCTGCGCGGGTGTTGGTGGGTAGCGGGCGTCTGGCGCGGGTGTTGGTGGGTACCGGCGGGTAGCGGGCGTCCGGCGCGGGTGTTGGTGGGTACCGGTGGATAGCAGGCGTCCGGCGCGGGTGTTGGTGGGTACCGGTGGGTAGCGGGTGTTGGTGGGTACCGGGGGGTAGCGGGCGTCCGGCGCGGGTGTTGGTTGGTACCGGCGGGTAGCGGGCATCCTGCGCGGGTGTTGGTGGGTAGCGGGCGTCTGGCGCGGGTGTTGGTGGGTACCGGTGGATAGCAGGCGTCCGGCGCGGGTGTTGGTGGGTACCGGTGGGTAGCGGGTGTTGGTGGGTACCGGGGGGTAGCGGGCGTCCGGCGCGGGTGTTGGTTGGTACCGGCGGGTAGCGGGCATCCTGCGCGGGTGTTGGTGGGTAGCGGGCGTCTGGCGCGGGTGTTGGTGGGTACCGGCGGGTAGCGGGCGTCCGGCGCGGGTGTTGGTGGGTACCGGCGGGTAGCGGGCGTCCTGCACGGGTGTTGGTTGGTACCGGCGGGTAGCGGGCATCCTGCGCGGGTGTTGGTGGGTAGCGGGCGTCTGGCGCGGGTGTTGGTGGGTACCGGTGGATAGCAGGCGTCCGGCGCGGGTGTTGGTGGGTACCGGTGGGTAGCGGGTGTTGGTGGGTACCGGGGGGTAGCGGGCGTCCGGCGCGGGTGTTGGTTGGTACCGGCGGGTAGCGGGCATCCTGCGCGGGTGTTGGTGGGTAGCGGGCGTCTGGCGCGGGTGTTGCTGGGTACCGGCGGGTAGCGGGCGTCCGGCGCGGGTGTTGGTGGGTACCGGCAGGTAGCGGGCGTCCGGCGCGGGTGTTGGTGGGTACCGGCGGGTAGCGGGCGTCTGGCGCGGGTGTTGGTTGGTACCGGCGGGTAGCGGGCGTCCTGCACGGGTGTTGGTGGGTAGCGGGCGTCCGGCGCGGGTGTTGGTTGGTACCGGCGGGTAGCGGGCGTCCTGCGCGGGTGTTGGTGGGTAGCGGGCGTCTGGCGCGGGTGTTGGTGGGTACCGGCGGGTAGCGGGCGTCCGGCGCGGGTGTTGGTGGGTACCGGTGGGTAGCGGGTGTTGGTGGGTACCGGGGGGTAGCGGGCGTCCGGCGCGGGTGTTGGTTGGTACCGGCGGGTAGCGGGCATCCTGCGCGGGTGTTGGTGGGTAGCGGGCGTCTGGCGCGGGTGTTGGTGGGTACCGGCGGGTAGCGGGCGTCCGGCGCGGGTGTTGGTGGGTACCGGTGGATAGCAGGCGTCCGGCGCGGGTGTTGGTGGGTACCGGTGGGTAGCGGGTGTTGGTGGGTACCGGGGGGTAGCGGGCGTCCGGCGCGGGTGTTGGTTGGTACCGGCGGGTAGCGGGCATCCTGCGCGGGTGTTGGTGGGTAGCGGGCGTCTGGCGCGGGTGTTGGTGGGTACCGGCGGGTAGCGGGCGTCCGGCGCGGGTGTTGGTGGGTACCGGCGGGTAGCGGGCGTCCGGCGCGGGTGTTGGTGGGTACCGGCGAGTAGCGGGCGTCTGGCGCGGGTGTTGGTTGGTACCGGCGGGTAGCGGGCGTCCTGCACGGGTGTTGGTGGGTAGCGGGCGTCCTGCACGGGTGTTGGTGGGTAGCGGGCGTCCGGCGCGGGTGTTGGTGGGTACCGGCGGGTAGCGGGAGTCCGGCGCGGGTGTTGGTGGGTGACGTTACGTGGCTGTTGCAGTGAGCTATACGTGGCGGGGGACGTTATACCCACTCCACAGGCAGGGCTCATCTTCCACGGGGGGGCATTGTAGACACCAGACGGGGGCTGCTGGTTCTCCTTGTGAGAATTAATGCTTTACGTCTCTGACTGTTCGGTCAGCTATACGCTCTTCTGTGCCTCCGCTTCCGGTAACACGGGGAGTGCCGACACCTGTTCGCAGGCAGAAGACACCACGCTTCAATCAGAAGGTAGAGGCAGAGAAGAGGATGTCGCTGCCTTCCGAGAAAATCCATCCCACAGACAGCGCGGCCGTTAATCCAACAGAAGACTTTCCCTTAAACCCCTAAAAGCTTGGTGTCCGGGGGGTATATACCCCATACCTTCTAACCATACCTTTCCCCAGGCGTATATATCCCATAGCATCTAAGTATGGTTTCCCCGGCGGTATATACCCCATATCTTCTATTTTTTCCTTGGGGGTAAATACCCTATATCTTTTACAGTGCCCCCATACCTTTTATGGTGTCCCCGGGGGGTATATACCCCATATCCTCTATGGTGTCCCTGGGGGGTATATACCCCATATCCTCTATGGTGTCCCCGGGGGGTATATACCCCATATCCTCTATGGTATCCCCGGGGGGTATATACTCCATATCCTCTATGGTGTCCCCGGGGGGTATATACCCCATATCCTCTATGGTATCCCCGGGGGGTATATACTCCATATCCTCTATGGTGTCCCCGGGGGGTATATACCCCATATCCTCTATGGTGTCCCTGGGGGGTATATACCCCATATCCTCTATGGTGTCCCCGGGGGTATATACCCCATATCCTCTATGGTATCCCCGGGGGGTATATACTCCATATCCTCTATGGTGTCCCCGGGGGGTATATACTCCATATCCTCTATGGTGCCGTGTCCTGCTCCGAGCTGTCATGGAAGGGGGTGCGGAGCTCGGGGTATTTGTAAGTTAGGAGAAGACTCCTGTCGGGTCTAATCAGCTGCCGGGCGGCTGCGCTGAGTTCGGCCGTCAGGACGCATTATGGCAGCGAGGAGCGGACGCCGTTACCCCGGACTGAACCACGCGCGTCAGACACGGGGGGCCACACAAAATAAACACAAATATCCACTGAGCTAACAATCCCCCCCCCGCTGTCACTTTATATATATATATATATTTACAATATTTTTAATGACGTCCGAGTTTTATTGGCATAATTTGCGATAAAAGATTAAATTGAGGAAAAAATGAGCCGTGAGAGCGCTACGGACTCTGCGGGCGCTATATAAATAAATGGAATGTAACGGGTTAAAGCACCGCCTGGAAAGTGTGAGGATTGCGGTGTTCATGGATTGGCAGCGATTTGGGGTAAAAAAAAAAAACCTCAGAATCCCCCCGAGACACTGAGATTGGGATAAAAACCCTCAGAATCGCCCCGAGACACTGAGACTGGGGTAAAAACGCTCAGAATCCCCTGGAGACACTGAGATTGGGGTATAAACCCTCAGAATCCCCCCGAGACACTGAGACTGGGGTAAAAACCCTCAGAATCCCCCTGAGACACTGAGATTGGGGTAAAAACCCTCAGAATCCCCCCGAGACACTGAGTTTGGGGTATAAACCCTGAGAATCTGCCTGTTCACCCCGGAACCCTGCCTTTGTGTGACGCGTTTGCCCTTCATCCTGCGCAGGTCTGGCGGGGCACCATGGCCAGGAAGCGCTTCCGGCGGCTACGAGCCATCTACACCATAATGAGCTTTTATAAATGCTACAAAGTCCGGTCCCCACCTGATGGAAATCGTCACGCGCTTCCAGAACGTGCGCGGCATGCCGGACTACGGCAAGAGCGTGGAGTGGCCGGAGCCGCCGGCCGTCCTCTCCACGTTCCAGGAGCTCAGCAAGAACCTGTTTAAAAGGTATGTCATATTACTGGTCATTTTATATAGCGCCGTCATACTCCGCAGCGCGGTACAAAGGGATTATCTGGATCTATAGCTTTATTATCTAAAGTCTTAATTTTGGTTCATTTTAGGTGGAGAGCCAGAAAAATCATCAAAAACATCCCTCCCTCGGACATGACGCAGATCAAGAAGAAAGTGTGTGCGATGGAGGCTCTGCAGAACCTGCGCAGCCACGTCGGCTACCAGCGAGCCTGGAAACAGGATTACCTGTCCTGCGTGAGTGAGAGAGCGAGAGCTTATCCTGAGTGCGGGCGCGGGGCATCTGTCTGGGCACGGTATTTATAGAACACGGTATATATAGAACACGGTATATATATATATAACACGGTATACATAGAGCACGGTATATATATATATATAGAACACGGTATATATACGGTATATATAGAACACGGTATATATATATATAACACTGTATATATAGAGCACGGTATATATATATATATATATATATAGAACACGGTATATATATAGAACACGGTATATATATATATATATATAGAACGCGGTATATATATAGAACACGGTATATATATATATATAGAACGCGGTATATATATATAGAACGCGGTATATATATATATATATATAGAACGCGGTATATATATATATAGAACACGGTATATATAGAACACGGTATATATAGAACACGGTATATATATAGAACATGGTATATATATATATATATATAACACGGTATATATAGAACACGGTATATATATAGAACATGGTATATATATATATATATAACACGGTATATATAGAGCACGGTATATATATATATATATAACACGGTATATATAGAGCACGGTATATATATATATAGAACACGGTATATATATATAGAACACGGTATATATATATATATAGAACACGGTATATATATATAGAACACGGTATATATATAGAACACGGTATATATATATATATATATATATATAACATGGTATATATAGAGCACGGTATATATATATATAGAACACGATATATATATATATATATATATATATATATATATATATATATATATATATATATATATATATATATATATATATATATATATATATAGAACACGGTATATATATATATATATAGAACACGGTATATATAGAGCACGGTGTATATATATATATATATATATAGAACACGGTATATATATATATATATATATATATATATATATATATATATATATATATAGAACACGGTATATATATAGAACACGGTGTGTGTATATATATATATATATAACACGGTATATATATATAGAACACGGTATATATATATATATATAGAACACGGTATATATATATATATATAGAACACGGTATATATATATATATATAGAACACGGTATATATATATATATAGAACACGGTATATATATATATATATATAGAACACGGTATATATATATATATATAGAACACGGTATATATATATATATATATATAGAACACGGTATATATATATATATATATATATATATAGAACACGGTATATATATATATATATATATATATATATATATATATAGCACGGTATACATATATATATATAGAACACGGTATATATATATATATAGAACACGGTATATATATAGAACACGGTATATATATATATATATAGAACACGGTATATATATATATATATATATATATAGAACGCGGTATATATATATATATATATATATATATATATATATATATATATATATAGAACGCGGTATATATATATATATAGAACGCGGTATATATATATAGAACGCGGTATATATATATATATAGAACGCGGTATATATATATATAGAACACGGTATATATAGAACACGGTATATATATATATATATATATATATATATATATATATAGAGCACGGTATATATATATATAGAACACAGTATATATATATATATATATATATATATATATATATATATATATATATATATATATATAACACGGTATATATATATATATAGAACACGGTATATATATATAGAACACGGTATATATAGAACACGGTATATATATATATATATATATATATAACACGGTATATATAGAGCACGGTATATATATATATATAGAACACGATATATATATATATATATATATATATATAGAACACGGTATATATAGAGCACGGTATATATGTATATATATATATATATATATATATATAACACGGTATATATATAGAACACGGTGTGTGTATATATATATATATATATATATATATATATATATATATAGAACACGGTATATATATATATATAGAACACGGTATATATATATATATAGAACACGGTATATATATATATATATATATATATATATATATATATATATAGAACACGGTATATATAGAACATGGTATATATATAGAACACGGTGTATATATATATATATATATATATATATATACATATATATATATATAGAGCACGGTATATATATATATATATATATATATATATATAGAACACGGTATATATATAGAACACGGTATATATATAGAACACGGTATATATATATATATATATATATAGAACACGGTATATATATATATATATATATATATATATATATATGTATGTATATATAGAACACGGTATATATAGAACACGGTATATATATATAGAACACGGTATATATAGAGCACGGTGTATATATATATATATATATATATATATATATATATATATATAGAGAGAGCACGGTATATATATATATATATATAGAACACGGTATATATAGAACACGGTATATATAGAGAGCACGGTATATATATAGAACACGGTATATTGTTAGGGATATTAATGAGACAAAAGAGGTAAAACCAATATTTTATCGCACACGCAAAATAACGACGCTATTAATTATTGTAGGACCACATCCGCAATATTAATTTAAGGAGATACCCTATATTTTATCTCCGATCCTAAATTCTTTCAGATCGCCGAAAATTATAATTCAAATTAGATAGATATCACAATAATCAATCCAAAATATTATTTATTGTAAACACAATTTATTTTATATATATATGAGTCACACAGTGCATGATATAAAACACAAAATTCTTAAAACATGTCAAATTACATCAGTTCCAATTACAATATATTATCGATAGTTATCAATATGAATTACTACTTTATGAGTCTAACACACAATTAATTTCCAGTCCACTCAGCAACCAACAATGATAATCAGGGCGGTAATAAAAAGATCACTAACTCTATTATATATTAGTTCTACTAAATATGGCATTAAAAGTAATTTAATAATGTCTAAGAGTGTTAGTGAGATTTTAATAGATGCAAATAATGCCAAACTTCATCTACAGGTAAAATACCTTTTACATCATTGTCATTATCACAGGTTATAAGCTGCAGTCTCACAAGCCGTCATATACAATAAAGTCATATACAATAACGTCATATACTATAACGTCCTATACAATAACGTCATATACAATAACGTCATATACTATGTCATATACAATAACGTCATATACTATAACGTCATATACAATAATGTCATATACAATAACGTCATATACTATTTCCCAGAAACAGGGAATTCTATACGAAGAAGACAAAATTCACCTCTATTCAGAATAATAAAACCATTATATTTACCACCACTTGTTGCTGTGGTCCGACCGGTCCTCGTAGAAATTAATCCAGGTTCAGTGGCAAGAAATTAAGTGGAAAGCAATATAACTTTCTAAAAGTTATATAGGTTAGAACTCAAAGTAAAGAGTGACAATTATGGTGCCAGGATCTTAAGATTCCAATTCTCTGGGGTACATTTGGTGAATGAGTCCGTCGGGGTCTGTCTGTTTCAGGGTGCCTTCGTTTCAGGGTGAGTCTTAGGGTGAGTCCCTTAAATTATTAAAGACCTAAGCTTTTAAAGACCGGGCTCATTATCATAGCCTCCACCTCTTGATTGGAATTCTCCAATCATAACGGTGGGTTTTACCCATTATAATTAGGACTTCTACTCATATTTACACCGTTGTAATTTCTTAATTTACCTGCGAGTGACGCTCTGGTCTAAGAATTAACTTAAGACCGTTACATATGTGTTTGGAATTCATCCATGGTCCCCTTATCGTTAGATGTTACCTCCTAGATAGTAAATGAGGTCTCTGTAGTCACCCATATCTCCAGACGTTGCCTCCTAGGTAGTAAATTAGGTTTTGGTGGTCTTACGACGTATCCCCCATTCCAAGTTACATTCCTAAGGATATGCAGCGTCTACTCCTTAACTTTCTCATGGGAGATAACGTTAATTGGATCATATATACTGAAGCATCTGTATACTGAATACTCCTCTGTTCTCAATTATAGAGGAACAAAGACAGAGAAATAATCACTATATGATTAAATAAAATAAAGTGGCTCTGACTCCATTTTGTGCTCATGTAAAATACAGAATATATAGAATGCATGTTTTCCCTCATAAAATATCTGACAATATATATATATAGAACACGGTGTATATATATATATATATATATAACACGGTATATATATATAGAACACGGTATATATAGAACACAGTATATATAGAGCACAGTATATATATATATATAGAACACGGTATATATAGAGCACGGTATATATATATGTACAGTATATGTATGACACATTGTATATAGGACATGCTTTATGTAGGACGGTATATATATATATATATATATATACACACACGGTATATATAACACGCCTCCGTTAGACCCGTGCCGGTAACCGCGTCTCCCCTCTCGGTTCCTCGCAGGCTGCGGAGAATCCCCTCGGCGCGGCTCAGTTTTCCCAGACGCTGCAGGGTGTGAAGCGGAAAGCGGGTCACAGCGCCGTGCTGTTCTCCTGCCACATCCGAAAGGTGAGGCTACCTCTGTGCCGCACGCCGTCCGCGTCTGTCTAGAGCCCTTTATCTTGGGTTTATCCCCCGCTGTCTCTCAGTTATTTATTAATAAATAATAGAATATTAATGATGATGCAGAGCGGCCCCCGGTGAGCAGGGGCCCCGGGTCCCGGGGTGTAAATGGAGCCGCGGCGAGTCGTCGGATCGGATTTCCATCAACCTTTCCTGTTTAGGTTCCTCGGCTCCTTCCAGGTGTTTGGGGAGATGTCGGGATCCATCTCCGTCAGCTCACTGGGGAGAAAAAACTAGAGCTGCCTCTCGGGGTGACCTGTTGGGTGGAGGGCAGAGGCTCGGCCTGGGGGTAGAAGAGCCACGGAAACCATAAATCCCGTCGAGGAAGTTAATAATCTTTAGGATTTGGCGTTGTTTCGGGGGGGCAGTTAGCGGGTCCTGTGTTATGAGAGTGGCCCCCGGGGGCCGCTCCTCCTGCTTTTTGCTGTGACTTTCCTTCTGTATGTTTGCAGATTAATCGCTTTAAGAAGTGCAAAGACCGAGCGCTGCTCATCACCGACCTCCATCTGCACAAGCTGGACCCCGGCAAGCAGTACAAGGTCCTCCAGACGCTGCCCCTGGGCACGGTGAGTGTGGCCCCCCCCCCCGACTCTGAGACGCACGCCTAGGAGTCTGGGTGATTTTATCCATCCTGTAATACCCCCCCCGACTAATTTACCCCCTTCGGTGCAGTAACAGGAGGAGGCACTGGGTCCGCGCATGCCTTGCCTGCCCCATCATCGTCACGGTGCCAGGTTGGGGGCTTTCTACCGGTTACCTTACCTAAAATCATTAAAAGAAAGCAGCCCCCCCCGACCGGACCCCTGTGACATCACCAAGACCCAAAATATAAACAGAAGTAACTGGAGGGCAAAATCATTCATAAAAAGGCAAATGATGTAATAACTGAGAAATACCAACGGGGGCTTCTCAGAAATACCCCGACCCCCCGCCGCCGGGGCTAAAGTGCAACAAACCACGGGAGCCGCCGCCACCTGGCCCTATATACGGTTGCCGTATGGCCGGTGTTTGACCAGCTTGGCCATGTTGGTGGCCGGTTTGACTGGTACAGGACAACCTCCCCTGGTGGATGGGCAGATTCTCCGGGTTTTTACCCCAGTCTCGGGGTGAATGGGCAGATTACCCCAGAGTGCCTGTCCATGCGGGTGATACTCAGTCCTGCTGTAGCGCGCGGGGAGTCACTCGTTATTCCATAACGCGGCCACAAGCAGGGATTTTTGTCATATTTTTTTTTTCTCCGCTGCTTTTTATCCCGGTTGCCATGACAACATGAATTCTGAGTGCATCTCGGCAGCGAGGTCTCCCTGTCGGCCGGTGCCGGGCCCGTTCTCTCTGCTGTCATTATTTATGTATCAGGACCCTGCGCATGCTGAGGTGTATATGAGAGCTCACACAGGGGCGGAATAAGCTCGTTACTACCTGCTGATTGGCACTCTGGAGTTAGAATCATACCTACCATACTTACGTTAGATTGTAAGCTCCTTGGCCCCGTTATGCCTCATAGAGCCTCATAGAGTACCCAGTAAATCTAGAACCTCATAGAATCCAGTACAGCAGAACTCAGCACTTCTAGATCAGAGCTCCAGGCAGATTCTCCGGGTTTTTACCCCAGTCTCGACTTTTTCATATTCTCCTCGGATTTAATGATATCCGAGCGTCCCGATTGGTGCTTTTCTCCCTGCTATATCACAGCTGGAATCCCTGCTTGAACGCAGGTGACTCCATTCATCTTTACAAGTCACGGTTTCCATAACGATCGCTGCTAGAACCGTTCGGCTGCAGCCGCTAGCGAGTCCCTGCGATTGGATGTGTGTGATGGGTATTGAAGGGTTAATGTTAGTGCGTGCGGGTGTATCGCTGCTGTAATTGGATACTCAGTCCGCTCATGCACAGCCCGGACACCCCCACGCGTCGCGCATTCACCCAAAGAGTTAACCTCATCGCTTAGTAGATTGGCTTTTAAATGACATCATGGCCGCCGTATCATAAAAAATGGCCAATAGCCCCGGAATGCAGAGCCTCGGCCCTGATTGGCTGCCCCGAGCCGGGACTCTGACGGTCTCTTTAATTTAGACATATTGGTCCGAGGTGGAGAGTCTGCTCCAAGCTGATACCTTTTATTAGGCCAACGTAGAAAAATACGAAGCAGAGACCTCTGAGGCCTCAGAACATGGCGCCCAAAAATAAGATATCATAATATCGGGGCGACCTTGTGGGACCTCCTGGCCGCCTCTCACCGTGACTCTAACCCGCAGGTCACCGGACTGAGTGTCACCGGGGGCAGAGACCAGCTGGTGGTCCTCCACACGCAGAAACACCATGACATGGCCTTCTGCCTGCACCGCATGGAGCCCCCCACGGAGAACCGCGTCGGGGAACTGGTCGGGACCCTGCTTCACCACTTCAAACTGTGAGTGACCCTGTCCTGTATCTGCCCCATGCCCCTGTATCTGCTCCATGCCCCTGCCCCATGCCCCTGTATCTGCCCCATGCCCCTGTATCTGCCCCATGCCCCTGTATCTGCCCCTGCTTCTGCTTCATATCAATATCAACCTGCATTCAGGGCATGCACCCATCGGTTCTGCCCCCTGCGGGGCAAGACAAGAACAGCCAGCAATAGATAGAAAATAGATCAATGCATCCCGTGTGAACCCTGCGGCCCCCAGCGGCCCCCATCAGACTGAAAGGGGCGGGGCTGGGACCGCCCATCACTGGAGGGACTGGGTGGCGTCTGCTCGTTCATCAGCCTCGCGTCCGTCAGTCAGCGGAAGAATAATGGGAGTTATTTCCCCCGTTTAATTTATAAAGCCGTTCCCTGCTGTTTCTATACACATTATCGGGGCTTTTAGGGCCGTAGAACCCTGCGATCCCCTCATACCCAGCAAACATTCTGACTAAACAGGGACAGTTGGCTGGTATACTGATGACATGTTGCGTACAGTGCACATGTATTTTATTATCTGAAGTCTCTTTTCTGATGATTTACGCTGTTTTGGGTTTTTTCTGTAGCCTGTAATGCGCCTGCGCGGAGTAACAACGCACTTTTTTTTTTCTCGACAAACGTGATAATTAGCGCCGGGACTCTGTAACGAGCTGAGATCGGCGTGATTAGCGCCGCGCAGGATCGCCACTGAGTTATTCACGCCGCTGCGATGCGGAGTAGTGGGAGTGGGAGTCGTACCAGCGATCCCTGCTTACGAATGGTGCCGGAAACATAGATTTCAGTCATTCCGATAAGTCCGGCGAATGTATGGAGTGGCGGGGGCTGCGCAGGCGGATTGCACCTGCCCCCCCACCTTTAATCTGCCTTCTGCCCCCGAGTGCCGGTTACTTACGCCATTTAATGAAATTACAAATCCATCAGTCCCCTGCGGCTCCCATTTACAGAGGTTGGGGTAACGTGAGGTCGGGGGTCACCATCTGCCCCTCCTGGTCCGTATTAAAGCCCCATGTAGAGACCACTGGGGAGCTCAGCCATCCATCTGTCGGGGGATCTGGGGGCCGACGTCTTGGAAAAGCCCCTCCGCCTGCAAAGGACACAGAGCCTGAGCTGGGGCACTTAGGCCAGCGGCTCCCGATGTGATGGCCCCGGGGGGCCAAGGGAGCCCTTAATGGAGGGCAGCTTTGTAGTTTGGGGAGAACAGAGGTGACAAAGGAACTCTGGGTGCGGCTGGGAGTGCTGGGAGTGAGAGGGGATTCCAATAAAATGGTATACGTTTCGGGCTTGGAATGGGGGTCCTCGTCCCCAAACCCGAGAGAATTCTTCTGGCAGAATGTTTAAATTATATATAGAGAGAGCGACTGGCTGTTAGTGATGGGAATGGGATACTGAATGGTGAATGCATGGCGTGCTGCTGGTTACCAGCTCCCAGGAGCTTACAATCTACGCCCCTTCATTCCAGCTGTCCAGAAAGCCCCAAACAAGCCAATTACTGAAGCGTGTGGCCGGCCTCCATCTGTTAACCGGCCTCCGGGATTCTGACACGCCGAGCGCCGGCGGCCTCATCCAGACTCAGGGCAGACTTACTGCTCTATCCCCAGTGATGCTGAGACCGCTGTGACGCCTCGGCAAAGCCTCGATTATCTGGTTGAGGTGACCTCCGGGGGTCTCAATAACGTTACAGTAATCCCCGTGAGTCTCGGTCAGGTCGCGGCGTGGGGGGGGCTGCTGCCGTTACCCGGCCATTCGCTCGAGGAATTTCTTTATTTTATACCCTTTATGGTTAAAATGCATTTTTTTAATGGTTTGGGTCGGGGCGGGAGTGGATACGGCAACCGCACTAAGCCCCCTCAACTTAAGGCTGTAGTGATTGAAAAGCGTGGGCAATCTGGGGACTTTGGGGGAGATCACGGCTTGTGGCCCCTATGTTTATAGTCCTGGTTTCAGTTATAGCGGAATGTGACTCCCATCAGTCTCAGGCAGCCTTTGGCCGTCGCAGCCGACAGCAGCTGGATTGCCGCCGGTTAATGAATGAATCCCCCGGATCGGCAGGTGGCAGACGGAGCAGATATCACGAGGCCAGGCGGCAACCATCCGCTCCCAGCCAGACACGGCTAATAGAGACATTTTGGAGGAACGAGCGCTGGGGCCGTAGGCAGGAGGGGGGCGGACGGCACGGAGCGGCTGTCGGGGCCCCGCACGCTGCATTTAACATAAATTCAAATGGATTGCAGCCGCCTCTCTGCTACGACTGACTTAACAAACCCCTTCATTGCCAAACAAACCCAATCCATCCCCCACCTCCTGCGGTGCCAGGAACCCAGCGGCCATTGTTTCCTCACCGAGGAATCAGGAGAAACACCTGTGTTAAAGGCCACTTTAGAACACAAATGGTTAAACCCTGTGAGGCTTATACCATTCTCAGGGTGCGCTGACCATATCTAATGCCAAAACCCCCCTGTCGCCCCTCAAAGTGTTCCCTCCTCCTAAAAGCCCCCCGACGGACTCCTCTGAGCCCCCTGGGACGCGCTGCCCCAGCTGGGTCCCCCCGGCAGCTGCCTCCTGGCGGTCCGTGTCTCAGCGGATGCTCCGGGGTTTATGGCGGGACTAGCGGTGATGTCTGGAGGCGGCCTGGACTGGCCCCCCGGCCCCCCCGGTGCATGAAACTGCAGTGTGCTGCCCCTGGCCCTAAAGTGCCGGGCTGCTCCTTCATCACCAGGCCGGCCCGGTTACCGTGGAGTGGAGCCGCCAGCCCAAATCTCTACCAGATTATGACATTCGAGTAATTCGCCGGTTACCGACACGTCAGACGTTTTTGCCGTAACCAGGACGGTATTTCTGGCTGGAAGCAGACTTTTCATTCCGGTTTATTGCAGTTTCCATGGTTTTAGGGTGCTTTTTGTTGTTTTTTTTATGCAGAGTCTTGAACACAGGTGATCTCTATCAGTCCATGGGCTGGCTACCTGCCCTGCGAGCGTTGGCTGTTTGATTTCGGCGCTCACTGCGGTATTTTGTCGCGTTATGGCAACAAAAACCCGGCCAATAAGATAATCGACTTAAAAAAAAAATGGCCTAATTAGGGGAAATTCTAAAGAAAATGGGTTAAAATTCCGACAAATAAGAATACGTTTTCGGTGGCTGTAGAAATAACCCTGAGGGCCGGTGACAGAATTCCTGATTCCGGAAAGTTCCTGGCAAAGAACCGGAAGGATACGATGTATCTGCTGAAACGAAACGTATAACGGAAGCAGAGATCCGATCGTCACGCCCGCGATGTCAACGGAACCGGACGTTTTTATCACAGAATAATAATTCATAATAATAATAGTAATTAATAATAATGATGTCACCGACTACCCCATAAATGGCGTTCAAGGCAGAAATGTTTGTTTAGCGTTACGGGGGCTTCAGGGAGAAACCGGGGGGGGGCCGAAGCCCAACCAGCAGCTTGTAATAACCGTGCGTTACCGGGAGCGATTACAGCGATTAAACGCAGTATTAAAGGAACCGGGCGATCCATCGGAACCCTGCCCGCTGTATGGGGTTCTGGATTAAATGCTGAGGCCATTTCGTGCCTTATCTAGAACCGGCGTGTTGGAATAAATGCCGACTGTCCCGCGGCCCTGGCTCCAGTCCCAGTGATGGGATGGGTGAGGGGTCCCGGCTTACATATAGAATAAGAGCGAGCGCCCTGTAACGGGTGTCATGTCCTCATTCCGCCCCGGGGAGCGGCAGACGGCGCGTTGGGTGGGGGGCTTCCTCTGACCCCTTTAGGGAAGTGAGTGAAGATGAATGAAGATACCCGGGCGCTGACCTGCTGCGACCCTTTCATGAATGGAAAGCCTGTTCTGAATCTTGCCAGTGAATGGGTTAATCTCATGGATGCAGCCAGTTTAATGAAAAAGAACCGAATTCGGACTGGGGAGGAAGAAGAGTAGAATGAATGGGGGGGGGGGGTGAATTCAGCTAAAGGGGCAAAAAAACATAACACTGCAGACCATCCCATGTACTAGAATATTAGCCTGATGTTATTCCAGGGATGTAGGGGCTAAGGGACAGCGCAGAGGCCCGGGGACGCAGGGGGTTAATGCGCAGAGGGTCAGGGATGCAAGGGTTAATGCGCAGAGAGATACCCGGGGACGCAGGGGTTAATGTGCAGAGGCTCAGGGACGCAGGGGTTAATGCGCGGACGCGGCACGTATCACCCCGCGAGGCCGCCGCATTCAGCACCGCGGACAGCGCCGCCGGGACCGGCCGCTCATTAATTCCCGGGGAGCCAATGCACGTCTCACTCCGCTTATTGTGTGAAGCCGCCTCGAGTCCCGGAGCGGACATTTGGCGGGAGTGTGAGGGGGAGCGGCGTCTCACCGTGACCGCAATCGTCTCGTCACATGACGTCGGTCTCGTCCTTTGCAGCTACATTTCAACCGAGCAGCCTTTAAACCGCCAGCTAATCAGAACCCGGCAGGGAGAGGGTTAATTTTAAATCGATTAAACAAGCAGCGCGCAAGCACTCTCCGCGCGGTCCGAGCTCCCAAATCAATCCGCCCTCCGGAAAAACCCGGCTGCCCCAGTTTACGGACGGCGGCGAGATGTGCCGTAGGTTGCTAGGTAACCGCTCCAAAGCTCATTAATGGCTGAGACTAAATTCGGAGCCCTGCGAGGGGGGGGGGGCGCGCGCGCTACGAAGGCTACAGCGTGGCCCCCCAACTAGGAGCGGGGGGGGGGCTTCCTTCCCTAGCAACACGGATCTGCCGCCAGCCGGAGGCTTCCTCCACCTCATCCTCTCCGGAGCTTCAGCTTCTCGCCGTTATCTCAGCTCTAGATGCCAAGGGGTCAGGTTTTAAAGCATACGCGTGGAAGAGTGTCCCAGCAGAGGTGGTAATGGCTTACACAGGACACGAATGTTAAAATGGAAAGACCTTTTTGCCTTGGAAACGGCGACATTAATCTGGCGGTTTACTCTAAAATCTGCGGTACTGGGAGGAACGGGCCGGCCCTCGGGGGCCACACTCAGAAACCAATCAAATGTTCCTAACCACTTTCCCTACTCCCGTCGCCTCAGATATCACGGTTGAAATGCCCAGGAGCCCCCAGCTGCGCGGTGTGTGTGGGGGGGGTTATTGGGTGAGGGCTGTGAGCGGAGCTCGGTCTCCCTTATAGATAAAAATGTTTTTAATACTTCAGGCTGAGGGGAAGCCGGTTAACCCCTTCATCAAAACTGACGCACCATTGACACCCACGGCCCCCGTATGGCGAGGGGTGGGTTTAACCCTACGGCCCCCGTATGGCGTGGAATGGCGGAGTGGGTTACCGAAAGGGGTCTCTGGCTTGTGGTGGTAATTAATGTTACGCCGACTCCATCCATCCCCCGTCTCAGGTGGGAGAGGGGCTGCTGTGACAGCTTCGCACTTACACGGCTGCCATGGCAACCACCGAGTGAGGCTCAGAGTGGAGGTCGGTCTACGCAGAAAGCTGCATCGTAGCGGTAGACGGCGGGGTCCGAGTTTTGGAGTAAGGGGGTATTTGTTGGTCACTGGGGGCAGCAGGAATGTGAGGTGGCAGTTTGAGCTTCGCTGCCCGTCTGCGTTTCGCCCGTTAAATGCCAAATCGGCTTATTATAAAAAACATCACTTTGTGAAAAACGAGGCTGATCGGGGCAGGTGAGAGACGCCGCCGGCAGACGGGGCAATTCCCGGGGGTCCGCCGCAGACAGCAGAGACCCGATTCTGTCACCGGCCCTCCTGAGCCGGGAGACGAGCCGTTAGCCCCGGGGGCATAAATCCCATCTTACAGGACGGGGCAGAGCGATGGAGGGAATGGCAGAGGAACGCGCCGGGGAAGCCGAGGCTTTTGCCCCTGATATCAGTGTCCTGGCCCCCCTCCCACCCCCGCTCATGCCCTCGGTCACATCTCCAGGGGCAGTTTCTGCTTCTGAGACCCACAGAGCGCCTCGCCCGGGTGATAATGCTGCTCCGTGGCAGTTGCCCCACGGTTTAGCTCTGAGGGTACGGATCGGGAGACCGCGGGGCAGAAGGCTCGCTGGATTCCTCTAAATGTAGATCTCCTCCTGGGACACGTTCTAGATCTTTCCCCCGCCCCCCCCTCTCCACGTGCCCCGGGGCCCCCCTCTCCACGTGCCCCAGCTGATCCCCCGCCTCGGTGAGCTCGGTATAAATAACACGTTCTGTATCGCAGTCACTTAGAGGCAATTAGAAGCCGCGCGGCTCGGCCGCCCCTCACTGAGCTCTTTGTTTCTGCCCTCGGCCTCCATCGTGTTTCCTGTCAGCACCGCAGGCGGCCCCCGGGGGCCACGAAGCCACATGCAGCACACATGAAGCTTTTAGAATTACCCCGCTGTCCCCAGTGTTTAAAGGGTTTCCTGGGCAGATTGGTAGAGTTTTTGCCCCGGTCTCGGGGTGAAGGGGCAGATTCTGGGGTCACACAGTCTGGAGCCGACCCTCCTCTGATTTAATGATATCTGTGCATCCTGATCGGCTCTTTTCTCCCTGCTATATCACAGCTGGAATCCCTGCTTAAATGCAGGTGATTCCATTCAGAGTATCTTCACCTCCTGACAAGTCACGGTTTCCATAACGACCGTTATTGGAACCGTTCGGCGGCAGCCGTTAGCGAGTCCCTGCGATGGGGTCTGTGTGATGGGTATCAAAGGGTTAATATTTGGTTATTCTCTGGGGCAGATGATTTGGAAAGATGCCCTTTGGGGGCGGGGCGTCTAATCCGTTTAAACCCAAAGCCCCCGGCCAGTGAGGGGCAGCTCTGGCTCTCTGTTCCTACACAACTATAGCAGCTTAATGGGGAGGAATAATGAGAAGGACTCTAGTAAGTTAAGCAAATACCCTCATTGGCTTCTTTGGTGTCACATGACAATAAAGTGTTCCCGACAAAAATAATGCTTTGGGCAAAACTGTAGCTCGCGTAATAATGATTTGCCCCTGTGTGAGACGCTCTGTCTGTTTCTGCCCCGTGCGGGGTAACTCACCGTGTCCCCCCCCCCCCTGTCTGCCCCGCAGGGAAAACCGGCAGCTGTCAGTCACGGTGACGGATTGCATCCAGATGAACGTCCGGGGCAGGAGGTGTCTGGTTACCGTGGAGATGCACAGCGCCGCGCAACAACCCGACTTCCGCCAAGAACGCAACCGCCTGGTGCTAATGTGGCCGGGGAAATAGAGGGTCCGGCGCACACCGCGGGGGCCCCGGACACCCCGTACACCGCAGGGGCCCCGTACACCGCGGGGGCCCCGGACACCCCGTACATCGCAGCCCTAAACTCCTGCAGCATAAAAACAGAACATTCAATCATCTGAAGAAGAGACCGCTGAGGTTTCTCACAATCAGAGACTCCGAGAGAGAAATGTCGTTATTTTTATAATATTTATAACGCCGCGGATGACGTTCAATAAATAAATGCTTTATTAAAAAATAAATACCCCTAGTTGGTATTCGGGGGGCAATTAATGCTGGGGTAGAATGTGCTGTTTACCCAGACAGCCCCACCGGCATACCTCCCAGGTGTCCTCTTTTAGACTGGCAGTCCTGAATTTCAGACACTGTCCCATCCAGCAGCCCCGCTGGCAGTGGGGGTCGGTGGGCCGCGTCGGGTGATGCCCAGGTCCGGGGTATGTTTTGCGGGGCAATCAGTGGCCGGGGTATATAATCCATACACTGAGGATTCTAATAACCTCCCCACACCCCAGCTGGGGCACTTCTCTGCATCACCAAGAAACGCAAAGGGTTAACTCAGAGCAGACATGCCGGGTTTGGCCCAGAAGATGCCCGTGGGGGGGGCACTTATTGCCCTCTATTTGAGTTGAGATCATGTATATGATGCAGGTGACCCCAGCCCTGCCGGTACCCCGCTCCTCCCCTACCTGCCCCGTGCCCCACTTCATGTTTCTTTGCCGCCACCTTTAAGATGTCCGCCTTCTCTGCGGGGGGGCTTTACATTATTTATTAATATAAGGAGCGGGGGTCCGCAGGAAGCAGCGCCCCTCACCGTTTCTCTCGTGTGTTTTTTGCGTGTTCTGGTTAGCGTGTTACATTACGGTTGTGATGTGTTTTGCGTTGTTTCCCCCCGGACAGACACGTTCCTTCCCCCTAACCCCATATTCCCCTTAGTCCTCCCCGGTGCCTGTTCTCTAGTCGCCCCTCTGCCCGTACTTTTTCCCGAGTTACTTTGCATCTGGCCCGCTGTGTCTTATCTTTACTGGTGGTCCGGGACCTGCGGAGACTACCCACGCGGAGGTCAGCAGTGAGGCTCGGGGTCTCTCGAATCACCCGCTGTATACAGTAATATAACCCCCAGCGCTGTATACAGTAATATAACCCCCCAGCGCTGTATACAGTAATATCACCCCCCCCGGCGCTGTATACAGTAATATAACCCCCAGCACTGTATACAGTAATATAACCCCCCAGCGCTGTATACAGTAATATAACCCCCAGCGCTGTATACAGTAATATAACCCCCCAGCACTGTATACAGTAATATAACCCCCACCGCTGTATACAGTAATATAACCCCCAGCACTGTATACAGTAATATAACCCCCAGCACTGTATACAGTAATATAACCCCCCAGTACTGTATACAGTAATATAACCCCCAGCACTGTATACAGTAATATAACCCCCAGCGCTGTATACAGTAATATAACCCCCAGCACTGTATACAGTAATATAACCCCCAGCGCTGTATACAGTAATATAACCCCCAGCGCTGTATACAGTAATATAACCCCCAGCGCTGTATTCAGTAATATAACCCCCCAGCGCTGTATACAGTAATATAACCCCCAGCGCTGTATACAGTAATATAACCCCCAGCGCTGTATACAGTAATATAACCCCCAGCACTGTATACAGTAATATAACCCCCCAGCGCTGTATACAGTAATATAAATAAAGAAGATCATTGGATAAACAGCCGTTGGTTCCATTTGAAATGTTTTATTTTTAACAAAAAAAAAAAGTGCCACGGTTATAGTCGTTTGATTTGAGGGGACCCCGTCCCATCCGCAGACCCCGCGCGGCCGTCTCATTGGCTGGGTGAAGGGCTCCGGGTATCGCTGTCCGGGTTCCGTTTCGCGCGGATTCTGTAAAGTTTGTGGAATCTTCTCGTTCCCTCAGAACCCGGCGGGGACGATTTTTACTTCAATTTCCAGCCATTTGGTCATCGTGGCAAATGCCCCCCCCCCGAAATAAATAAATAAAAGCCCCCGAAGCCTCGGTACCCTTGAAACAGAGCGAAGACCCCTGAGCTTCGAGCCAGAGATTCCAGTGTTACCACGTATAAAAAAAAAGACAACCGGAGAGAACCCGACGCGTTCTGCGCAGATCTCCGCCGATCCGCGAGGAGGAAACGGTCTGACGGAGCCCCGCGCTCCTCCCAGAAACGCATTTACAAAGAGGGGAGGAAAAAGTCAACACCAAATTCTTGCATGCACCACACACACGGAACAGAGAGCGATAATTCCCGTCGGCGGAACGTATTTACAGACAGCGCGGCTTCACTTAGAGCGTTAATAAAACTAATTTACTTCTAAATACAAAGTCGGGGGAGAATCGGCACCCCAATATTTTAAAGGTGCCACCCGTGGGGACCCAGGAGCTAAAAAAGGGGCTACGGGGTTACAAAGACAGAGTCATTCCGGAGAACAGCGGTACAAGTGGAGCAATCACCATAGCAACCAGAGCAATTGTTCTGTAGACATAACCCCCAGCAGCAAATCCTCGATGTCTCCCGAAAAGAGGAAAGGAAGGTGGATCCAACCGCCAGACTACAACTCCCATTATCCTAGGATTGTGGGGTGGCTCAACAGCTGGAACGGCTGCTTCCTTCCGGGTGATCCTGGGGGGGGCTATGGTTTGGTTAAGAAGCCGTTCTGGATATCGCAATCTACCAGTTCTAGATCTGGGCTTTCAGGATCAGGTCCATCGGGTGACATCATGCGGGACCCGGGACAGGAAATGTGGCAAGAAGTGACAGCGTCTGACCAACACCTAGAACAAGCAGCAGCGATTTCTGATCTAGAACTTAGAAGGAAACGTAACATAATCGAGAACACGGAGAACGCAGATCAAGAAAAAACAAAAACACTCGTCTTTCATTCCCATTATATTGGGGTTTTTGCCCGTTCTTGGCTTTTAACCCCTTTGTTTTCCCCAAATATCGATTCTCGATCACACAGCCGGAACCCTACAGAAGACGTCTCTCCGGGCCGAAGCCCCCCGACGTCAGGGTCTAGAAGCCGGCCAATAGATCTAAACCGTTTCTGGGTCAACGAGAAAATTGGCCAAAGCCACGGAATTCCCGGGGACCGGGAAATAATTATCAGGGTTTCAGAAGATTCCGAGGACCTGGGATTGGCCGAGTCTTCGGCGCCGTCCAATCAGAAAGCTTCGCTGTAGAAATCTTTTCTGGATCTTTTCGAGGCGTTGCCGTAGGCGACCGTATCTAGATACCAACGGCTGGACAAAGGTTTGCTTAAATCTGCTTTCTTTTTATATATCAGTACAAATGTATCTCAGGAACCGGAGTTTGGGGAACAAAAAGAGTGCCAGGAATTGTCCAGAACACACAAGGCGCTCTAGAACCCGTTAGAACCGCATTAATTTTTTTTTATCAGCTAAGAAAATAATTAATTGAGAAGCGTCGGCGCAAATTATCACCGCATAAAAACGGTGCGATTTCACGCACGGCGCCGGGTCCGGCGGTTAAACCGGTTCTATCCAGCGCGGTTCTACTAAACGGTAACGCCATGGAGACCAAGCGCTCAGTCACACTACGCACCGCGGCGGGTCTAATCGCAATATCCACCGCCGACAGATTCTAACACCAGAAACGGCAGCCAGATCTTTATTTAACCCTTTGCATATCTGCGTCACTCAAAGGGTTAAATACAGCATTCTAGAAAACCATCTGTTAAATAAAAAAACCCCAAAACCTGATGTTTCTCGCGGCCCCGTTTTCTCTGCATGCAGTATTATTTCTCAATTAAAATGATAAATCCTCTGCATTCTGAATTAACTTGTGCGGTAAAACAAAGTGGGTGGAGTTAGCACTAATTGTTTTTTTGAATGGCATGCACCCGGGTTATATATATATATATATATATAACACCCCCCCCACCCGCAGTAATAATTATAATTTACTGATCAAATCGAACGAACCAGGAGACGGGGAGATGTCGTCACACACGCCAGGCTTCACGGAACACGTCTCACAACACGCTACATTACCCCGGGAGAAAGAAGTCAGCACATACTACACACGTCACAGGACACTAATGAACGGGGGCAACTTCCAGAACATGCCCCATCTGCCCAACCCCCCCCCCCCGAGCCAGCTGGGGAAGAGTTAAAGGCCAAGCTGCAGCTGCAGCGGGTCAAACACGTGAGACGCAGGAGGCCGTCGCATTATCAACAAATTGAATTTAAGAATAAAGTACATTATCAGGGGTCAGTACCAGCTGCACGGATTAACCCTTTCACGTCTCTGGCCAGGAAAACACCAACAAGTACCAGCATTTTTAACCCTCCCAGTACCAGAGGGGTTTCAACCCAACATCTCGGCCCATCGGTCAGGGAATTAGGAGAAGCGGATCTGCAACACCCAACACACACAGCCGACAGGGTGCGTTACAGTTAACCCTCTGCATTCACACACAGCTGCATCGAATGGGCCTGCGCGGGGGTCCGGCTCAGCTATTGATAAAATATAAGAGAGTAAAACCTCAAAACCCCCATTTTGCCTTCACAGGGGCTCTCAGTGGCGCATGTGCTGCGGGGCTGCATGGGGCATGGACACTGTGGACAGTAGATACCCCGGTGGTTGGGTTAACCCTGCGGTTTTTCCCCCAGTTGCCCCAGCATGCAGCGGTCGTAACGTCTCCTCGCCAGCGCGCACAGATTTAACTTAAAATGTCCACAAGGCAGATTAGCCCCCCGGATAAAGACGCCGTGCAATCCGCACCACAAGAGCTCACACTTCGCTGAACGATGGCCGAGGGTGGGGAATCGCGTTTAACTCATTTAGTGAGCGATCGCACTCTGGTCGCTGAATGAGTTAAACATCATTGCGTGTGTTACACTCATTACACGGTTGCGCACGCACATACAAACAAACATATCACACGCACACCGGCAATGTTTGCTTTAAATCACCGTCTTGTTTACAAAAAAAACCAGGCAAACAAACAAAGAAAATCAAACATGGCTGCTGCGTGTAATCCGCACATACATGTTACACGCATGTAGACGCTCAACACTCTGAGGAGCAGCAGGCAGCGGCATCTGCCCATTACACAGAAAGACGCAGAATCGGGGAGGAATATTTTGGCAGAAGTGGCAGCAAACGATAGACAATCCATTAACACTTTGTTCTCCGGAGCACCGAGCAATGCGTTTCAAAACACCAAGCCGCCTGGTGGAGCACAAGGGGTTAAACACAATGCGGCTGTAATACTCTGCATTTGGGATCGTACAGAAGCAGGAACCCCCCCCCTACCAAGGGTTAACATATTGCCTCCATAAATGACTTATTACCCCCCCCCCAGACATCAAGAGGGGGAAGGGCTTCTTCCTGCACCACGACCAAAACCATTAAAAACACTTAAAACGCCCTAAAACTGGTTAGTCGTGCCGTATTACGGAATTAAACAAATCTGCGTGTCACCCGGCGGGACCGAACCCTCCGCAGATGGCACCGCATTGTAATCCACCTGATTCAATCGGACAGACTTCAAAACAAGATTCCCAGCAAGCACCGGGGCCAGGCGGCAAAAACATGTCTGCCGGCCGACATCCGGAACCCCAAAACCCAACCCCCCCCGAAAATAAATAAATTATAAGAGGTAATCGAATCAACAAACCCCTGAAAGTAAAAGCTGACCCATCGCATCATGGAACCAAACACGGTAAAGAATCGTTCGATTTACAGCAAAAGAGCGTCCGGCGGACGGGGGCAACGGGGGCAACGCCGGCACCGCGCCGAGTCAGCAGGCTGGAGACACCGGCATCACCGCTTCCCGGCAGAAGAGGGTCAGCTCTTTGTGAAAGTCCACGGATTTTTGTTTGAATGAACGATACGAGGTGGATGGGAGTTGTTTTGGGGGATTGTCCGATACTGATGAGGAAATACTGATGAGGTCATGGATTGGGAGCGCTTTGGAAATCATTCTTTTTAGCAGCCGCTATCCATATGTAGAGAGGAACATAACGAGGTCCAGCAAAAAAAGATACTACTGAGTGAAGATATGGGGCGAGCGCCAGGCACTTCTTGGCCTAAAGTGACCCAAGACGCCTTGGGTTTCCATAACTTCCCAACATGGACAAAGCACAAAAGGTTGGAACATGGTCCTTTTTGGCTACTGGATCAAAGCTGGCCGGCGATGGTGGGTATCGCAACCGACCTTCAAGTGCTGTGATAAATCCGGACCATCGTTCTCCAGGGACAGTCACCGATCTAGAACTCTGGAGAACTCATCGCGGTTCCCTTCGTTTTTGAGGTCGGCGAAGACCTGGGTGAAGTAGTGAGGATCGGCGTTGATTCTCAACATCTTGGCGCTCATGGCATTGATGATGCAAAGACAACGGTCCCAGAAGGCATCTTTACCGGCTTCCACCAAGAAGGGCTTGAGAGGGTAGGAGATCTCATTACCCATGTAGGAATAGGACAGGTAGAGACAGGTCAGGAGAGTGGCTTGCAAGTCATGCTCGGTGGCCACCGAGTCTCCATCAATGACATCTCTGCAAAGCAAGTAGACAAAGACTACGTTGGCTGGTGTAACAAAGGCTTGGTCTTGCCATCCTTGGAGGAGCAGGGAGCGGTCAACGCTGCGGAGCCACAGAATGGGGTCTGTGGGCGACAAATGTTTAAGTCGGTAACACCGTCTGCAAAGGAACTCCCCGAGGCATTTCAGGAGCTCGCTGGTCGAGGCTTGAACAATGACCCTTTTCGGAGAGCCTCCACCGGTGGTGCTGGAGACCTTCTTGATGGAGGAGATCTGCTTGGAGCCAAGAGGCGCAAGAGGCTGACTGTCATAGCTGGAGAGATTGGCGCACGACAGGGACTTCTTCACATTCTCGTGGTTCAAGTGGGCAACGTCCTTCTGGTAATTGTTGTTGACCGTCCCTTTCCTGGAGGTCTTCTTTTTGGTGGAAGCAACCAGCCTCTTCCAGGTGAGCGCAGGGATAAACATAGAGTGTCTCTTTAGAGTCTTGTCGGGCTTCTGGCCGCTGCCCTTGCTAACACTGGTGTAATGTGCCAGCGAGCCAGACCCATCGTCATACAGGCTGGCCTTCCGAGACCCCGGAGACAGAGACAGCACCGTCCCCATACCGGCTAGAAGAGGCGCTCCGAGACGTAAACGCTGTGCAGGCAAATCAGCCTCTGAGGGCAGCGATCGCTCCAATACTCAACCAGCTGCAGCTAATTAATTGCGAGCGGAGGAATGAGAGTGACAGCGCTTGGCTTCCTGCATTGCAGGACAGGCGCAGCCTTCCCCGAAATCCCTGATCTTCACTGGGAATCCTGGACTGCGGGGGTCTCTGGTAACCTGATCGCGCTTTATTTGCAGTCTCAGAGACCATAAACATTCGTTATTAAAGCAATGGAGGGGGGCGCTCCTTTCGTTATCCGCACCCGGTCACCGGTGGGGGGGGGGGATTTAAACCGAAGCTGATTTCCAGTCTGTTGCTGCAGACGGGAGGATGCGATCTGGAACACAAAAGGCTCTGCCTATGGCTTCTCTCTCGCTCCCTCCTCCGCTTACTGATCCTCTATTGATTTATTCGCGTGTTGTTCAGAAATCATCACAATGGTAAAAAAAAGACAGGGGTATTTCTGAGGCTTGCAGGCAACAGATCGGCTGTTTTGGGCAAATAAAGCCAACAAAAGGCAGGGGTGGGAGGGCAGTCCAGGGGAGACGAAGTTTGCTCAATCTGCGCTAAATAATCCGATCATTTCATAAGAGGCAAAATAAATTCTACAAAAGAAAATCCACCTGCGTGCAGACAATGTCCATCCGGGCTCCGGGGGGCGCAAGGTCCAGGGAAGGGTTAAATCTGTGCCTCCCTGCTGGGGGATGCCTGCACTATACAGATGCGCCCCTGCAGCGGATTTGCCCCTGGGTTCCGGGAGAGGGGTGCTGGGGATGCTCTCCGGTGGTCATATGCACATTAACCCTTCCAGGGAGTGATGGAGGCAGGGGCTCCTCCGGCTCTGCCGCATTGGGGAGGGGGCAGTGGGTGCTGGGGAGAAACACAAGCAGCATCTGATGACAGAAGGAGGGCAGATCCTGCTTCCCCAGCTCCCTGGCATCTCGGGCTCATCCAACCAGCTCTGGGCTTCCAGGAGGGGGGGAAAGACTCAGCGCGATGTGATTTGCTCCCCTCTCCCGCCCCTGTCTCCTGGTAATGAAGCAGAGGATGTGCTGCCCCCTGCTGGAGTCCCTGGTGCACTGCAGCAGCTCTTTGTTCCATTGTTATGGAAACACATTGATACATTGTATCCCGCATCACATAACACATAACATGTTTCCAAAGCCATTCTCATTGATAACTTGCCTTCTACATGGCGGCAATCACACGGAAAGCTGGCCTGCTTTAATCCCAGCATAGAGCCCACAAGCACTGCATTGGGAGAGGTCGGTAGCCGCAATGGATAGTGGGACTTGTAGTTCTCTCGGCCTCCGTGTTTGTGGCCCTTCTGGGATTTGAACTATACCAGCCACCATTACTATTGGCAATCTGTACATTATTGTAGCCAAACTGCATTCTGGGCTACATACCATCAGTACATAGGTAAAGAGAATTCAGCTGGCGAGGGGTCGACATTACATTTATTTATATAGCGCCAGCAGATTCCGTAGCGCTGCTGCAACCAGTGGAAGAAATTAAAGTCACAAACAATACACGGCCCGGCTCCCGGGAGCTTACAATCTAGTCGGTGGTTAAGGGTAGGAGAGGATGTCTGGGATGGGGAGTTGGGTCTGGATGAGCTTTTGAGACTGTTGGTCGTTCAGATGGGTTGATCAGGATGCTGGCTGAGAGTGTTAGGCGGAAAGGTTTTACACAGACGAGGGAGAGAGCCTGACGGAACGGGGGAAAGGAATTCCAAAGAAGGGGCCAAATCCTGAAGATGGGAGTAGGAAGGGGTGCGGCGCGGGGCAAATCCTGAATACGGGAGTGGGAAGAGGTAATAACGGTAGAAGAGAGACGAAGATGGCAGTTAGGGGGGTATTTGCACAGGAGGGGTGAGATATAGGGGGGTGCAGAGGGAATCTCAGAACTTGGTACCCAAACTGCGGATCAGCCCATGTACTCCGGCTGGCCTGAGTGTCCACTCCACGTGCAGATCATCAGTATTCACCATGGACAGAGTGCATGTCTAGACTGGCTCAGATAACGAGAAATCATACAAATGGTTAACATACAGGACGGTCCCTATTTTGGACCCAAACCTCTTATTGCCTGGCTGGCCCTTTTGTGGGGGCACGTAATGCTTGGGGGGTGGCTTGGGTTTGCCCAAATTCTTACAAAGACTTTCTTTGTGATGCTCTATTAATATTTTTTAAAGCCAGAGTTCCCAGAATGAGACCGAGGAGGCTCAGCGACAGCTCTGGCAGTTTACGGACAGAGTGTCAGAATTCCAATGCCAGCAACAGTTCTACAGCAGGGAGGAAAAAAAACAGCGATGTCATCAAAAAGCGCCCCCTCTATTATTTATTTATATTTTTATATAGCGCCATCTTATTCCGCAGCGCTGTAGTGATCAAGCTTACCAGACAGTTTCGTCTGATGGACTGTGGAACAAAATATTATATTCTAATTTCCGGTTGAATCTTTAGGTAAGGGTGATTTTAGTTTTTATTGGACCAACACAGAAAACAATGTGAAGGCATAAAAGCTTTCGGGGCCTCAGAGGTCTCTTCTTCAGATTAAAATTATGGGGCCTCATGACCACATTAATTATTGTGCTTCAATGTATTAGAAGAGCATGTACACACCACTAATATAACATGATTTAGGTGATTTGCCAATTCCCCCCCTGCAGCACTAATGCCTCCATTCACTGGCTCGGGGGTCACTCACAGCTCTGATGTCATCCACAAGGTGAGCGCACAGGTCTAAAGGAAGATTTCTACACACGTGAGACATAAAAAATCTTTACCACCACCTCTGTCGGCATGGAAGATGCCGCTAACTGTACTGCTTGTTGTCTCTAAAGTTCATACCTCTAGGATGATAACGCAGCAGTCATATGATAATATACGCATGCGCAGTCGGGAATATGAGGTAAGCTCAGCAGCAAACGACATTACCCAGTAGACCCTGCGCGCGATACCATGGGAGAAGGCGACATAACAACCGAGTTTTAATCGTTAGAGACAGAAATGCCTTGCTGTAAAAACCAAAAACTCCAGTCCCCAGTTTAGCGCTCCAAGGAAGCGGCTGTTTTTGTCACCGTCATGATTCCCTGCGGTGATGATGTAATTGACTCTACCGATGTGTTCTCTGTTGCGGGTCAGTCTGTGCATTGTGTCTTTAGTGCTTCGAGCTTTGCTGGCGGTCACGTGAGGGCGCGTCACTCAAGTGACAGGAGACCACAGTTCCCGGTCTCGTGACGTTGTCTCGGCGGCGGTGTTTCCTGGCTGGTTCGGTGCTCGTGACGCAGCTCGGTGCAGGGTTTGGCGCGGCACTCTTGGGCCCCCCCTGACCCGCGCAGGATGGAGGCCGTGCCCCGCATGCCCATGATATGGCTGGACCTGAAGGAGGCCGGAGAGTTCGGCTTCAACCAGGTTGTCAAACAGGTGAGCGAGGGTGGAGACCGGGGCAGGAGAGCAGGGAGCGAGGGTGGAGACCGGGGCAGGAGAGCAGGGAGCGAGGGTGGAGACCGGGGCAGGAGAGCGAGGAGCGAGGGTGGAGACCGGGGCAGGAGAGCGAGGAGCGAGGGCAGGAACAGTAAGCGGAGCCCAGGAGGGGTTGTGGGGGGTGCGGAGCCTGGGAGGAGCTGGGGGGGCGGAGCCTCCACAATGTATTCTTGTCTGAGGATGATTTGGAAATCTAAACATTGGAACCTGTTTGTGGCCCCCGAGAACGGGAGCCGTGGGGCCCTGAGCCGGACGATCCTCGTGTTATAGAAAAAAATATCAGCATGTCTGTCACATTCTCCGATCCATTTAATACAGGAATCAGGATACAGACTGGGGGCCGGAGGGCCGGGAGTGGCTGGGGCAGGAGGGCATTGAACGGGGGCAGGAACAGCATTAGCTGCACAAAAAAATGCTGGTGAAATCAGAATCGCATTTATTGCAAGTTTTCCAGACAGTTTTGTCTTCGGTGGCTGCCGGTTTGATGAATTAGCTGGCTGTGTGTGATGAGAGTGTATTTGTCCTGAGCTGTAATTGCCCCGCAGCAGCAGCTGGAAGACGTGGAAAGGTCTGCTATGTGTCCGGCGGGGCGATCTTCCCCTGTAGTGACTTCCAGCTGCAGAGAGTAACGCGCATGTTCGGGATACGCAGACGGGCTGGGGTTTCCTATAAATGCAGAATTAGAATCTCGTATGTTGTGTTTTCTCGGGGCCGCGATGGGAGATTGAAAGGCTTTGGGGGGGGGGGGTAGGGAAGGGGAGAGAAATCAATGCCAGAGAAACGAGTTATTTTTCAGATTTCAATCATTTTTGTTGTTGTTTCTTTGCAGTTTATTTTAAAGAATTATGGTGAGAATCCCGATAATTACAATGAGGAGCTGAAGAAGCTGGAGCAGCTACGCCAGGTGCGTGTCCGGCCCCCGAGGGCCCCAGATGTGGGGATGTTAAAGTAATACCACTAATATTTACTGCCGTTAAAACAGATTGTCTTGCTTGCTGAGCGTCCTGGGAGTTATATTTTTGCTGTAAGCGGCGGGATGTATGTTCCCCATTCCTCTGTACCGAAGCCGGGGGCATCCAATGCAGAATGTACCCCCCAAAGGGGTAACGGGGGGGTTGTTTAATAGTTATTGTAACGTTTAAACTCTTCCCCGTTTCCTGCCGCAGAGTGCTATAAGCGTACCCCGTGACTTCGAGGGGTGCAGCGTGCTGCGCAAGTACTTCGGACAGCTGCACTACCTGCAGAGCCGGGTCCCCATGGAGTCGGAGCAGGAGGCGGCCGTCCCCATCACGTGGTAAGAATTAAAACTGACAACCGTTTACGTCTGAACCCCGCCGGGGGGAAATTCCTTTAAAACAAAAACGACTATCCCAAGACAACAGGAAAAGTGAAAAAATGATACAATCATGTGAACTGTCAGGACCTCGGAGGTCTCTTCCTCAGATGGTTATCAATGATTTTGATAATGACTCTACCTCTTTTGTATCTGACCCGATTAAAAAGTACCACCTCTGCCTAAAGACTCCACCTTGTCTTGTCTTGGTCTCAGTTTTTCCTATTAATTAGGCAGGGGATGGCCTTTCATAAAGTGTCTTTGTTTGATTGTTAGCTCTTGCGCTAAACATGCTGTTAGGGAAATCTGTTGACATGTTCCGAACAATCATTGGGCCCCAAACCATCATCATACCGCGTCTTTACATCAAACATATACCATGGCGCAGATCACACGCCTATAAATATACTCTTTTGGATTGATCCCGGCCCCAGGATGCACGCTGCTGATGCCTTAATGTATGTTTGGTGTTGGGAGTCCGGCCCCCCCAGCACTGTGGGGGTCTCTGGATGAAGCACGTGGTCGGGACGTAACCTGCTGTCTCTCTCCCCAGGACGGAAATCTTCTCGGGGAAATCGATAACTCACGACGACGTCAAGTACGAGCAGTCCTGCGTCCTCTACAACCTGGGTAGGGCGCGGAGCGTCTCGCTGGCCCCGGAGAATGATATTTATGCGCTGAATACGTATTTCCGTTTATTCTACCCAAAATATAGCCTCCCCCGTCTGTTCGGTTCTTTTAATTAACATTGGTGAATATCAGACCCGCCGCGCTGTAACGTTATCCCCCCCCTGATTTAAGGTTAATAATCCGTGTCTCGTTCTCCAGGGGCGTTACACTCCATGCTCGGCGCCATGGACAAGCGAGTCTCGGAAGAGGTGAGTGCGGGCCCCGAATCCTGCGCCGGCTGCAGCTCCCGGTCGGTGCGGACGCTCTGCGGGCCTCGGGGTGCATGTCGGTTGGCGTTGGTTGGCAAGCGCTGCGGTCTCTGTACATGGCGCCGCCGGGGGCTTTTCTGCCGCGGTGGGTTTATTTCTCTTTTCTTCTGGGTTTTAGGGCATGAAGGTTTCCTGCACCCATTTCCAGTGTTCGGCCGGAGCGTTTGCGTACCTGCGCGATCACTTTGCGCACTCCTACAGCGTGGACATGAGCCACCAGATACTCAACCTCAACATCAACCTCATGCTGGTGAGAGCAGCGCCGGGGTCGCCCCCTTCTCCAACGGGACTTGTATAATATTTCAATAGCCCTGTTTTACCCCACGGATCTCTGTGTTGTTGGAGAGCGGTGGGGCGTGTAGGGTCACCTGCCCTCCGGGGGTTATTAAGAAGCCTCCGCGTGATCCTGACGTATATGTTTCCCCTCTGTGTTTATTCAGGGCCAGGCCCAGGAGTGCCTGCTGGAGAAGTCCATGCTGGATAACCGGAAGAGTTTCCTCGTGGCCAGGATCAGCGCTCAGGTGAGGGTCCGCGGCGTGCGTTCGCTGAGCGGCAGCACGGGATGCGTGTGACGGTCTGCATGCGGACTCTGATGGCGTGTGCGCTGCTGTCTCGCCAGGTGGTGGATTACTACAAGGAGGCGTGCCGGGCCCTGGAGAACTCCGAGACGGCGTCCCTGCTGGGCAAAATCCAAAAGGACTGGAAGAAGTTGGTGCAGATGAAGATCTACTACTTTGCCGCCATCGCGCATGTGAGTGAGAGCTGAGCGAGGCTGCTACGGCTCCTAACCGGTTACGCTTCTAAGCGGGCGCAGCCGGGACGCGTCCCAAAAATGCCCAAAACCAGCGAGATGCCCTTAATGACAGCATTAGCTGTGCTATCGGGGCAAAAGACCCCCGTTTCTGGCAGCTTGGACGGAAAAGTAAAGTTTTAGGTTCAGTTAATTTATAATAAACGATAAAAGGAATGTCCGGATGTCTCGTGCCGCGTAACCAACGCTCTCTCTCGCTCCACAGCTACACATGGGGAAGCAGGCGGAGGAGCAGCAGAAGTACGGGGAGCAGGTGAGTGCCGGAGTCTCGGGGGTCTCTTTCTGACTCGGCGTGTTGTCTGGAGCTGGAAATGCCCGCCGTACGGTCCGCGAATCCTTGATTTTGTTTTTTTTCCTCCCCGTTTCGTGAATCTGCAGGTTGCGTATCTGCAGAGCGCGTTGGACAAACTCAACGAAGCCATCAAACAGTCCAAGGTACTGTGTCTAGGCCACATCAGTCTCCTTGTTAGATAACCTCCGTTTAGTGAATAAACCCCTAGAAGGTATGGATGAAATGTATGTATTGGGGTCTGTTTGTGACTCTCTCTCCCCGCCGTCCGCAGGGCCAGCCGGCGGCCGTCCAAGATGCGCTGAGATTTACCATGGATGTCGTCGGCGGGAAGTAAGTTCCGCTTTATTCCCTCGCGGGCAAATTCTGGCATCAATTGGATCATAAAATCACTTTTGACATTTTTTTGAAATAATTCTATATAATATGAGAAACAGGTTATTTAGGTATTTGTCTGGTTTTTTGGAAACGCCTGGTTGGATACACCTGGTATTTTTATTTATTGTGGTCGTTACGGGGTTAAATATGAATTACGAGCATCACTGTTTGCAAACAAGATTTATTTTTATTTTTTTATTAAATATGCTGCTGTTGGCCCCTATAGGAGTCATTATGTCAGGAGGAAGCCGGTACGTTATTGGTCGTAAAGGGGTTAAATTTCTATGAAACAGTTATTTATACGGAGACCAAAATCTAACACTAAACAGTCAGAGGCTTAGATGGATTGTTTTACTTTACCAAGAGAGTGATATATATATATATATATATATAAGTGGAACCGCCTCCCAGCAGAGGTGGTAGAGGGTAATACAGTGAGGGAATATAAACATGCGTGGGATAGACATACGGTTTGAGTCTTTACAGCGGGAGCGAGGGGGGGTGGTGACATAAACACGGGGGCCGAATAGGGCCGATCTGCCAGAAGGTAAATTATATGGAGGTGCTGGCACACGCGCGGTTAAATACTTCCTCCCCGCTTGCTGTTTTGGGGCTATTAATGGATTTAGGATATAACGCGTCCGTGTGCTGCCTGGGCTCCCGCGGGTTAATTCATGGTTCTGGCGTTGGAGTCGGTGAAGCAGCCGCGATGCGGTCAGAGGGCATAAATATCGCCATTCTCGGTGTAATTACTGCGCAGCCGCCAATTAACCCCTCGTGATGACGGGAATCGAGACCATCGGCCGGCCTTCTCCTGCTTCATGAAGTCTCGTTACCCCATGACTACCGGCGTGACCGGCGAAACCGGTCATTATACTCCGCGGGGTGATCGCAGTCACAGCGCGTTTAACCCTTTCATCTGCCAGGACGCGGTGTCTGCGCGGCTGCAATGCTTGGATTGCGTGCTGTTATAGTGCCGGTGCGGGGTGCGTCTCACCGGGGGGTCTCACCGGCTAATAACGAGGCTGTGCCGGTGCTTCATGTTTAAAGGATCTCTTATTTTTTTTATTTTTTTTCCTTTGTTTCTTTCTCTCATTTTCTTTTTATTTTTTTTCTCATTTCTCTCACATTTAATGCTTTTATCTAGAAGGTTTCTTTCCACCTAAAACCTAGACGTTCTGGAAGGTGAATGAGAGAAAATCGAGCCGAGCCGAGCTGCACATAAAGAGCTTTTATTTCAGGGCAAAAACTGCAAATCCGTCTTTTAATATTTTCATCTTTTTTTGTTTCAGGTTCAATTCTGCCAAAAAAGACAATGACTTCATTTACCACGAATCGGTCCCCGCTCTGGAGACCCTGCAGGCCGTGAAAGGTGGGTGACGGTTATTACGGAGCAATCGCCATGGCAACCAATGTCCTGCTCCAAAATCACTGTCCCTGAATAACACTAAATGTATCTGCCCCGCACACGGCGGGTCCCTTCCGCCCCACTACCCTCAGCCAGCCGGACGCCGATCAGCACCGCGCTGGGTAGTTTATTGTCCCTCCATCGCAAGGGCCGCAGAGGGCCGAGCAGAATGTAGGATGAGTTTAATTGTCGTTCCTCCCAATCCTCCAGCGCGTCAGGGAGAGAGCGGAGATGATCTTTCCCCTCCCGAGGGCCGCTGAGGGCCGTTCTCCCACGTGAGACGGGCTGTTACTTCCCGCATCAGGGGGACGCGGAGCCTGACGCTGAGTTCTTTTCTACTGACGGGCTGGGGGTCCCTGCCGCCGTATTCTGGGGTCTTCTCGCGTGCTATTGGCTGTTGCATTCCCTTTGTTTCTGGTTGTTTCAGGGGCCCCGTTGGTGAAAGCTCTTCCTGTGAACCCCACTGACCCGGCAGTCACCGGACCCGATATCTTCTCTAAGCTGGTACCGATGGCGGCACACGAGGCGTCCTCGCTGTACAGGTGAAGAAGAAAGTAATCCGCGGGTTACTAAAATACAACTTTTACGTAAAAACAAGGCGGCTACTCCCAGTATCCACAGCCAGGGGATGTGGCCTGGGCCGCGCTGCCGACGTCTTTGTGAATGTCTGCTTCTCTTTCCTAGCGAGGATAAAGCCAAGCTGCTGCGGGAGATCCTGCTGAAAATAGAAGAAAAGAACGAAGTGCTGGAGTGAGTTTGATTTTTGGGGAGGTGGAATAAGGGGGTCTGCGATGCCCCCTAAAAGCCACGGGAGTAATCCGCTGGCTGTATCTGTCTCTTTAAAGCGTAGTCCCCTCTGCAGCTTCCCAGTAAGACCAGTCCCGGCATGCTGTCCTGTCGCTGGTGTCGGCAGCTTGGGCTGTATAGAGTTAAACTATTTTAATAATAAATATTCCGTGGACGTCGTTGGCTCTCCTCCTCGCGGCTGCCTCCCCGTAGCCCCGTGTAATAAGTAACATCAGAGCCGTGGCCGTCCAAGTGCCCCGTTGGTGGGTAGATATTGAGGCTGCCCCGTGACATGGGGCCAATGCACTTTATAACTTCCCAGACTCTCTATATGCATAGCTGTAGGAGGCTGAGGATCATGTGAGTCGGTGCGACTGACCGGTGGGTCCGGGTGCTCATAGTCTCCTCGTCTCTGTCTTTTTTTTTTTTTTTTTAGCCAATTCACGGACTCTCTGCAGTTGGACCCGGAGACCGTGGATAACCTGGATCTCTACAGCCACATCCCGCCTGTCCTGATGGAGAAGTGCGCCGCGCTCAGCGTGCGACCGGACACCGTGAAGAGCCTCGTCCAGTCCATGCAGGGTGAGCCGGCCACCGAGCCCTTACAGACCCGTCGCCTGATCTGCACCGGCGCACGCTTATAATAATAATAATAATATAATAATAATAATCCACGCCGTCCACTCCACTCCGAGACCTCGTCCCGCTTAAGCCTCCGCTGATTATATATATATGATATACGTGTTCTACGCGCGCACTAAATATAGAGAACCGGCAGATTATACGGCGTATTGTCTTATGATGGAATCCAAGCCTAATGTTATAGTGAGTTTATATTTGTCTCTCTCTCTTTGTCTCTCTGGCTCTCTCTCTCTCTCTCTCTGTCTGTCTCGCTCTCTCTCGCCTAGTCCTTTCCGGGGTGTACACGGACGTGGAGGCGTCTCTGAAGGACATTAAGGGCCTGCTGGAGGAACACGAGAAGCAGGAGAAGCTGTTGCAGGAGGATCTCGGGAAGGCAGCCGCCTCGGCCCCGGTCTCTCCTTCCGTGTCAGACGTTCACAAAGAGTGGGCTAAATACATGGAGGTCCATGAGAGAGCCAGCTTTACCAACACCGAGCTGCACAAAGCCATGAACCTGCATATCAGCAACCTGCGGCTGCTTAGCGGGCCCCTGGATCAGCTTCAGCAGGCCCTGCCGGCCCCCAGCCTGACGGAAGGTGAGTGTGTGCTCGCGTCTAGATGCTTTAATATGACTGGATAGCGCGATCGTCCGCCCTGACCAGCTGCTGCGTTCCAGATGACGCGGCCGTGTTACAGAACCTGAAGAGGATTCTCGGCAAAGTCCAGGAGATGAGAGATCAGCGCCTTTCCCTCGAGCAGCAGCTGCGGGACACCATTCAGAAAGACGACATCACTACCTCGCTGGTCACCACCGACCGCTCCGAGATGAAGGTGAGACGTCTCGTCGGTGGTCCTCGAGTGCCGCTTTAATAAAGAATAAACCAAAAGACTAAAAGCATTGGGGTGAAATAACTTGTAGTCATTGCTAGTATCACAGCTCGCCTGTATGATACCTCGAGTGACTTTCCCAGCTCAAACACCACACGGAGCTGATGCTTTATGGCGATGCTAATGAAGTCCGTCCCTCCATAGACTTTCATCAGTCAGAGAGTCTGACGGGGTGATTAAGACTGAGCCATTCTATTCTCCCCCACAGGTAGTATGATAAGGAGTCGGGGGGGTTTAGTAGATCGGGGGTCGGATAACAGAGCGAGAATCATACAAACGGCTGATATGCAGCTGCCTGAAAACAGAATATTATGGGGGCAAAAACTACAACTGGGGTAAAAAAATAAAATGCAAAATTTTACCAGAATTTAAAAAATAATAAATGTTTGCGTGAAGCGTAATACCCGGCAGGGCTGGCCGTTGCGTTTGTAGATATCGGCCAATTTCTGTCTCTGTTACAGAAACTGTTTGCTGAGCAGCTGAAGAAGTACGACCAGCTGAAGGTCTACATCGACCAGAACCTCTCTGCGCAGGAGAACATCCTGAAGGCGCTGACAGAAGCGAACGTGAAGTACGCCCCGGTGCGCAAAGTCCTCTCGGAGACCGAGCAGAAGTGAGTGTCACTCAGGGGCGTTTAAACTGCTGAGGGCAACGACAAAAACAACTCGTTGGAGATATTCAGCACTGATGTACAATGCGGGGTTCCCAAAACGCCCTTTAGATTTCTAACGTATTTGTGACGAAGTCGCCTGGCCGCTGGACTCGATCCCCTACTTTCCAGATCCTTTTTACCTCCGAGGTTCTTGCCTTTCCCGGCCGCCGCGCCATCCCCGCCATTTCTCTCCCGTGTGCTTTGTTCCGTTATCCTTTTCTTCTCCTTACACCCCGAGCCCAGCGAGACCCCTCGTTTTCCTCCCCGGGGTCTCGTCTCTCTGTTCGCCCGTGACGTAGCTCGCGTTAATCGGTCTCTCCCGCTCAGGTGGAACCACACGGTGCAGACGCTCATCGCCTCCTACGAGGCGTACGAAGACCTGATGAAAAAATCCCAGGAGGGCAAAGATTTCTACGCTGACCTGGAGAGCAAAGTCACCAAACTCCTGGAGAGAGCGCGGACGGCGTACGACGCGGCAAACGCCGGCAGGCTGCAGGTTCTAGAGCGGTACGCCGCGGTTTATATTATCTGCAGAACTCGCCATGATATTTGGGGGCATTTCCTTTACTTCCCTTAACTTCCAATGTTTGCAATGCCATTTGATTCTATTATATAGAAAATATCGATGGCCGTTCAGCGCGGCGCGAGCTTCTGATCTATACAAAAAAGTCATGAACCACTAAATACCGCTCTGAACGCGATGTTTAACGCACGGATTCTGTCTTTTGGCAGAGAAATGAAGAAGAAACCTCCCCCCAGACCGACGGCCCCGAAGCCGGCGTTGGAGAAGAAGCCTTCTGATGCGGACCTTGCCGGTTTCTCCGCCGCGGACCTTGCCGGTTTCTCCGCTGCGGACCTGGCCGACATCCAGCAGTTCTCCTCTCTCTTCCTTTCCGACCTGCCAGACGAGCTAAAGAGTCTGCCCCCTGAAGCCCTCCTTGCCCACTTTGACCGGCTAACCGCAGACAGCATCGGGGCGTTCCCTTTAGACGCGACGGCTGCGTACCGGGCAACCCGGCTTCCCGGCGCCAACGTAAATGTCAGGACAACTAGCGCGCCGGTGCCGGACCCGCACGCAGTGCCTTTCAGCCAGGCGCCGTATAATGCCCTGTCGGGGCCCGTGCCCCAATATCCTGGTCAACATCTCCCACCGGTGACGTACAGCAACGCTCCTCCGGTGAGCTCAGCCCATGGAGTTCACCCGCACTTCATACATGTGTCGGCTCCTCAGTCCCGTGGCCCTCCTCCCGGACCAGGCTCTTCATCGCAGATTCCGCACATGTATCCAGCTGGGGCTATGATCAGAGGCCACGTTCACCCGGGCACCGGTCCTGCCGCTTACCCGTCTGCCGGGCTGCCACCCCAAAGGACGTCTCCTCAGCATACACCTATGCCAGTCTCAGGAGCAGCTCCTGTGGCCCCTCAGTATAAGCCAAATAATGTTGGCTTTGGGGTAGGACAGCAGGCTCCTACGTCCCGGTATATGCCCGGTCCGTTAAATCAGCCGCCTGAGGGGAAGCTGCCGTTTCAGGGTCCTGCGCCGAGGGGAAGCATCCCACCGCAGATGGCACAAGGTGTTCGTCCGGCCACCACCACAGTCGATAGTATTCAGGGTCCTATATCGAGCTACACAGCCTCCAGGCTTCAAGGGCCCGGCCAGGGAGGTGCAGCGCTCAACAATCAGCCCCTGAATCAGCACTTGCCTCCGGCTCACTCGCAGGGCAGTTATATGGGGCCACCGGGTGTAATGGGCCAGCCAGCACCCTTTCCCTACTCCCAAGGTGGAATCCAGAACTACATTCAGCAGCCGCCGCCGCAACGGTTACCGCATGCCCAGCCTGCTCAGATGTTTCACGCTCCGGGGCAAAGCCAGCACGGGATGGATGCCCAACCAAGACCGCAGACCTTTCCTGGGCAGCAGCAGTACGGCCCTCCATACCCAATGCACGTGAACGCTCCTCCTCCTCAACATCCGGTTTATCCACCGCAGGGCCAGCCTCCCAGGAACCCTCAGCCGAACATGATGCCACCCCAGCAGCATTACCAGCGCTTTCCATTGCCACACACCATGGTCCCCGGTCAACCTGCGCCTCAGATGCCACCTCAGGGTTATCCGGGTGGCCACCAGGACAAGCAGCCACCTCCGAGCTCCATGGGTATGACGTTCCCTGGTGCCGTTCCCAGAGCGTCTCCGCCGCTAAGCCAGCCGTCATCGCAAATTCACCCCCCTTCAACGGTAACGGTAATCCATGCGCTACCTCCTGGAACGACCTCTCAGATGGCCCCGTCTATGCCGTTCGCTCCACGTCCTCAACACTCGGTTCCTCCTCCTAATGTTTTAGCCCCGGCGGTACCACAGATGCCATTAGTCGGCCCCAACACCGCAAGTCCGATATCCCACCATGTGCAACCTCCTGGCAGCCCGGCTCTCAGCCAGTTACCGGGTGCCGGGATTGTCTCTGGGGCCCCGGCTGTTCCATCTCCAGCACCCTCTCCGCAGCCCGCTTTGGTCGTTCAGCCCCCGGCCGTCCATTCATCCACTGTGCCTACTTCTGCAGCGATGCCACAGAGACCTCCGCCATCTCTGACACCTGGAGCGGCGCCTTTAGCTCAAAGCTCCACCGAGGTTGTTTTCCAGAGACAGAGTTCTTCCACGGATGACCTCCTTTCATCGAGTCCGGAAAGTCAACATGGCGGCTCCAAGACCTCAGTTGGGCAACCGCTGTTACAGCCCACCAAGGCCGATTCGAAGGATGGGCAGAAGCCGAAAGGCATCCAGCTCATTGAAAACGACCCTTACGAGAAACCAGAGCACATCATGAGGCTCCTGTCGGAGGTTGGCCGGTTTCGTGCTGTGGTAGCGGCCCTCGACAAACCAGTAGCCGGAGCGGCGACCCAGCTGGACGCCATGTGGAAGGAGTTCCAAGATGCTCAGGAGAAGGAGGCGAGGCACCTGTCCATCGCCATCGCTCGCTGCTACGCCATGAAGAACCGGCACCAGGACATCATGCCTTACGACAAAAACCGCATCGTCCTGCAATCCGGCAAAGATGATTACATCAACGCCAGCAGAATCGAAGACCTGTCCTCTTACTGCCCGGCCATCATCGCCACCCAGGCCCCGCTCGTGGGCACCGCTTCGGACTTCTGGCTGATGATACACGAGCAGAAGGTTTCCCTGGTTGTGATGCTCGTGTCGGAGCTGGAGATTGAGAAGGTACGCGGCCGGCCTCTGTAATCGCAATAAAAATCGTAATCCTGCGTTTTGCCAAAATCCAGGACTTGTATGAATGCAGGTCACATGATCCATCCCGTGTCTCCGATACAAAGCGCCGGCGCCCAGATAACGCCCGAGTAATGCTCCAGCTGGCGGTGACATGCGCGCCGTGTCTGAGCAGTCAGTCGGGTGTTATGGGGTTGGTAACGTCTGCCCGTCATCCATATTTTGTCTTTGCAGCAAAAGGTGGTGCGGTACTTCCCGGTGGAGCGCGGTCAGCCGATGGTCCACGGACAAATCACGCTTACTTTAACCAGTCAGAAGGCTGCCGACACGCATGTGGAGAGGGTGATCTCGCTGCAGTACAAGGACCAGAGCCTCAAACGCTCCATTATTCACCTGCAGTTCACGTCTTGGCCCGAGCTGTGAGTAACGGGGTGGGGGTGGGGAGCGAGAGACGGGGTGAAAGAAAGGAGTAGCTGCCGACGGAGCTGGGGGCAGTATTACATTCTAGTATCGGAGTCGGGCTGCGGGGGCAATACTGATCCCCGGGGCGTAACTCTGGGGTTATTGGTGGTGATTTGTATCAGATCTTCGGCATGCAGCGAGATAAATACCCGGTTAAATATCTCTCCGTGGGTCTCCCGGGCCTGACTGAAGCCGCGCATGCGACGCGTGGCAGAATATTGCAAGCGACTCGCAGGAAGATGAGGCGTCCGCACAGGGGGAGGCGGCAGCCGCCCGCGCAGGTCGTGTGTTCGGAGTCGTTAATGTGGCTGAATGTGGTCTCTTCTCTTTAAAGGGGTCTCCCGGACAGTAAGGGGAATCTTCTGCGCTTTATCCACGAGGTGCACAGTCACTATCTGCACCAGCGGCCGCTACATACCCCCATCGTGGTGCACTGCAGGTAGGTCTCAGACAGAAGGGGGGTTCAGGTCCTTGTGCTGTAATAAGAAAGTCTTACTGAGAGAGTGGGAGGTAAGTGGAGCAGCCTCCCAGCAGAGGTGGTAGAGGGTAATACAGTGAGGGGATTAAACATGCATGGGATAGACATACGGCTCCTGAATCTAAGACGAGACCAAGTACTTTTTTGTAAATTCTGTTTCCGTTTTGTCTCAAGTTCTGGGGTTGGACGGACCGGGGCGTTCTGCATCATGTATGCAGCCGTGCAAGAAGTGGAGGCCGGTAACGGGATCCCCGACCTCGCGGAGCTCGTGAAGAAGATGAGGCAGCAGAGGAAGCACATGCTGCACGAGAAGGTGCCGGCCGTCACATGTTTTATATTTTAAACATTTTTACCTTATGTTTAAGGTCTCTCTGTATTAGCTGGGCCGTCCCTGGGAGTTTCTCCTGCGGGAACGGCTGAGCCGGCCCCTGTATAATGTATAGATAAATCAGCGACCGGCCCCCTGTATAATGTATAGATAAATCAGTGACCGGCCCCGTGTATAATGTATAGATAAATCAGTGACCGGCCCCCTGTATAATGTATAGATAAATCAGTGACCGGCCCCCTGTATAATGTATAGATAAATCAGTGACCGGCCCCCTGTATAATGTATAGATAAATCAGTGACCGGCCCCCTGTATAATGTATAGATAAGTCAGCGAGTCGGCCCCCTGTATAATGTATAGATAAATCGGGGAAATCAGCACACAGTTTAGTGAGTAAGCCCCTTTGTATTATATCAGAGATCGTTTGTTGGGCTTCATCTCACTTTTATCCTTTTTTTTATTTAGTTTTTTTATATTTTTTTTCCCGTTTCTGTGCTTTGTGTATTATTGTGGGCTTTGTGCCGATCTGGGAGGTTTAACCCTGCGTGTGCTGAGGGTTTTTGCAGGTCGCACAGACCCCGTGTTGATTGTAATGTCTTCCTCCAGCTCCACCTGAAGTTCTGCTACGAAGCCGTCCTGAAACACGCCGAGCTGGTGCTACAGAGACACGGGATCTCCACGCCATCCTCGGGCAAACCCCAGCACAGCGTGTCACAGAAAGTGAGTGTCCGCTGCGGACCCCGGGGGCCGGTGGGGTTGGGGTGGTCAGTGCATTTTATCAGGATGGTGTTAGGTATTCTTCAGGAATGAGACCTATAACATGATTTTGGAATCCAAAAGTATAATATTCTGAATCCAATACCAAACCTACAACAGTACCTTTGGATAAGGTAATATTATGAGGTGCAATGTTGTTTATAACAACATAAATAGGGTTTCCATGGATATTTACCATTGGTGTAGGTGTTACCATGACACCTAGCTGCTGCATCCGGTTGGATAAACAGATAAATGCATTGGGATTTCTCAATCTCTGGCCTTTCTTAACCTGTATGGGTAGAATAAAGTTACTGCTCCCTTGTGGAATGGTTACATCTTCAGGTACTTGAACACTGACTGCATATGGCAATAACTGTGCCGATTTCAGTGCTTCATCTTCATCCTGAAATTCACAAGGATCGCCTTTTAACCTGGTCCACAGATTAGAATTAATCAGATCCAGATGGATAGCAAAGCGATGTATGACATCATTTCCCACATAAATCTGGTAACGAGGTTCGTCCAACACCAGAAACAAATGTTTGGCTGTCTTATTTCCGATAGAAATGGATAACAAACATTTTGCAATAATATTATGGCTATCCGATTCGCCGTCCAGATTATGGATCCACCTGTCATGGGGAGAAAGATACCGGATCATTTTAGGACTAGCGATCTGTTTTAACAGACTTTTGCTGATATAGCTGTTTTCGATCTCTAAGTTCAGCTTGGCATTCTTACTTTTCCCTAGATCATTCACTTGGACAGAAAAAAATAAATTGTTATTAACCCTTTCAATTTTGTCAAGGAATTGAACATGACCTGCTGATTCCACAGATTCCACATAATTCCTGTGAAGAGAAATGGTTAAAACATCGCCTTCCAGAGAGACATTTCGGATCCTCTCTGGCTGAACTTTTATGGAATGATCATCTGCAGGGGAAATAAAATCATTAACCTGCAAAACAGTAACATCAGATGACTGACTATTCCTAAAATAAATTTCAATTGAGTCCGGCCTTTCCTCAATTACATGGCAATTACGCCTGGATTGCTGATGAGACTTATCATATGGAATGGGTACTTTGGTTTGTGACCATACAATCCCATTCACACAATCTATGATTACATTAAGTCTTCTGAGTATATCTATACCCAAAATCAATCGGTCATAGGGGAGATTTACCACTATTACCGGGTGTCTCAAGGTCTTATTACCTATGGTAAACTTTAACCAGGTTGAACCTATGACATGAAGGGAATTACCTCCAACACTCAGTAGAGTATTTGGAAAATCTCTTAGCTTCGGCTTTTCTGCTGCTAAGCCCATTACCTTCTGAAAGTACACATTTGACAATATAGTTGCCTGTGACCCAGTGTCAATTAACCCCATGAAGGGATGTGGTAATGAATCCTGTACATTTACAGAGACATAATATCTTCCTTCATATTCTTCTAGTTCACATAAGAATTTAGAATGTGTCAGCATATCACTTGTCTTCCATACGTTACCTGTCACGGCAGTAGTTCCAACCTGTACTGATGTGTGCACACTCTTACCCACTAGTTCTTCCTTCTCAGGAGTGTCTTGAGCATTCAAGCTGTTACTAGCGGTCGGCATCTCATCGGTTAACTCCTTCAGAGCCGGTTCCTGGGAACTAGGTGCTTTTAAAGACAAATTAGCTCGCGGACTCATTTGGTCTGGCTGCAATATAGAAGACAAAGTTACAGACACGTCCCCCCTAGCCAAAAGTGGAGGGACCACATAGGTTTTACCATCATTATTAACACAATCATCTGATAGATGATGAGGATCTGGAAGTAAAACAGGGTTAGGAATTATATCATCTGACAACCATCCCTGCATTGCCACATCGGCTTTAACTTCGTTATGATCTATTGCGGGGGAGCTGGCATTGTAGCAGGACCTACCCCTAAAAAAGGATTGGTGGTCGCTGTAGCCATAGTTTGACTTAATTTAGTCATCTGCTCCGTTAACAATTTCATTTGGTCACTCATTTGATTGACATGATGACGAAAATTGTTTTTCCCATTCCTGTACTGCCTATTAGGTTTGGAGTTATTTGGCTGAGGCTGTTGGGAGTTATCAGACTCAGACTGACTGGATCTGTCCCTATTAGTCCTGTAAAATTTCCTCCTTGCCTGAGGGTTTTTCTTCCACTGGGAATTACCCTTCCTCCACTGTGGATTCTTTTTGGCAGTAGGACTTTGTCCTTTGTTATCCTGGGATTCCACATTAGGAGTTTTAGGCCTGACAACAGGTGAGGCTGTAGCCGATTCCTGTTTCTGAGGTTTTGGGGATTTAACCACCTCAGCATAGCTTCTCTTTTTCTGTGATTCTAATCCCAGATGGGCTTGGGTCTCTGCCACCTCTTGTCCATGAAATTTCTGACTCTTTTTATCAGGCAAATCATCATTGGCATGCAATACTGTATACAGTGTCATGCATTCATTAACAAGCCAGTCTAACGAGCAATCGCTATCATAATCTCTAGCAAGATTTGTCCGAATTGGGGAAGGCATTGCATAGAAGAAAAGATCACGAAATTCTCGAGAATCATATCTGGGCTTACGTTCTGTAAGAGAATAAGCGTTCTTTAGAACAGTTAAAAACTCTCTAGGACTTTGGTGAGGCCTACATTTCAGATTATACACAGCCTTCTTAGCGGCTGAGACAGTTTTATACTGTCCAAACTCAATCTTAATCTCATATTTCATTTTAGACCAAGAAAGGGTTCGCATACTTTGTAAACCTTCAAAATAATGTCTGTGATGACTTGAGAAAGTCCACGACACATAGTGCTTCTTATTGGAATCATCATCCATTCCCAAAAACTGCATTGCCCTTTCAAATGATTCTAAATGGTCAGCAATATTAGCTGTGCCTTTTTTAGAAAATTCAGCAACAGTCTCCTTAAGGAATTTAATTACCTTAGGGGCATCATAGACAGGTACGGGTAATTTCTTAGTACCTTTTACTGCTCCTTTAAAGTTACAGGAGCGCCCGTCTGATCTGTGTGTTCTGGCTGTATTGGCACCTTGTAACATCACAGAGGGTTCACCTGAAACATGACCTTCTGAATAAACGGAAGATTCACTATCACTTTTATCACTCTCCTGATTTTCATCAGAATCAGAGGAATCGCGTGTATCAGACAATATAACCTTCTGATTCCGCTGTGATTGGACAGAAGCCACCTGATTAACCTGTTCTTGTAGAGTTTGTAATTGCTTACTTATACTCAGAACAGTAGACTCTGTTACGGTGGTGTGGGTTTTAACCCCTTCATCACCTTCACCATACAAAGATAGCTTAGGCATTTGCACACTATCCTGGTTAGACAATTTGGCTTGGAGTTCTCGTATCTCCCCACGACAATTAACAAGATCATACTGACAATCAGTTACCCTGCTCTTAGCATCAAAGTACTGGCCATGAAGTGCCAAATGCTTATCAGTTAAATCATCAAACTTTAGTCTCAACTGTTTGTACTCTGCCTGAGTATCATTTGACTGATCCAGGGCTGCTTTAGAAGCATTCACCTCTTTCTGGAGACTAGACACTTCTTTCTGGAGACTAGACACTTCTTTTTCTCTAGTTTCACGATCTCGCAACAACCGAGAAGCCAATACAAAAAAGTAGGGCCAGGATGAAAAGATTAACCCTTCTCGCTCCTTCAAATCTGATGTTTGAACAATAGCATTCAAATGTCCAACCAAAGGTGATCCTTCAGACCATTCATTTGTTAGGGTCATTTGTACTTCATCCTTAAGGGATTGGAGCCACTCTCCATAATTCTCTTTGGCTTTCATATTTTTATGATAACCTCTCATAATATCCTGTTTAATGTTATTAACATGTACCAGCATTTGTGCTTTAGACATCAAAACATCTTCATCAGAAGCAGCACTCGACTTGCTGGACACAGACATGTTTTATGCACTGATCAGTATGCAATACACCGTATCAGAAATATACTATGTGAAACAACCGAAAATAACAACAACTACCGTATATCAATAATTTGAATTATTATTTTACGTGAAATATCTCAGCAGTGCCTCCAATTATGTTAGGGATATTAATGAGACAAAATAGGCAAAACCAATATTTTATCACATACGCAAAATAACGACGCTACCAAATATTGTAGTACCACATCCACAATATGAATTTAAGGAGATACCCTATATTTTATCTCCGATCCTAAATTCTTTCAGATCGCCGAAAATTATAATTCAAATTAGATAGATATCACGAAGATAATCAATCAAAAATATTATTTATTGTGAATACAATTTATCAAATCTATATATGGGTCACACAGTGCATGATATAAAACACAAAATTCTTAAAACATGTCAAAATGAATCAATTATGTCAGATATTTTATGATAGAAAATATGTATTCCACATATTCTGTATTTTACATGAAAACAAAATGGAGTCAGAGCCATTTTATTTTACTTAATCATATAGTGATTATTTCTTTTTGTCCTTGTTCTCTCTATAATTGAGAACAAAGAAGTATTCATGTATATAGATGTTTCAGTAAGTATGATACAATTAATGTTATCTTCCATGAGAAAGTTAAGGAGTAGACGCTGCATATCCTTGGGAACGTAAATTCGTATGGGGGATACATGGTAAGACTACCAAGGCCTGAGTTACTATCTAGGAGGTAACACCTAGCGATAAGGGTGACCAAGGATAAATTCCAAACATATATGTAATGTTTTTAAGTTAATTCTTAGACCAGAGCGTCTCTCACAGGTAAAGTAAGAAATTACAACGGTGTAAATATGAGTAGAAATTCTAATTATAATGGGTAAAACCCACCGTTATGATTGGAGAATTCCAATCAAAAGGTGGAGGCTATGATAATAAGCCCTGTCTTTAAAAGCTTATGTCTTTAATAAAAAAATGGGGGGACCTTTAAAAAGAAAAAAAAAAGATCGCACCCTGGAACGGACAGACCCTGACGGATTTATTCACCAAATTTTCCCCAGAGACTTGGAATCTTAAGATTCTGGCACCATTTTTCACTCTTGGAGTTACTTTGAGTTCTAACCTATATAACTGGTAGAAAGTTATATTTTTTCCACTTAATTTCTTGCCACTGAACCTGGATTAATTTCTACAAGGACCGGTGGGATAACAGCAACAAGTGGTGGTAATTATAATTGTTTTATTATTCTGAATAGAGATGAATTTTGTCTTCTTCGTATAGAATTCCCTGTTTCTGGGAAGTACTATATTGCATTATTGTATATGACGGCTTGTGAGACTGCAGCTTATAACCCGTGATAATAACAATAATGAAAAGGTATTTTTACCTATAGATGAAGTTTGACATTATTTGCATCTATTAGGAACTTCACTAATACTCTTAGACACAATTATATTATTTTTAATTTGTTATATTAGTTGAACTAATATTAGAGAGATAGTGATATCTTTATTACTGCCCTGATTATTATCAATTTTTGGTTGCTGAGTGGGATGGAAATTAATTGTGTGTTACTTATAAAGTAGTAACTTATATTGATAACTATCGATAATATACTGTATTTGAATTGATTCATTTTGACATGTTTTAAGAATTTTGTGTTTTATATCATGCACTGTGTGACCCATATATAGATTTGATAAATTGTATTCACAATAAATAATATTTTTGATTGATTATCTTCGTGATATCTATCTAATTTGAATTATAATTTTCGGCGATCTGAAAGGATTTAGGATCGGAGATAAAATATAGGGTATCTCCTTAAATTAATATTGTGGATGTGGTACTACAATATTTGGTAGCGTCGTTATTTTGCGTATGTGATAAAATATTGGTTTTGCCTATTTTGTCTCATTAATATCCCTAACATAATTTTTACGTGAAATATCTCAGCAGTGCCTCCAATTATGTTAGGTATTCTTCAGGAATGAGACCTATAACATGATTTTGGAATCCAAAAGTATAATATTCTGAATCCAATACCAAACCTACAACAGTACCTTTGGATAAGGTAATATTATGAGGTGCAATGTTGTTTATAACAACATAAATAGGGTTTCCATGGATATTTACCATTGGTGTGGGTGTTACCATGACACCTAGCTGCTGCATCCGGTTGGATAAACAGATAAATGCATTAGGATTTCTCAATCTCTGGCCTTTCTTAACCTGTATGGGTAGAATAAAGTTACTGCTCCCTTGTGGAATGGTTACATCTTCAGGTACTTGAACACTGACTGCATATGGCAATAACTGTGCCGATTTCAGTGCTTCATCTTCATCCTGAAATTCACAAGGATCGCCTTTTAACCTGGTCCACAGATTAGAATTAATCAGATCCAGATGGATAGCAAAGCGATGTATGACATCATTTCCCACATAAATCTGGTAACGAGGTTCGTCCAACACCAGAAACAAATGTTTGGCTGTCTTATTTCCGATAGAAATGGATAACAAACATTTTGCAATAATATTATGGCTATCCGATTCGCTGTCCAGATTATGGATCCACCTGTCATGGGGAGAAAGATACCGGATCATTTTAGGATTAGCGATCTGTTTTAACAGACTTTTGCTGATATAGCTGTTTTCGATCTCTAAGTTTAGCTTGGCATTCTTACTTTTCCCTAGATCATTCACTTGGACAGAAAAAAATAAATTGTTATTAACCCTTTCAATTTTGTCAAGGAATTGAACATGACCTGCTGATTCCACAGATTCCACATAATTCCTGTGAAGAGAAATGGTTAAAACATCGCCTTCCAGAGAGACATTTCGGATCCTCTCTGGCTGAACTTTTATGGAATGATCATCTGCAGGGGAAATAAAATCATTAACCTGCAAAACAGTAACATCAGATGACTGACTATTCCTAAAATAAATTTCAATTGAGTCCGGCCTTTCCTCAATTACATGGCAATTACGCCTGGATTGCTGATGAGACTTATCATATGGAATGGGTACTTTGGTTTGTGACCATACAATCCCATTCACACAATCTATGATTACATTAAGTCTTCTGAGTATATCTATACCCAAAATCAATCGGTCATAGGGGAGATTTACCACTATTACCGGGTGTCTCAAGGTCTTATTACCTATGGTAAACTTTAACCAGGTTGAACCTATGACATGAAGGGAATTACCTCCAACACTCAGTAGAGTATTTGGAAAATCTCTTAGCTTCGGCTTTTCTGCTGCTAAGCCCATTACCTTCTGAAAGTACACATTTGACAATATAGTTGCCTGTGACCCAGTGTCAATTAACCCCATGAAGGGTTGTGGCAATGAATCCTGTACATTTACAGAGACATAATATCTTCCTTCATATTCTTCTAGTTCACATAAGAATTTAGAATGTGTCAGCATATCACTTGTCTTCCATACGTTACCTGTCACGGCAGTAGTTCCAACCTGTACTGATGTGTGCACACTCTTACCCACTAGTTCTTCCTTCTCAGGAGTGTCTTGAGCATTCAAGCTGTGGGGGCCGGTGGGGTTGGGGTGGTCAGTGCATTTTATCAGGATGGGGAACCTGAGCCGCGTTACACGGCTGGAAGTATAAGGGATGGGAGTTGTCTCTGTCTCGGAGTGGTAACCCGTCTTCTGTCTCTTTGCAGACCCACAGCATGCAGGACCCCCAGGACATCGTGCTCGGAGGGGACATGCCCATAAGCTCTATCCAGGCCACCATCGCAAAGCTGAGCATTAGACCGTGCCCTGGGGTCCCTGGGGACCCCCCAAACCATTATCCGCTGCCACCGGAAGCCGCAGCGAACGATCTGACGGCAAACGACGTTCCCATCTTCCCTTCGAGTTCCTTCCAGTCCGACCTCGCAGCGAACGCGCAACAGCCTGCGCCACAGAGCCAACATCCCACCGCCTCCAACGGGAGCTCGGCAGCGGACACGGCCATGGAACCCGCCAACCATGCAGAAGCGGCCGTGGATGCGATGCCCTGTCCCGAGCCGACGTCTGATGTCTCTTCTTCCTCTGCCGGACCTTCGTCTTCATCTCTCAACCTTCTGGCCTCCATGACCCCTGAAACCTTCAACCTGGACAGCTCCCAGCGGGGGAAGCAGAAAACGAGCAAGCAGAGCTTTCTGCAGCCGCAAAACGGAGGAGGACTTCTCCGAGGCAGCGACGGTGCCGACGATCCCCTCAGCATGCTGGACCCGCTCTGGACCATGAATAAAGCATAGGCTTCCGTTTAGCGCGCAGCCTGACATTGCCTTACAGTGAAGTTCTGCGTCCCGTCGCGCGGACCGCGCTCCTCCTCCATAATACTCTGCATTCCAACGTCTGCTGGACCGGTCTGGACCAGGTCCGACTTCGGAGATGGTCTGCAGTCGCTGACGGTAACACTAATTCCTATGCACAGAAATATCGTATGTCACACGGAGCCCCCGACAGTCTCTGGGTTTGGTGACCTTCACAGCAGCCTTAATGTGAGGTTTTCTGCTGGGCATGCAGAGGATCGGCAACGAATCCTTACCAGGGGCAAGTGTGAAGAGGGCCGCCTCCGAGATTACAGTAATCAACCCGATCTGTAGCGGATCAGGACTTGCGCCTGTAAAAAAAAAAGTGTATTTCAGGGAAAAAAGGTTAGAGGCCAAGCCTGATCTGCCTCTCCCCGGGGGCTGCGGGATTTGTAAGCCTCGCCACGGACTCTCATGGCCGGGGGGCATTCTGTTCAGGACTTTGTGGTCTCCGGTTCATTGCTGTGGAAACAGCTTGCGTTTCCTGGAAAATCTTGACGACCCGGAGAAGACAGCGGGACATTGAGCTCATGAGACCCGGCGACTGTCGGGAGGTACTGGTACTGACCGCGTCCGTCGGGTCGGAAACCCGTTTCGGGGGGGTCGTCTCCTCCGTTCCCTGCGATGCTCGCTTGCAGTTGGCTATATCTTGGTTAACCCTTAAGAGACTGAATCATTTTTTTTTACCAGCCACTGCTTAAAGGCGCAGCCCAGCATTAAACATTTTAATTGATAACTAATTTTGTTGTCTTTATTAGATATGAATCTTTATCCTATTGAACTATAATCAGCGAGAGACTGTAAGTATACTTTGAGTAGCGGTAGGTGGAAGGGAGCTGGTTTTTAGTCCTTGCTCGATATTCCAGCTCCTTTATGTAGAAAACTTTTCGGCGGGCGCATGCAGTGGGTTTAACCCCGTCTCTGCTGCCAAGGGCATGTAAATGGAAACTGCAGCTTTAAACACCTAGCACGGTATGGCTGTTGTCGGCTTTAAATTACTGGATTTTTGTTCTGCCGGTTAAACTTCTTTGGCTCTGCTCTGTATTGCAGAGATTAGAGAAAACATCTCAAATCTGTAAACTTTAAATTGTTTTTACTTAAATTCCGGTTCCGCTGGACGTTAACTGTTATTCTATACTGCACATAAAAACAGAATCACGCGTTTAACCTTAACTTAGTGAAATATAAAGGGAAAGACTGTAAAGCATTAAAAATAAATATTTAAATATAAGTTTCTGTGGTTTAATTGGTCATTGTAATTTCCAGATACTTAACTACAACTCCCATGATTCTCAGCCAGATGGGGGGGGCGGCTTGTACTTAAAAATTAATAATTGTCCAGAGTGATTATTGGGGTATTTGATCACATGATCTTAAACCTGCTATCATCAGTTAACCCTGTCTATGCCAGGCAGCTTTCACATCCTGAAAAACAAAATGAGGCGTGTTGTATTATTTTTGAAGCCGGTGTATTTGGTTTATTGATAAGGTACAGCCGTGTGAGATTTGGGGAGTCAGTGACTTCTTTTGGTGCATGAAGAGCACTTATACCCCTTCCCGGTGTCCTTTACCACATTTAGGGCTAACTGGACCCTAAAAAAAAACCCACCTATTTCCAAAAAAAATGTAATATTCTGGGTTGTGTCCTTGTAATTAGTTTCTGGTTTGAGATGGTAAATGCAGCTTTTCCATTTCTTTATTTAATAAAAGCTGATAGATCTTAACGACTCTGGCCGTGGGTTTGTGTTGATTTCTGACATCTTGAAATTACCATTTAATGACGTTTCAAATATGAGGTGAGTATGGGGGGGGTTATGGTTAATGTATGAATAAATTCCAGCTGTATCGGGGGAGCAGCAAATATTTTATATAAAGAGCAAAATTATGAAATTGCTGGTAAATGTGTGTGGAAGAAATGCCAGTTTTATGCTGGGTCTAGTACTGCACAACAGACCGTGTGGGTGTAGTACCATGTCTTTCCACAAGGTGTCAGTGTATGTATGCCTTATGGCTGCAGTTCCTTCTCTGGCCGCTGTGTGTCGGTATATACACAGTGATGCTCTGAGGCTGCAGTTCCCCGTCTGGCCGCTGTGTCGGTATATACACAGTGATGCTTTGAGGTTGCAGTTCCTCCTGCGGCCGCTGTGTGTCGGTATATTCACAGTGATGCTCTGAGGTTGCAGTTCCTTCTCTGGCCGCTTTGGGTCGGTATATACACGATGCTTTGAGGTTGCAGTTCCTCCTGCGGCCGCTGTGTGTCGGTATATTCACAGTGATGCTCTGAGGTTGCAGTTCCTTCTCTGGCCGCTGTGTGTCGGTATACACACGGTGATGCTCTGAGGCTGCAGTTCCCCGTCTGGCCGCTGTGTGTCGGTATATACACAGTGATGCTCTGAGGTTGCAGTTCCCCGTCTGGCCGCTGTGTGTCGGTATATACACAGTGATGCTCTGAGGTTGCAGTTCCTTCTCTGGCCGCTGTGTGTCGGTATATTCATACAGTGAGGCGGTAGAGCCGCCCTCCTGCCGCCAGGTGTCGCTGTGAGCCATAGCTGTCAGTCACTCCCAGCAGCCCCCGCGCGGCAGCCTGTCACCGGGTGAGAGTTGAAGGGTCGCGGTGTGAGGCAGCGGGACCGGGCTGTCGGACCCCGCACAGAGAGATCTCCGCACCGAGACCCGGAGCTGCCTCTGGAGTACAGGTAACTCCGCCCGCTGCGCCGAGCATGCGATAAACGGGGGTGATGTCATCGCCGCATGTGGTATGACGTAATACCCGGGAACGGTTACCCGCGCCGGTTCTGCTGTGTGAATGGACGGTATGGCTGGACGGTATGGCTGGACGGAGGCAGGGAGGGGGCGGCAGGAGTCCGGGATTACACGAGGAGCTTAAATAGCTCGGAGGGGGTGTGACGGGCATGAGGGGGCTTTTATATACCCCGCCACTCGGAGCGTCACATGCTGGGGACAGGACGGCTACCGGATTTCAGTCGGTGGGGGGCCGGGGATGACAGGGTTTGGGGTGTTAGGAGTGTAAGCGGCCCTGCTAGGGGCTGTTAGCCGGTGGGGGGGGGTTCTGCCCCCCTGTGAGTACCGGCGAGGTCTCTGTAGTCTCGTGTTGGTCGGGGTTACTTCTGCCTGACGGGCCGTTATTGCCGCTCCCTGCGCAGGTTTTAGACTTTGGGGCAGATCCTTTCTGTTCTGATGATTGCAGTTTTGTGCCGTTACACGCGTGTAGTTGGCGTGGTGATGATGCCGCTGTGTTTGGCGATGGGCGTTTGGCCCCCTGTTATATTTGCATATGGCCGCCTCTTGCCCACCTGTGTTAAAGAAGGGCCCCCAGGTGCTCTGGGGGCATCCGGGAACCGCCTGTGTGTGCAGCGTGTGGGGCTGAGGGCTTTTACTCTGTATTTAAATGCCCCGGCCGGGGTCGCTGCGCAAGTTTTTACAAAGAGCCTCGTTTGTGACGTTGCTGGTTGGATCCGGTAATTGCCCCGGCGCGGGTCTGATAAAGGCAGCAGGGCAGGGGACCAGCGGGTCAGGAGGGCAGGCGGAATCACATCGTTTATAATGTAGATCTAGGCTCAGTAAATGCCCCCATGCGTGGACTTTATAATCTGGGAAAGTACTCCCAGGGGGGGGCAAAATCTACGAACCCCGGGGCACTCGGTGAGAGGAACGTAGAAGCCGTGTCTTTATTCTGTACGGTACACGCCGGGTGCTGCGCCATGGCGTCCCCGCAGCCTCTGCCCGATAACTCGATGACATCATGGTTTATTCGCTAACCCTGAAGCCATAATGATGTGCAGCCGTTTAGTGAATAATCCCCGGTGCGTGATAAGCTGGTCAGGGAGAGGACGGTCACGGCAGGAGGTCGGGGGCCGTTACGTGACACACCGGGGGGCCGTTACGTGACACACCGGGGGGCCGGGGATGAGGGGTGAACGCACCCAGAGTGTGGATCGAGCCAGTGCTTTGGGACTGGATGGTTTACGTACCTATTATGTCACTATTTACAAAGGGGGCGGAGACATTATATGACCTCACTTCTCTGCTGTTTAGCGATGATGTCAAAGCTTTAACTAAAAATAAATGTATTCATTACAATCAGTCATGGAACGTGTGCTGGAATCTGCCCCCGTGGGGGTCCTGGATATAGTGCCGGGGGTATACAGCTGCGGATATAAGATAAATATTACTTAGGGGTTGGTTTCTTTCGGTGTAAAGTTTGCTGGGTTTTGCGGGGTTAACCCGTCCGAAGCCGTTGGGTTTATGCAGAGAGATTGCGCTACGAGGTGGGGGGATTTGCATAAAATGAGACTTCAGGTTTCCAGAGCCCCAGCCGGGGTAATATGAGGGGAAATGCTGTGGGTGGGGGATGGGCCGGGGTAGATTATATTCAAATGAGGCACATAATGCCCCGGTGCTCTAACCAAACCTCATCTTCGATTCAGGAGCCGTATGTCTATCCCATGCATGTTTAATCCCCTCACTGTATTACCCTCTACCACTTCTGCTGGGAGGCTGCTCCACGCTCTCTACCACCCTCTCAGTCCCATTACATTCTAGTATTATCTGCGTGTCCGGCTGAGTGTGATGAGGGCCTGTTATTTGGGGTGTGAACCGGTGATCTTCCGGTCACACAGGGTGAGGCAGGCAGGAAGAAAGAAAGGGGGCACAGATTTAGCGGGGTTAAACTGAGCGTTTAACCCCCTTGATTGCCGGACACACTTTCCCTGTGGGAGGCCGGTAGGTTCTACAGTTAGAAATAAGGGCGCACCTTCTAAACGGCTCGCACCGGGGAAACCCGTATATATTAAAGATGTATGCGGATTAGAGTATTTAATGAGTAACCCCCCCATAACGCAGGCGCACGTAGGGAAGGGGTTAAATTGTTTGCTGTCCCGTTAGCACCTGTTCTGAGTGCAGCAACTCTCATCACCCTCATCATTCTGGGGGTGATGGGATTTGTAGTCCATAGAAAGCTCATTGGTTCTTTTTTAGCATTTAGAAATTAAATGTTGGGGGTCAGCCGCCCCCCCCCGGTACGAAAAAAGGCACCCCCGCTGTGCCGCGTGCAAGGTGCGCGGCTGGGGTCCCCTTTGGGTAATCGGCCGTTGTGTGTCGGTGACTCCGGGGTCAGCCGCGGATACGGGAGCGTTTCATTGGCTGCTCGGGTGATTGCCCTGCTTTTACCGCTTTGCACCATAATTGCTCTTTTTACCCACCCCCCATATTTTCTTTCTGATTGGTTCGATCTGTAGTACCGATACCTTTTAACCCCGAAGCTGCTGATTCTGTGTCACGGCGGATCGGTGGCGTTTTGGGCTCAGGCAGTTCTTTGTTCTTTCGCTGAGCAGAATTCCTCCCCTTAATCTTTCTTGGAAGGGGACGCGAGGACCCCGCTCTGGGGAGGCTGACCGCGCGCAGGTCTCCGGGGGCCGCCATCTGTCGGTGCGTGCGGTCTGTGCTGCGATGTTCTCGGGGGCAGCCGGCGTCCTCCCTCCCCACGTTATCAAACCATAGCGAATACCGGTATTTATGGATTGGGGGCTGTTAACCATTTAGGTGCCTGAAAGACGAGAACCGTACAGTCTGGGGATCTTGGCTTTTTGTCGCCCCCCCCATATTTTATTTACTGCCCCTTCGCCCAGTTTTTTCACCCCCGCTCCAGCACACGGCTCCGCTCTGGCTCTTCTGCTTCTCGTTGAATGTATGTGAACTTGGTGATGTCATAGCGTAGAGCTCTGACCGTATTATACAATAATTCTATACATCCTCTATAAATTATATACACACCGCTATATATATATATATATTATACACACACCGCCCTATGAAAATACATATATATATATATATACACCCTGACACGCACGCATATACGTATAGATAGATATATATAGATACGCGTGTGATGTCTGTTTACCTTGTTACGTAATGTTACTCGCACCCCTCTCTCCCACACGCTTTCTCTCCCCCCCCACACACGCTCCCCCCCCCCCCCCCCCACACGCTCTCTCCCGCCCTGGGCTATGAATGGGTCGTGGAGTTCGACCGGCTCTGGAACACTGGGGTTTTGTCAGCGGTGTCCGCGTTGGTTCCCTGGGGGCCCCGTCCGGCCCCCGCAGACACACGGCCGCGATTCCCACGGGAAGAGAAACACAAGGTCCTGTGTCCCCCAAGGACAGGCTCGTGTTGGTAAATACCCCTGGGGGGGCAAATAAATTACCTTCTATAAACGTCCGATCATGAGAATGGTGCACCGGCCAACACTGGGGCTTTATTCACTTTATGTGGCTCTGTGCCCCAGCGCAGGGTATTTGTGTAGCTGAGGGGGGCATTTAGAAGAATAATGGGGTTTATTTCCCCCGTTTAATTTATAAAGCCGTTCCCTGCTGTTTCTATACACATTATCGGGGCTTTTAGGGCCGTAGAACCCTGCGATCCCCTCATACCCAGCAAACATTCTGACCTCCTAGAGGAGAGGGGCATTGGGGGGGGGTGAGGGGCATCGGGGGGGGGGGTCCTTGGGCGTCGGGTTTGGGTAACAAAGAGCGACTGTTCTTGGGGACCCGGGGCGTTAGATCTCGTGGCCTGTTGGCCATTTTTCTTCCACTTCGTTGGACTTTGTGGTCTGGAAGCCGTAAGTTATGACTTTAACCCTTCCTAGCAAGGAGTATAATTCATTCAGCCTCTGTGGTTCCCCCCGAGCGACGTCCGGCCCCCCGGACACCGGGCTGCCTCTGTGTGGAATCTCTCGGCATAAATGGAGGAGAGACGTCTGAACGGACGGACCGGGGGGGGAGGGGAGGAAGGACGATGGAAACGTTTCTAAGCAGACAGCGTGCTCCCCGGGGGCCGGACTCGGGCTCCTGGCTACAGACGCGCATGATGTGGTCCATAGGGCCCCGTGGGTTATCCCCGGGTACAGCAGCCCGCTATTCCCACCGGACGGGGGTCTCCAGTAGTTTTGCCCCCCACATTGTTCTCCCCCTTGGCTCGCTGTCCCTTCCGGGCGTCTGGGAGGGAAGGGGCCGCTGTTGAGTTCCCAGAGGTTACCTTTGCCTATCCAATGCATGCTTTTACTCCCTCACTGTATTACCCTCTACCACTTCTGCTGGGAGGCTGCTCCACTTATCTCCCACCCTCTAGTGTTAGATTCCGGTCTCTTGTTGTCACTTTTGGGTAAAATCTTATCGCAAACTACGTGCAGGTGACGGAGCCAGTCACAGAAAGCAGGTCCTGCGCAACTACTGCGGGTCACGTGATGTCGCAACCACCTGAGCACCAACCACCTGACAACACATAGAAAAGGGCTGGGCTCTGTACCGGCTCTGTACCGGCTCTGTACCGGCTCTGTACCGGCTCTGTACCTACCGGCTGCATCTCTCATATTTTAAGTTATAAAAGGCGAACATAAGATGCAAAAAAAACCCAATAACTTTTACCGTGCGGAGGCCGGGGGGCGCGAGCCCTTTTGTTATGTTTTATACAGTCTGCTCGGCCCCTTTGGTACTGAAGACACAAAAGCATGTTGCCACGTTTACCAAAAAATAAAAATCCCCCCCCCCCCGACAAACACTGTGATTGGTGGTTATAAGCCCCTCCCACTCCCCTGGAGCTCCTTGTTCATGGTATAGACTGGGTCAGGTATATGAAGCCCCCCGACCTCATTACAGATGCTTCCATGAGCCAGGGGGTCCAGTCCTGCTCCGTGTGCAGTAAAATCACAGGTGTACTCGGCGCTTTACAGTGTAACAAAGTACAGACGCTGTGATTGGTTAAGGAGGTCCCTGATCTGAAGAGCTTACATGTCCTGGCGAGGGTTTCTGATGGCGATGGCCCCCTCCTAGCCGCGGAGACCCCTCCCCTGTATTTGCACAGTGCTGGGTATCTGTCTGCAGTGTACTCTCTCTCGGTCAGCCCGTTACGGAGGGATTTGGCCCCTTTAACCCCTTGCTGTCTCCTTATCGAGGTCCGTGCCGCAGCGCAGAGATATTCAGGCAGCAAAGTCCACTTGTGATCGGATCGGATGCCGGGACACGGAGCTCCCCGCTAATCATTCAACAAACACGTCTCTTATCAGATGGGCGCGCGGCCAAGGTTATCCCGCCCCGGTGTGCTGCCTCGCAGTGATGAGACGTCGCTTCTCCCAGGGAGAGCCGTCCGTGTCCAACGTGCCCCCTGAACCCGATGGTCTCGCTTCTGTTTAGACGCTCGTTGATACTGGATCCCCCTGGGACCCCAATCCGCGCATGTTCTGATGGCAGGGTCCGGATACGGGGCCCGCAGAACCGGTTCGTGCGCCAGAGGGATCCTTAAAGCCGGCGCCGTTCTTGGGCCGTCCTTAATAGAACATTTAGGTTATTTTCGGTTCTATTCTTTAACCGCCCCGTTTGTGGCCCAAACCTCCGACCGCCGGAGAGACAGCGAAGGACGCGGAAAATAAATCGGTGATTTTTTTATTCATTCGCACGCTGGTGAAATCCGCCCGTTGTTATTGCCCCGGGGTTATGTCTTCTTTGCCCCGTTCCATAAAAAAAATTCAGGGACCTGGCCAAATATTGGTGAAAATAGTGTTCCGCAGCGCGGGGGGTGTGGGGGGGGGCACTCCGTGTAAATATTTGGGAGACGGCGACGTCAGGAATCTGGATGGAAAATATTTACTCGGGGTCCGGGAGAGCCGTGTAGAGAGGATGGCATGGGGGCCGCAGTGGATCATATGGTCTGCTCTGTATACGTATAATAGGATTCGGTTTGGGAGGTTCGGCCCCTGGGGGCCACCGGTTGTTTGCCCGATCAGAGGCTGGCAGCATCTCCAGGGGACGACGCGTTATTATTCAGAGTTATTGCATCATCAGGCAGTGTTTTCCGACTTGCTCAAAATGAGTAGATTGTAAGCTCCTGTGCGCAGGGCCCTCATTACCTGTTTCTGTAAGTCAAATTGTTATTTTACATCATACCTACGTTGCCACGGTATAGGATGACGCTATATAATACAATAAATAATAATATACTGGACATGGCTGATTGATACAGGCGTAACTAGTCGATACAGACATGGCTAGGTGATAAGGGGGGTAAGTACTAGCAGTGTTTACATGGTTGTGGCCGCGTCTGCGCGGACCCCGGGGGTTTAGGGCCCGGACACACAGATAAACGCGCCGTTACGTGATATCTGCGGCAGAGCCGGCTGCTCTCCTGTTTCATTGAGGACGCTCTGGGGGAACCGGTTTGACGGCCGTACCCCGGGGTGATGAAAGCCGAGGGCAGGTCTGAGCCTGTCTGATAATTTAACATTCGCCAGGCCTTTCATAACATCGTGACGCAGGAACCTGCCCTTCAAGGCTTCTAAAGTATATAATAACTGCCCAAAGTGTCATGGCGGGAGGGGGGGTCTTACCAGCTTTAAAGGGAAAGTCCCATGGAAACAAGACTGGGATCATAACCCCCCAGCACTGTATACATTAATATAACCCCCAGCGCTGTATACAGTAATATAATCCCCCAGCGCTGTATACAGTAATATAACCCCCAGCGCTGTATACAGTAATAACCCCCAGCGCTGTATACAGTAATATACCCCCCAGCGCTGTATACAGTAATATAACCCCCAGCGCTGTATACAGTAATAACCCCCCAGCGCTGTATACAGTAATAACCCCCCAGCGCTGTATACAGTAATAACCCCCCAGCGCTGTATACAGTAATAACCCCCCAGCGCTGTATACAGTAATATAACCCCCAGCGCTGTATACAGTAATATAACCCCAGCGCTGTATACAGTAATATAACCCCAGCGCTGTATACAGTAATATAACCCCAGCGCTGTATACAGTAATATAACCCCCAGCGCTGTATACATTAATATAACCCCCAGCGCTGTATACAGTAATAACCCCCAGCGCTGTATACAGTAATAACCCCCCAGCGCTGTATACATTAATATAACCCCCAGCGCTGTATACAGTAATATAACCCCCCCAGCGCTGTATACATTAATATAACCCCCAGCACTGTATACAGTAATATAACCCCCCAGCACTGTATACATTAATATAACCCCCAGCGCTGTATACAGTAATATAACCCCAGCACTGTATACAGTAATATAACCCCCAGCGCTGTATACAGTAATATAACCCCAGCGCTGTATACAGTAATATAACCCCCAGCACTGTTTACAGTAATATAACCCCCCCAGCGCTGTATACAGTAATATAACCCCCCCAGCGCTGTATACAGTAATATACCCCCCAGCGCTGTATACAGTAATATACCCCCCAGCGCTGTATACAGTAATATAACCCCCCAGCGCTGTATACAGTAATATAACCCCCAACGCTGTATACAGTAATATAACCCCCCAGCGCTGTATACAGTAATATAACCCTCCACGCTGTATACAGTAATATAACCCCCAGCACTGTATACAGTAATATAACCCCCCAGCGCTGTATACAGTAATATACACCCCCAGTGCTGTATACAGTAATATAACCCCCAACGCTGTATACAGTAATATAACCCCCCCAGCGCTGTATACAGTAATATAACCCCCCAGCGCTGTATACAGTAATATAACCCCCCAGCGCTGTATACAGTAATATAACCCCCAGCGCTGTATACAGTAATATAACCCCCAGCGCTGTATACAGTAATATACCCCCCCAGCGCTGTATACAGTAATATAACCCCCAGCACTGTATACAGTAATATAACCCCCCAGCGCTGTATACAGTAATATAACCCCCAGCGCTGTATACAGTAATATAACCCCCAGCGCTGTATACAGTAATATACCCCCCCAGCGCTGTATACAGTAATATACCCCCCCAGCGCTGTATACAGTAATATACCCCCCCAGCGCTGTATACAGTAATATAACCCCCCAGCGCTGTATACAGTAATATAACCCCCCAGCGCTGTATACAGTAATATACCCCCCCCAGCGCTGTATACAGTAATATAACCCCCAACGCTGTATACAGTAATATAACCCCCAACGCTGTATACAGTAATATAACCCCCCAGCGCTGTATACAGTAATATACCCCCCCCAGCGCTGTATACAGTAATATACCCCCCCAGCGCTGTATACAGTAATATACCCCCCCAGCGCTGTATACAGTAATATACCCCCCCAGCGCTGTATACAGTAATATAACCCCCAGCGCTGTATACAGTAATATAACCCCCCAGCGCTGTATACAGTAATATAACCCCCAGCGCTGTATACAGTAATATACCCCCCCCAGCGCTGTATACAGTAATATACCCCCCCCAGCGCTGTATACAGTAATATAACCCCCAGCGCTGTATACAGTAATATAACCCCCAGCGCTGTATACAGTAATATAACCCCCCAGCGCTGTATACAGTAATATACCCCCCAGTATTTATAATTCTTTTTATGTTCTTTTTTGCCTTTTTTTTTTTTTTTGCTGTAATTCACAGGAATTCTCACCCCGGCGCCAAAAAATAAATACTACAAATTTTACCAATGAAGCCCATGTAATCTAAATAGTGCATCCTGAGTGTTTAGAGTAATGGGAGTGATGTTTCTCCTGCTTATAATATATTAGATTTATTTATTTATTGTGCAATTCAATAATTGTGATTTTACACATTTTTGTTAAATAAAGCTATTTTGGGGTTAAAAGACTGCAGTTTTTAGATATTCAGTACTTACATTTTTTTATTGTTATCAGCATCATTTTTCTTACTTGTGTGTTGATGCAGATTTGCAGTATATAGCACGACGTTAAATTGCAAGCTCTTGGGTCTAGCACGTAACTGCGCTCTCTCCCACAGGCTCATGTTCCTCGTCAGCAGGGAGCCGGCCATGGAATAGCCCTGTGGGTCACGTGATGGCGAGAAGGTGACGGCAGCCGACGATGCCCCTGACTGACAGACTGCGTGAGAGGATATCGCGGGCCTTCTACAGACACGGACTCCTGTGTGCCTCCTACCCCATCCCCATCATCATCTTCACCGCGCTCTGCATCCTCGCCTGCTGGTGAGTCCGTGGGTTCTGCTTGGGCTTGGAGCTGATTCAAGGAAGTGTTACGTTACTGAGAGGGTGGTGGGTAAGTGGAGCAGCCTCCCAGCAGAAGGAGCTCCTTGTCGGCCGGGGCCCCGTTTCAGGAGCTGATGTGAAATGTAACTGCAAATAACAGAAACGTGTTATCCCTCACACCGACTTTCCTAAACCAACAGAAGCCAATCCAGCGCCTGCTGCCCCGGCCTCTGCTTGGGCTAATCTCACGGGGGGGGAGTAATATACATACAACAGAGAAGGAGACGAGGGCCTGATCCCGGGAGCTTGCACTCTAGTGAATAAAGTAACGCGTGGCAGTGGCCATGCTTTGAGCTGCGGGCCGTTTCAGACATGTTGAGTATTATTTATAAACGGCAGGTCTCGTGCGCAGTGCAAGCATTTCATTATTGCCATGGCGACTGCTCCGTTTTTGCCCTCTCGCTATTGATTGATCTTTTGCCCTCTTGTCTCCGCAGTTACCCTCTCCTGAAGCTGCCCCTGCCTGGAACCGGTCCGGTGGAGTTCATCACCCCGGCGAAGGATTATCGACCTCCTCGTCAAGAACCGGCACCGGGAGACCGTATCGAGCAGCCTGATTGGGTAAGCTGCAAAGCATTCTGGGAAGCTGCTCAGCTCCATGGCGGGCTGGTGGTTTATATCCCCCCTGTCCTGGTTGTTGTTTAGTAGTTTTATCCCAGGAAGCATTGCATGGCATGCGCAGCCCAGGCACCGAGTAATGGCCAGGTAAATGCCCAATTTACTAATGAACGACTTTAGGGTCTTCGGCCCCCTCTATAGCATCGACGTTGCCGCGCCTCTCACAGGATCGTTCTGCGGTTGCCCTTTGGACTGGCGGCGATTGCCCCCCTGGCACAGGTTAAAGGGCTTTTCCGGCTGTAAACGTCTGGTGTGCCCCACGGCCCTTCGGACAGGCGTGTCGGTGACCTTGGCCCCTTCCTGTTTTTCTTTCCGCTTATCTGTCCACTAGTGACGCAGCCGAGGGATTTAATCTGCCCCGATGCCCCTGATAACCGGCTTTGCGCCAAGGTCTGGCAGATAAGGCGGCCGGGGGCCAGCTTGGCCCTCGTAGACGTGTCGGGAATGTGATTTCCCCAAATAACGTCAGAAATGGCCCCACAAAGCTTTTTTAATCAAATAACGGCTGTCCAAGAGACTGCGCAGGCGGCACCCGGGGCCCCACAGGGCGCTTTATTCTGCGTGGCGCTCTAATCTCACGAGACCCCCTGGCTTCCCGTCGGTCCGCGCCACGAGCCATCGATTCGGGGGTCCCCATCTATATTTACTTAAATCCATGCGCGGTCCCCCAAACGGGAGAGCCGTGCCTCTGGATCTACCGGTGGGACCGTATCCCCCGCTCCCTGTTCACCGGAAAATCACTCGGGGCCAAGCTATTTAAGCGAACACCCCTCCCCCGCACCTTTCTTTCCGTACCGCCGCGTGAATTTGTCGCACTTTGGGGAACGGCAGTTACCGGAAATGTTCTGTTTGGCGTCTCCTGTCCTTCACCGGCTCCCTTATCAGCTGCTGAAAAACATCCTTTCCACGCTTTTACTTATCAGGGGGTAAAGGTGAGGAACGTACAGCGAAACCCGTCACACCGGCCCCGAGGGGCCAAACACTTCCAGCAAATCCAAACCGGTTTAAACCTTCTGTATCCGGAGCAGACGAGCCGAGGCTCTTGTTGTATTTTTTCTCCTCCTTTGAAATAAATTCCCTCCCGTCCTTTATCCCTTTATGGATTTAAACGTCTCCCCCGTCTCGTCTCCCTCTTCTCTCCCCCTCTCTCTCTCTCTCCCTCCCCGTCTCTCTCTCTCCCCGGAGCCGGTCACATTGAGATCTCGTGGTGTTTCCGGGTGATTTTTATTCTGCGTGTCGGGGAATCCAGCTCCGTGTTATCCGGGTATTTACTGATTTTCCGGGGTGTAAAGGGGTCACTGATCACCGGCGCGTCTCCCCGCAGTACGTCGGGCTGCCGGTGGCCTACATCCAGCAGGTGTTGGTGAAAGCCGTGGTGTCTCCGTGGGATAAGAACTTCCGGGCCGTGGACATCTTCCGCTCCCCGCTGTCACGAGTTTTCCCGCTGGTGGAAGAGATCAGGAACCACGTTCTCCGAGAAAGGTTCGTCTTACGGTTCCGTGTCTTGTAATGATTTTTATAGATAATAATATGTATGAGAATCCCACCCGAGTGCCACGGGAGCAGCCGTCTGAAATCCCGGTGTCATTTATCGCGATTATTCGGACCGTGGTATCGTTTCATGGACTCTATGCTCCCGTTCAGGTGTTTATGTTATATATATATATATATATATATATGTTATGTTTATGTCTATTTCCCGCTTCTGTCACCGCAGCTCCGGCCAGACGAGCCTAGAAGATGTTTGCCTCCAGGTGACCGACCTCCTGCCGGGGCTGAGGAAGCTCCGGGGCAAACTGCCGGAACATGGCTGCCTCCTGCTGTCCCCGGCCAACTTCTGGCAGAACGACCAGGAGCTCTTCAACAACGACGCGGACCTCATCAGAACCATCCAGCAGCACGAGCCCAAGACCCTGCAGACCTCCGCCACGCTGAAGGGTAAGCGCTGCGCGCCCCCCGCCCAGGAGAACGCGGCTTCGCGGAGATCGTTCGCTGCTGGAGGGAAATGGATCGCAATGTAGCAGAGATTCAGCGACCTGAGAGAAAGTATCAGCCAACGATGGGAATTTTTCTCCAGCTTCGGCCCGTCGCGGCCCTCTCGCTAATGGCTGCCCGCGGACTGCATTAAACGGATCCCCTTTCCTAAATACGGAGTTCTGTGTCGGTGTTAAAAGCCCACCCAACCCGGTCAGTATAATAGTATGTTTGACCCCCAGCCCCCCCACGTCTCTTGTGTTTTGCAGACCTCCTTTTCGGGGTGCCGGGGAAGCAGAGCGGAGTCAACTTATACAACCGCAAGCGGCTCGTATCTTACACCATCACCATCGCGTTTCGCAGATACAACGCCACGTAAGTAGTCCACATGGAGGCTTCACCCGCGTTTAGACACCCGCGTCCCCCGTCCCCCCGAGGTGTGCCCACCGTACAGCGGCATAATGCAAAGCAGATTCGGCTCCACATAGAAGTCTTTTCCTCGGTCCGCAGCCTCGTTTTTTTCGGGCCCTTTCCTTACGAGCCCCGGGCCCTTTCCCGGCCCTCCTTGGAAAGGTTTTTGCAGCCGCCTCGTGGTTTGTGTGTTTCAGGTTCCTGCGCAGTCTGAGGTCCCGTCTCCGGCAGCTCCATCCCTGCGCCAACTGCACCCTGAAACTGCGTAACATCGTCCACATTCACTTCAAGGAGGAGATCGGCATCGCTGAGCTCATCCCGCTCGTCACCACGTACTTCATCCTCTTTGCTTATATCTATTTCTCCACCAGTAAGTACGGGGGGCCGGTGGGCCGAGCCGTCACCCGGGTGCGTTCAGTAACCGGCGCTTGTCTTTGTCCTCAGGGAAGATCGACCTGGTGAAGTCGAAGTGGGGTCTGGCGCTGGCCGCGGTGGTCACTGTCCTCAGCTCCCTGCTCATGTCCGTCGGTCTGTGCACCCTCTTCGGACTGACGCCGACCCTCAATGGCGGGTATGTGGCCGGGTGACGAGCGGCACGTTGGGGGTCTCTGGAGCCAGTATTAGGAGAAAGCTTTATGGCAGTCGGACCGGTAGGAGGCTCGGGTCGCTCGGGCTGTGATGAATGTTTAATATTTTCTTTAAAATCTACAAAGCTGACCGAGATCTTTCTGACATCGGTTCTGGTGCAAAAGAGGTAAAACTGGAGCTGTTGCCTTAGCAACCGAAGAAGTCTTCCTGCAGACGGCTTGTGCTTTTACCGCTTTGCACCAGAATTGCACATAAAGCTAAAGGTTTAGGCAGCGTTGAGGTTCTGCCATGGGGTGTGTTGGGATGCGGCGCCCCCCGGTGGTGGCTGCTGGTTGCTGACGGCTGTAACTGTCGTCCTCAGGGAGATATTCCCGTACTTGGTGGTCGTCATCGGCTTGGAGAACGTCTTGGTGCTCACAAAGTCCGTGGTGTCGACTCCGGTGGATCTGGAGGTGAAGCTCCGCATCGCCCAGGGTGAGTCGCCCTCCACGGGGGGAGAAGAATTCGGGTCTGGGGACCGCCAATAACTCGCCTCCGGCGCCTCTTTCTCCACAGGCCTCAGCAATGAAAGCTGGTCAATCATGAAAAACATGGCGACCGAGCTGGGAATCATCCTGATTGGATACTTCACGCTGGTGCCGGCCATCCAGGTGGGTTTATCGCGACGCTTTTATGCATTCCCTCCATTCAGCCAGGGATTCCGGGGAGTCACCCCCCTTATGAGCTTTAAATAACGATTCTGCTTTACCTTATAACATATGTCCCGGGGGGGGACGTATAGATCGCTATGTATGTGTGACGCCAGAAACCTGTACATGCGCGGCAGCCCACCCCGCTCATCGCCGTCGATCTCTCCCCAGGAGTTCTGTCTGTTCGCCGTCGTCGGGCTCGTGTCGGACTTCTTTCTGCAGATGTTCTTCTTCACCACCGTGTTGTCGATCGACATTCGAAGGATGGAGGTGGGTACCGGCAAGTCCCGCGACAAAAGCAAAACGAGGAGATAGTGAGGAGTGATGCGCGCGGAACGGTGGGGGACGTTTCAACGAGGATCCCGGGAGAGCAGCGCATGCACGGACCGAGGGGCACGGGGTGTAGCTTTGGTTGGGCAAAAGGGTCAGAAACAAAGAATCTCTGAAGCAGAAGTAATGCTTGTGGATCCGTGCGCTGTGATGCTGAGAGATGCGACACTGGATGACATCATCAGGATGAGCCGTATTATGATGTCAGGGCGCCGTCGCTCCGTGTAATTATCATGTCTTATTCATAGCTGGCAGATCTAAACAAGCGGATGCCCGCCGAGGCCTGCATGCCTCCCGCCAAGACCGGCCCGCGAACACCGAGGTACGAGCGGCAGCAAGCCACGCGGCGGACCACCCCCCACACCATCACGCTGCAGCCCTCCTCGTTCCGCAACCTGCGCCTGCCCAAGAGACTGCGCCTGGTGTACTTCTTCGCGCGGACGCGGCTGGCGCAGAGGATCATCATGGTAAGGAGACCGACGTGTCGGCCGGGAGTCTGGTCGGGTGACGCCACCGGCAGCGTCCGGGGACACAAAGCCGGCGTAACTCCCATAACACCCAGCTGGCCAGAGGTCGTCGGCCCGGCAGCTACAGGAGAGGGCGTGCGGCAGCCGTCGCAGGTCAGGGCAGGTTTCGGTACATCTCACGTCTCTGTTTGCAGGCCGGGACGGTCATCTGGATCGGGATCCTTCTGTACACGGACCCCGCCGGCCTGCGCACATATCTCACGGTTCAGGTGACGGAGCAGAGCCCCCTGGGTGGGGAAGTGATGCCCCCCCTTCCCGTGCCGGTCCTTCCTGCCGCCGACCCCCAGAATTCCCTCTCTGTTTTCCCCACCGGTTCATCCCAACTTCTGGAGAACCAGTCGCAGCGCAAGGAGGCGCTGGAGTCCCTCGTGGGCCGGCTGGAGGGATGGGGAGAAGAGCAGAGGGATGCCGGAGAGGAGAGCAAAGAGGACAGAGGGCACGCAAAGGTGACGTGGGGAGCGGAGGACGAGGAGACCTGGAGGAAGCTCTCGTTCAGACATTGGCCGACGCTCTTCAGCTACTACAACATCACCCTGGCCAAAAAGTAAGCAGCCGCCGTCTCCAATCGCACAGAACGCGCGGCTTCACCTTTCAGCGGATGAGGCTGCAATTAACTGAGATTACTGAATATAGAAAAGCCCCTCCGGCCCCCGTCTGGTCGCCGTCTGACCTTAATCAGTCGTTGGTCTCGTCTTAGATTCAGGAGCCGTATGTCTATCCCATGCATGTTTAATACCCTCACTGTATTACCCTCTACCACTTCTGCTGGGAGGCTGTTCCACTTATCCACCACCCTCTCAGTAAAGTAAAACTTCCTTCCATTCCATCTCAGTCTCTGACTCTCTAGTGTTAGATTGGGGTCTCTTGTTGTAACTTTTCTCCTCTTCGCTGTGTATGGGGGGGCTATAAAACCCAGACAAGAGCCGGTACTGACTTCCTGTAAATGATGGGAAGGAATAATTGTGAATGAGGTTTAGGACTGGATTATATTTATTATGTGTAAGAATGCGCCGGCTCGTTGCAGGTAGATGTTGGTCGGGCCCCGGGCCCCGCGTTCTCTGTCCTGTGAGGTCCGTCTGATGCCTCTTCTCGGTTCTAGGTACATCAGCATCCTGCCTGTGATCCCCATCACCGTGTACCTGACCCCGCAGGAGGCGGCGGACGCCCGGCACCCGCTCGAGGCCCAGCACTCCTACCTCTTCGATCCGCCTCGGGACGCTCGGCAGGAGGAGAAAGCGGCCGGAGGGCCCTCCAAAGCCCAGGGGCCCGCGGACGTCACCCTGTACAAGTAAGAGCCCGGATCAGCCAACAAATGCCAAGAAACTCCCAAAAAACATCCGGGATTCCACCGTCCTGCTTAACGAGTCAGATATGTAAATGGCGTGACGGCCGTGTGCTGACCCCGCACCGGTCTCTGTAAAGGGGGGATTGCGGAGCGTTATTCGTTTCCACCTCTATGAAGCCGTATCTCATATCAGGACTTCATTAACTTCTATATGCACTGTTATACAAGATAGGAGCATTCTGATTGGCTGATGGGTATTCTATACTCTGTCGCACATTATGGGGCTCCCCGATTGGCTGATGGGTTCTTATTGTTATATTCATGTAATTGTTGGCTTTTTTCTCTTCCCGTACCGGCAGAGTGGCCGCGCTGGGACTGGCCTCCGGAATCCTCCTGGTTCTGCTCCTGTTCTGTTTGTACCGGCTGCTGTGTCCTAAAAACTACGGCCAGAACGGCCTTTCCCACAGCCGGCGCCGGAAGGGGGGTGACCTACCGTGCGACGACTACGGCTACTCGCCTCCCGAGACGGAGATCGTGCCCCTGGTCCTGCGGGGTCACCTCATGGTACGTGGTTCTAGATGCCCCACCGCGAGGAAAGCCCCAAATCTCCGCGGTTTCAGCGTTTACGGTCTGACCGCGGCTCGTTGTAAATCGGTGTCCGTGCCGAGACGCCGGGTCCGGTTTGCCCCGGAGGAGCCGCAGCCCGAGGCGCTTTATTTAGGGCCGACACGAGGTTATCGGGGAGAGAAGTCGATGTTTATGGCGGGTGGCTGATTGCGATGAGCTCTCTCTGCAGGACATCGAGTGTTTGGCCAGCGACCGGATGCTGCTGGTGAGCTGCTGCCTGGCCGGCCAGATCCGCGTGTGGGATGCCCAAACCGGCGACTGCCTCACCGTCATCCCCAAGCAACGGTGAGAGGACCAAGAAAGCCGTGCCTGCCGGTTCTATACATTATCGGGGCATTTAGAGCTGTAGATCCCTGCGATGCCCTCATACCCAGCAAACATTCTCAGAGTCAGGGGCATAAGGGGTTTGGGAGAGGGACTAAACAGTCTAAACAGGGGATACTTGGCAGGTATGCCTCTGGAGAGGAAAGTGTACTATGGGAGCTGGGGAGTAAATTTTTCCTGATATATTGACGGATAGAAGTGTTCGATCAGCGAGAGCGTAACACAGATTAAGGATAAAACGTATATTTGGAGTGTGAGAGGCACGCGGTTTCTGCCGATTACCGACGTTTTCCCCGCCTCAGCCTGCGCAGGGAAAGCAGCGGCGTCTTCGATTATCCGGAGAGCTGGGAGACGCTGTCAGACTGTAAGTACGGCGCCGAGGACTGCGTGGAGAACGGTTACCTCCTGAAACGCCGGCCGCCGCGATTCTACGACCAGCCAGACCTGAGCAGCCTGATCGACACCAACTTCCCAGAGCAAGCCAAGCAAGAGGAGCCCGATGGCCGCCAGAGACCGGTCAGCGTCGGGCGCGAAGGAGGAGCCAACGGTTACAACTTCAGCGGCCTGGTGCAGCGGGCGTGCGAAGAGCAAGGAGCCTCCGCCCTGGGCAGCTTCCCTCCCGTGTTTTCTCCCCCGCTGTACGGACCCGGCGCGCTCTCCGCGGACGGGCGAAGCAGGTCGCCCGCGGGGCGTTTGGATGAGAGTTCCGCTTCTTTCAGGAGGAAAAGCTCCGTAGAGGATCCCGGATCATGGAACGGGACGGTCTCGCCTGATCCCGGCTGGACAGAGGATTTCGAGGGCTCCGTGTGGAGCTTGGGGCTGCAGGGCAATCTGATAGTGGCCGGGAGGAGCAACGGAAGCCTGCAGGTAAGTGCCGTGGAGGAGTTTGAGCCCTGCTGCCCCGTCGGGGTGGACTCGGTCCTCTGTGTGTTGGGATTTCTGAAGGGTCTCTGCGTTGCCCCCCATACACAGCCCGCTTTCCTCTCTGCAGGTCTGGGATGCCATAGCTGGAACCCTGCAGTGCAGCCACGGTGAAGGTCAGAGCGGCATCACGGCCCTCGTGTTCCAGAACCGCAGGTGAGTGGTTTCTCCGAGACCCCGCCGCAGGTCGGTCGACTCCGTGACCCCCGCAAGCATCAGGACTCATCTTGGGTGTAAAAAATTGAAAAAATAATAATAAAAAAGAAAACTTTTGTATTTACCCATCAGACTGTTACGATCTACCCCCCTCTGCCACACGTATCTTACCACTAGGACAAGTGTATCTGCCCAAGGAGTCTGCCGGCAGATGTTTCTCTCTGCCAGCGCCGGTCACCGGGGGTAACTAATTACTTTTTATATGTTTCCCAGGATAGTGGCGGCTCGACTTAATGGCTCGCTGGACTTCTTCTGCCTGGACTCCAACAAATCTGCCAGCCAGCTGCAGTTCCGAGGTGAGCGCGGACTCCACAAGGGCTCGTAATACACGCTATGTAAGAGATTGTGGGAATGGCCACCCCTGTGCCGGCACCCGGCTGCTGCAGCTTCACACAGACCCTTTCCTATGGATATATCCGTGTTTGGGCTGGTTTATGGTCTGGGTTTTATCGCGTTTCCATTATTTCTGGGGCGGACAAAGGGACCTAATCGCTAAACAGAGAGTTTGCGGGGAGTTGGGTTTCACCCCAGTTCCCGGCCCGGAACCCTCAGCATCAGCTGTTTCTCCTCTGTTTTCAGGAACCTCTAACAGGAGCAACATGCCGAGCTCCCCGCTCTACAGCAGCAATGACATCATCAAGTGTCAGCTGACTCACAGCGTGACATGCGCCCACCAGAAGCCAATCACAGCGCTGAAGGCTGCAGCTGGCCGGCTGGTGACTGGGAGCCAGGACCACACTGTCAGGGTATGTACCGCAGGGTGCCACCGAGGGGCCACAAGCCTGGGCTACGGAGGTCCGCAAAAGGCCCGGCACAGAAACATTACAAGGGGAAATAAAACCTTCCCCCACAGCCTGGGGCAAATTACCCTACGTGAGCCGTGATGTAAGCGTGTTACTCGATCCGGAGGTGGATGTCGCCAGCCGCTAATCCTTAAGTAATAAGAGTTCTAAATACTCGGTCTGGATGAAGAGCATTTTTATTACGCACCAAGCGATACGAAACGAGACGGCGCTGTTAACTTTATTACCGGCATTTGCCGTTCCCCGTCTGATCTGAGGGCATTTCTCTGGGGTAGGCGTATGACGTGGATAATGTTACCCCGAGGGGCATGTTGCAGGTGGTTCCGCAGGGGCCGTCCGTATAACGCGATGCTTTTCTCTGCAGGTGTACCGGCTTGAGGACGCCTGCTGCTTGTTCACCCTGCAGGGACACTCAGGGGGCATCACAGCCGTTTATATCGATGAGGTGAGTGTACGCTCTGACCCCCCCGGTCCGTGCCGGCCATTATCCGGAGTGCAACCATCTCCCTCGCCCCGCGGAAAACACTATATACCAACAAGGCATTGGCCGGGTATCAGCAGAGTCGTGCCTAGTGGCCCCTGGATATACCTTCCCTCTGACATCACTTCTTTACTTGTTCCTGCAGACTATGGTTCTGGCCAGTGGGGGGCAGGATGGAGCCATCTGCCTCTGGGATGTTCTCACTGGAAGTCGAGTTGGGCACATGTATGGGCACCGTGGGGACGTGACATCACTGATCTGCACCGCTTCCTGCGTGATCAGCAGCGGCCTGGATGATGTCATCAGCATATGGGACAGGAGCACCGGGATCAAGCTCTACTCCATCCAGCAGGTGGGTTATCGGACTGCAGCAGTTTCCATAGCAACGGCACCACAGCTGTCTGGTCAATTATATATCAAATATATATATATACTGACCAGCCAGGTAATTATATCATTTAAAGGAACTCGGGGCCCTGACGCAAACTGGAAATCAAACTTTATATGCATAGAAATGCTCAGGGCTGTATCGCAGACGGTGTTTAGAGCTCTAGCGGTAAAACGTTAAAGGGAATCTCCTTCCCGGGTCTAGCGTGACGTTATTTACGTAAACCGTTTCTTGCTCCTCTGTAGGACTTGGGCTGCGGCTCCAGCTTGGGTCTGATATCGGACAACCTCCTGGTGACGGGGGGCCAGGGCTGCGTGTCCTTCTGGGACATCGGCTACGGAGACCTCCTGCAGACCGTCTACCTGGGGAAGTGCGAGGAGGCGCAGCCGGCCCGGCAGATACTCGTCCTGGACAACGCGGCCATTGTGTGTGACTTTGGCAGCGAGCTCAGCCTGGTCTACGTGCCGTCGGTGCTGGAGAAGCTGGACTGAGGTGGCCGCGTTAGGACTGGAGCTCCGCCGTAATCCCGGTCTGTCGGGGGTCGCGGGAAGGCAGGCTGCGGCGCATTCACGTTTAACGTTAAATATACTTCCAATGGAAATATACCGTGTGCTGCTCCCGGTTTTCTCGGTTCAGCCCAAACCTGCCGTCTCTAAGGCAAAGTTTCTTTTTTCTTTTTTTTCTATAAAAAATTTGGTTTGGTTTAAATAACGGCGAGAACGAGACGGGTTTGTGTTGTCCAAGAAAAATACCAGAAGCCTGAAGATTCGGAGATTCCTCCAGGGGGCAATTCTTCCTCCGGCGGCTGCAGCTTGTCTTACTTACAAGTACCGGCGATAGAGCGGGCGGGCAGGACATGCGCAGACGTCACGTGCGCTGAACTATTTTAAATGGGTTTGTAAAATGGATTCTTACTTGAAAGCGATACATGCTGCGCAGTATAATGATACTAAGTATCTCCAAACACTTCATTGGACACGTCTCCTTTAAAGCATTTCTCTTGTCTGTTGGTTTGGCTTTTTGGGTTTCCATGGTAACTCACAGCTGACCCTCGTTTCCCCCAGTAGGGGGGGGGGGGGGGTAAGCGTTGAGTGATTGCTGCTGGATGTTCTGTAGCGACGAGGCCTTGTAGAAGGAGACGCTTTCACATCTCCGGCGCCTGTCCTGTTTCACACAGAATTTCCTCATACCGTTCCTTTAATTTTTATAAACAACCAGACCTGCCCAGTCCACGAGGGCCAGCAGCAGCCATGTTTGCAGCCCTCGAGAACTGAGCAGGACAGCAATGTAGAGCAGAGATCTACTGATGGGGGTGATACGTGCCCTAGGCAGCAGGCCCCATGTAAAGATATCCGATAGGGCCATGTAGCGCACCTGGGGGGATTCTCAGCCACCGCATTAGTGCCGGACCACAACTCCCACAATGCCCCAGGCTAGTGTGGGAGATGCCCGCTGGCACCTGCACAGCCAAAAAGGGGTTAGCGTGACTGATCAGGAGCCAGTGAACTCTTGCATCTGCTGCCTGGAAAGGTCCACATCACGGACCTTTGAGGAACCAGCCGCTGTTCTGTGTCGCGTGTAACAGCATCATGTACAAAAGCTATTTTTTGGTAAAAAGTTATAATTTATTTTTATGTAGATTATGCTTTCTAGAGCTTTAAAAATTGTTAATTGTACAGTCTGATAGTTTGTGTTTTTAATTTAGTCTTTTTTATTTTAAATCTCATTCTGTACTTTTCTTACATAAAACAATTCACAGGATACTTTTATTAGTCGTGTCGGCTGTTTCTTTTCTCCCTGCGTTGGTTCAGAGTAACAGGGCAGGAACCGGCAGCTTCACGGAACCAGCGTTTCCATATCGAAAATGTTATTATGCTGGGTGAGATGGGCGAGATCAGGTAAATAGTGCGCCAGACGCCTATTACCCCGCGTATGAGGACAGGGCTGGCTCACTGAATTATTTATGCAGTATACAGGACCTTGCCGAAGCCCCGCGCAGGGAGATCGCGTGTACATTTTGGTTTTTGTACGTGGAGAGAGGGTCGTTTACAGAATCTGCAAAAATTTTCTTGGCAGTTCAAAAAAAAATGCTAATAAATATCTCCTTTAAACAAGAATAATTCCTGAATAAGCCTTCAGGATCTCCTCAGACTCGTTTATTCTACAGCAAGATCTGCAGTTTGAGTCCTTTCCGTAAATGTCCTGACTGGGGCAGTTATTATAGTTCGTGAGATTCTGTTACCCCCCCCCCCCAGTAAATCGCAGCAGCCACAAAAGCAGTGACTTTTTCAGGAAATAATCCTTTTGGCTGCCATCCCACCCCCGACGGCATGGAGGCAGACGGACCCCTCACAGCACAGCCGCAGACAGTCCTCTGGCAAAGAAGGTGACATTTTTGTCTTGGATCTTGTACTGATACACTGCGGACCGGTCCTTCTCCCCTCCGCCGCGGATCAGCGCACGCCGAGTGATCAGCAGCTGCAGAGATCAAACCAGAGTGAGTTTAGTTACCAGAGAAGAACTGCCGCTAGCCGTCAGGATCTCCTCGGTCAGAGCTGGGACTCACCTGGCCGTGCACGTCCTTACAGAATCCTGTCTGCAGTCCCTCGGCCTGTAGGATCAGGCCGCTCCGGTGACACAGAGACTTCACCAGCAGCTCGTTCTCCTCGTCTTCACAGTCGCTGTCATTGTGCACAAGACAAAGGACGTTCCCCTGAAACATGCAACGTGCACACGGACCTTTCATTACACACCCACAGTACACGGGACACACGGACAGACCTTTCATTACACACCCACAGTACACGGGACACACGGACAGATCTTTCATTACACACACACTGTACACGGGGCAAATGGACACCATTAGGATACATGTTGCGTGTACCTTGTTCTTGCCGCACACGGTCGCCTGGCAGTAATGTATGAAGTCCAGCACCTGCACGGCAGATACCCCCAGGCTCAGCAGCACACTGCCATCGTCCACAATCAGCACTGGGCATTTCCAACGCTCGCCTGAGGAGGGCGCTAGAGCCGCACTAACAAAGTCATAAAGAGGCTTGAGGTCTGAACCATCCCTGAAACAGAAAAGTCACTGTTAATTTATAAAGGTCGCGGTGGAATAAGTCAGCAGCCACCGCTTACTGCGTGCTACTGACCCTTACACCCCTACATGACTGAGATACAGCCAACCGCACAAGAGCTTATACACCGGATGATGTAGGCGACCCGAAACATTTCATCTCCCTGCCTCCACTGTACATTATGAAGAGCGGTGGCTTTTCCTGCAGGAAGGGCTGAACTGGCCCTGTGTGATGTGTAGTTAAAGCAGCAAGATAACTGAAGAAATCTCCCTGGGTTGGACCATCATAATACTCAGAGACGTAGAACTGGAGTGGAGTCTAGCAGCAGAATACGGGCCGATCCTGCATTCCTTGTTACATTTCAGTTCTGACCCAACGCAGTCAGAGGCAAGGGATGGGGCGCACCTTAGGAAGCAGAGTGGATTTTGAGGGTCCGTCTTCTCCCCAAACAGCAGGTCCGTGTAAGATCTGAGCCCTTCCAGGAACACCAGCTGCCCCTCGTCCCTGGCGGACTGGAGATTCACGCCCTGTACACAGCAAGACAACGTGAAAAAGTGCAGCCCGAGCGCTGACCGCACATTAAACATGACGATGCCGCAGTCTACTGCTGTAAAGCGCCGTCCTCTTTTAAACCCGGCGATGTCAGAGTAGTTAAACCCCTACACGAGACCACACATTTTACATACAGGAAGTGGAGTCACAATCCAACAGCACTTAAAGGGTGTAATAGCGCAGGAAAGCAGTGGGACCCCGTAACGATACGTGGAAGGAATGGTATAAGATGTGAAGGAGAGAATACGGTTCACATGGAGAATAACCTAAATAACGGACTAATTTATGTTGATTTCTATTCAGTGACGTATACGTGGCTGTAGAAACACGGAGCCAACGCTTCATGTATGTTGGGAGACCGGATCGGATATGCCGGACCAGACTAAGGCGTACGGCAGCGAGCGTAAGAAACATTCTAATGTACGAAGGAGCTTAACAACATTAAGCGAGCTTTGGGATTCCCAGCGCCGGATGCTGTCACTAAAATTCCTCTGGGCTGCGTTTTGATAAACTGAGGACACGTTTCCACGATCCGGTAACTCGTGTCGTTAGGGATCCGTGGGGGGTCTGTATGAAAACTGTAGCACTACGAGTAACGCAAGAGAAAGTTACCCACCAGCTTCTGGGCGACGGCGCTGTAGTGACTCAAGGACTGCGCGAGGCCCACGAAACACACCTTACAGCCGGCTGGGGAAAGGAGAGAGCGTTAAAAACCTTGTGTTTTCACCCAAAATCAAGTCATTCCCACTGAAATTGCAACAAACTGTAATCTGTCACTTTAAAACAGGAAAACAAGTAAAGAAGAATATTAGAGAACACACACACACACGTTTACCTTTCAGGTAGTAGGACAGGAAGTGATGCAGCAAGAAGCTCCCGTTGGTTTTCCGGTCACAGAGCAGGGTGAGCCTCCCCTGATGGAAACAAGACATGTTAACATATTTCTGCATTAATAGATTGTAAGCTCCTAAGATCAGGACCCTCTTCCCCTCCTGTATATTGTCAGTTTGAATGTCTTAAATATTTCAATTCCCCCTATATGGTTACAGCGCTACGGAATCTGCTGGCGCTATGAGTTATAAAGTTAACCTAATGCAGAAGCTCCAACTGGGTCACCTGAAAAACTCAGCTTAGTGAATAGACCCCCTCTAGGTAACCCTGCCAAACCACCCCGTATGCCCCCGCAGGCTGTATAACGCTCTGTATAAAGTTGCCTCATATACCCCGGGCACAGACTCTGTATTGAGCTGTCACTGTGTAATAAGTCACTTCCCTGAGTGACAGCTCCCCTTAAACCTTCGCGTGCCATAGGTACGGAGCAGGGGCCCTTCCTTTCCTCACCCTGTCCACCGAGTCGGTGCTGGCGCCCAGCAGGCTGTTCAGTTCGGGAAACATGTTCAGCCTCAACCGGCCTTCTCCTTCACATCTCAGACCGGAAGCTTGCGTTCACACGAGGTTGCCATGGAGCGGCGGAAAGAGAATTCTACGAGTCCTGTCGAGGGCCATTCACGCGTCCCTTGCCTCACACTGACACCTGCCGGTAAGAGCGGTCATTACACGCGATATACAACGGCCGCCATATTTTGGTTGGCTGCTTCCGTCATTGTAATGCCATCATGTGATTGGCTCTTGCTGTTGCTAAGGCGAATCGTAGCCCAATGTACCGCAGCCAGTTAAAGCTTCTGTTCCTCGTACTATTTTACTAAATACAGCATCTGCAGCGTCACCCCCCTCAGAGCCGATTACCTCAAACCTCAAAACCACCTTTCCCGCCATTTTTAACTGGACTAGTTTAGTTTTAAAAGGAGGGTAATTTCATATATATATATATATATATATATATATATATATATATATACTGGGGGCGGGGGGGGGGCAAATAACAGCTGAACTGGTAGTTTTTTAATATTAGCCCCTGCTGCCAATGTATATAAATATTAAACCCTGCTGCCAATATACCGTATTTGCACGAATATAGTCCACACTCCCCCCCCCCCACTTTAGGTTTTTTAAGTGGGGGTGCGGCCTATATTCGGGGTTTAGCGCAGGGATGCGCAGTTCGTATCGCCAGACGCCCAGAACATTTAGCCCTTCTGCGGGCAAGCACCAGGGTTAGGATCCAGATCCCCCGCAGCGCTGCAGGGGACCTGGATCCTCCGCTCTGGCAGCAGTGGACTTCTGCACTATGTGCTTAGACAACCTCGGCTGCTTCCGCCGGGGCTTCTATGGTGGAGCACAGACGTGACATAACATTCTGGTGCTCCACCATAGAAGCCCCGGTGGCAGTGAAGGCATAGAATCCTGTATTTGCAGGTATACAATAATAATGTATGGAAACATAGCCTATGGATCAACAGAATAACACAAACCCAGCTTTGCAGGAATAGATCAATTGGAATTCACATAAAAACTCAGCATTAAAGGTATATTTAAAACCCCCTAAATTACAGGCATAGATCACAGGTCGCGCACCCCAAAGCCAGCCCTGGCGTCCACACTGCCCACATAGAACCTGACCAGCACCCAAATTACACACACATAGGACGTGCCATCTTTGTCCCCAAGCAGCCCAGCATGAGTCAATTTGTCCCATAAACACCCTGCCGGTGCCATCTTGGTCCCCAAGGCTCAAACACCCAACTTGTGCCATCTATGCCTTTCCACAAATCAGTTATAAAACTATGATGCACACAAACACTTTTACAGTCACTCACTGATTCACACATTCATTCACACAATCATTTATTCTCTCACTCATTCACACAAATCATTTATACATATTCATTAATGCATTCTCACTAATTCATTAATTAACTCACTTATCTAGACAATTCATCCACACATTTAATTCATATTCTCACGTAGTCACACAATTCATCCACACACCAATTCTCTCTTTATTTCAATATTCTTACTACCCCCTTTCTCACTATATACCCCCTCTCCCTCCCTTGTCACTGTCTACGCTCTCTCTCTCTCCCTTGTCACTATCTACCCCCTCCTTTGTCACTATCTACCCCTCTCCCTCCTTTGTCACGATCTACCCCCTCTCCCTCCCTTGTCACTATCTACCCCCTCTCCTCCCCTTCTTCAATGCTCAATGCTGAGCGGCGGAATATGACGTCATATTCCGACGCTCAGCATGACATGCCGGCACTGCGACTAAGCTAGAGGCCTCGCAGAAGAGACTGAAGGGTGCCGAGCGTTTGCTGAAAACTTCATGAGAGACCACTCAGCGCCACTCGCTCTCCTCCACGTAAAAAAAAAAAGCCAGCATTTCATTGCGGGACTGTCCCGGGCAATCCGGGACGTGTGGTCACCCTATATACAATATATATTATTACAGTTGTCCTGTAATAAAGCGCAACAGACGATGGGTGAACTTTTGGTAAAACAGGAAGAAATGTATTTGCGGAGAGAACGTGCCGGTTATAGTACTCCGGCTTGCGTTCTACAGCACCAAAAAATGTTATTATTAATAATAATATTATTATACGTACAATCACTGAACGGGGTCCCTCAGTACTTCCACATTCCTTTACCTACTTATACCCCCAGTTTATATCAGTGTTTATTTAGTTGATGAAACAATAATTAAATAAAAACTAACTTAATAGGATGAAAACTATGACGAAAATCATTGCAATTTTCATCAACGAAAGAAAACAAGACGAAAAACATAAGTGGGAGGAAAGCCCTCCCGCCCCCCAAAAAAATGGTCATCAAAGATGGTGGCTAAAACAGAGCTTAGGAAGTGATCGGCAATATCTAAAACAACAATCTACAAGAACTGCAAAGAAATATCTAGTTTCAGCCAAACACCAATAATCTATTAATTGCCAGGGGGACGAAACACAAGAACTTAACCATCTCCCTTGCTTCACAGGAGGGTTACACACAAATACATAATGGCGGTTCTCACAAAACGCGTCGTCTTAACCCATTCTTCCCCAGAGGACTCTACAGTCCATATCTTTCAATATGTTGGAGTCGAAATATATAGAAACTTTAACAACGCCGTTAAATTCCATTTAACCCCTTAGCTACCTTTGCTGGGCCGTCACGCAAAAATAGTCTGTTAACGACCTTTGACGGTCCTGAACCGTCATTAAATTAAATAAGCTTAGAAAGAGTTTAGGGGGCAATCAACGATCACCTCCTAAACTTCAATGGTGTCGTTGAAATGCCTCGATAGCAAGGCATTCAGCGACACCAAACACTCACCCCAGGACGTGTTGTGACCACTCCGGAGAGTGGTCAAAACCGCCACTGCGAGTGATTTTGCCACTCGCAAAATGGCGGCGCCCGTTAAAAAAACAATAAAGTTAAAAAGAATCCTCAGGAGAGTCTTTCCAGACCCTCCTGAGAATCTGGCTCCACATGCAGACAGGTTGAATACAGGTACTGCATTCAACCATGCAAGTCAATAGAGCCCAGCTTTCTAATCACAATGTGATTAGTAAAATATTAAAAAAAGATTAAAATGTGCTAACATTTAAAAATAAATATGCAGTGATGTAACCAGAGGAACCATCCAATACCAGCAAAATGTAAAAAAACTAAAAAGTCCAAAAAAGAATAAAATAACTAAAATAAAAAATTATTTTGAGCAAGTGCTAAAATTAGCGCTTTAGCTTCTCAAAAATCTCGACATAAAAAGAGTTAATATAAAACCATTTCAAATACCCAAGGGGTGTATAATTTAATAAAAAATGAATGGTTTGATTGGGGTAAATTGGAGCGGCCGGGCTCAAACATAGGGCATAGGCACAGACTGACCAAAATGGAGAAAAAAAGCGCACCTCCCAATTCATCTGGGGTATACCTCCACAAACTTTGACAAAGGCTGGTGGTAGAATATCATGCATGATAAGGGTTAAAATACCTTGGGGTGTCTAGTTTTCAAAAATATATGGTTTCATGGGGTAAATTGAGTTAGCCGGCTTTAAAGATGTTCCAAAGAGGAGATACAGGCAGAATGACCAAATGCTAAAAGTCTGTGTTGAAAACCTGAATTACGCATGTCCCAAAAGTAGCCTTTTACCAGCCAAACAATCTGACAAACCCATGCATGGGGGGTATCACTGGGATACGTTGCTGAACACATATTGGGGTGTTGTTTGGCATATACCAGGACCTTAATAACTAAATTTTTTGTGAAAAAAAGAAAGTGTGGTTGTATAATTAGTGTATGGAAAGGGTTAAAATACCAGCATTTGAAATACCCTGGGGTGTCTAGTTTTTAAAAATATATGGTTTGATGGGGTTAAATTGAGTTAACCGGCTTCACAGATTTTCCAAAAAGGAGATGGAGGCAGAAGGACCGGAGATGGAGGCAGAAGGACCAGATTTGGTAGGGGTATGCTACTTGTACTTATTGCCTTATAACAAAAAAACAGCAAAAAAACATAAAAACATCGGGTATTTCTAAACTCAGGACAAATAGTAGAATCTATTTAGCTAGTTGTTTTACTTCCTTTTGTAGGTGAGTAAAAGATTTTTCAAATAAAAGTCATAAAAGGTGTTTTTTTCTTCTAAATTTCACCGTTTGTTTTTTTTTTTATAGTAAATAAGATGATACGATCAAAATAATGGTATCTGAAGAAAGCCCATCTCGTCCTGAAAAAAACAATATATAACGTGAAAAAAATATGTAACGTGTGTGGGTTCACTAAATGAGGAGAAAATTACAGCTGAACACGAGCACCGCAAAAGTGTTACAACAGCCTCGGTCCCAAAGGGTACAAAAAGAAAAAATAAGGGGTTAATGCTATGAGTGCTATCCATACGATAATATCTATAATATATACTAAATAATAATAATAAACTTAAGAAAGAATTTCACGTTTGTCATCCATAGACTACCGTGTTTCATAATAACCCTAATTTACACTTAACTCTTTAGAAGATGTTATCCATTTTTGTAACTGATTTCTTACGTGAATATATATACTGTATATTATATATATAATATATATTACACACCGATCAGCCATAGCATTATATATATATATATATATATATATACACACACACACCGATCAGCCATAGCATTATATATATATATATATATATATATACACACACCGATCAGCCATAGCATTATATATATATATACAGATCGGGGTTAAAAATATCGGAAGATGACCTTAAAAAAGGAGATGCTGGGTTATACATCTCGCAGGTCCAGGTCAGCGATGACGGGGAGTACACCTGCAGTGTGCTTTCTACACCTTATAAAGGAGAAGCTTCATCCACCCTCCGAGTGTCAGGTGAGCAGCTCCCGGCGCGGGTTGTCAACCAATAATTATACCTGGGAACTTCCCGGGGTTAATCGTCGCTTCTCTGGGTCTTGGCCTGAAATCTCTGTAATCCCAGGAGCGATGTTTATACATGCCTCATGCCCTGCCCATGGCCCCATAGAAATATAAAGCTGTATGGGGCTAGCCCTGCCCACAATGTCATCAGACCCACCCACCAACAACATCAGCCCTGTCCACCAACATCATCGGGCTACCCGTTGAAAAGAAATGATGTAAGCCAATGGCTTGTTAATGTACCGCGTGTGCGTGTGTAATAGCGTGGCCCCAGGGCCCCACCTGACCTTGATCCGTCACAATATGGTATCACAAACTGCTAAAATCACAAGGTATCATTTAGCTGATTTAAAGGAAATATCGTATAATTTGATTAATTTCCCTTTATTTTCCAGCTGAGCCAATCGTCACATTGAATCCCTCCACGTTAAGTATTGATCTTGGAGAAGAAAGGTCTGCTAATGTGATGTCATCAACTTCTACCCCGATACTGTGTATATCAGATGGGTTCGATATCTCAAAGATGGAAGCGGCTCTGTTATTCTAGACAGACAAGTCTGCCAAAGCTCCAACTATTTAAACGACGACGGGACGTACAATGTAACAAGTTATCTGAAATTAAACCCTCAGAGCGCCGATGAGGACGGGACCACCTATGGTTGTCTCGTGAAACACAGATCCCTGCCGGAAGAACGTGTCGCAAACTTTACGCTCTTTGTAAAAGGTAACGCAGAATTTCAAAATGTATCCCACGGCGTCTAAAACACAGAGGTTACTAACAAAAAATAATCCTGCGAGGGGCTTCAAAAGATATCCTGAGCAGGGGCTTTAAGGGGCAGTAAAAGTTATCGGAGCCCCTCGAGAAACATAGTAAGTGCCTAAAATTCCCACAGAAAATTAAAAAAATATAAAAATAAAAAACAGCAGCAGGAAGACTGAAGTGTTTCATTTGGAAATAGTTCCTTCCCCTCGTGCTGTATTTTCACCCCCTGAATATAGTTTCATGATCTTCAATAAGTTTTTTTGTAAAATTAAACATAATATGTATATATATAAATGGAAATAAATATTCTAAGTATAAATATATATATTATAAAGGTAGAAATATACGTTAAATATATATATATAACTATACCATATATGATAAATATATATTATAAATGTAAATACATACTTTAAATATATATATATATGATAAATGGAAATACATATTCTAAATATAAATATATACATATATTATAAATGTAAATAAATATTATAAATTACATTTAAGTAAATATATATTTTAATCTAGATAATATATATTTTAATTGTAAATAAATATATTTATTATAAATCTGAATAAATATTATAAATGTCTATTCTACCCATCATGCAACTGAAGAGAAGAGAATTTTGTTAAGACTTTTATTTATTTACATGTTATTTTTGTTACAGAGCCAAAAAACAACATGAATATGAGTACTAAGATTGCGGTATCAGTTGTAGTAATTATAAGAATTAACGTCTGTCAGGTAGGTTTCTTGATCTGCTTTTTGACATATTGACCATAGCTGGAAAGGGGAGGAAGTCCGTAGCGGCCCCCCATGCCAGAATGTTTCTGGGCAGCCGGGGGCTCTCTGATTGTGCCTTTTCACAAAGTCATTCGCAAACATTTAAATACTCATTCATTCCATTAATCACAAAAACCCTCCCCCACCCCCTTACCTGAACTGCAGATCTCCCACTCGCAGACTTCTGCAGGGGCCCAGCTGTGCGAGCAACTTCTCTGGCCCCGCCCCCAGAGGAAGGAGGGGGGAGGCAGAGTTATGTGAGGACTCTGCTAGCTTCCTGTTCTCCTGCAGCTAGTGCCGGCACCGGAAGTTGTATACGCGTATTGCGTAGATGTCCCCCGCCGGCCCCGCAAGACACCCGGGAGTCTCCTCTGGTAAGTCGGGGGGGGGGCGGAGTGGCAGCATATCTCGGGGGGGGGAGGACAGTGGCAGCATATCTTGGGGGGGGGGAGACAGAGTGGCAGCATATCTTGGGGGGGGGAGACAGAGTGGCAGCATGTTTTTTTGGTGCTTTTTTAAAGAAGCACCAAACTTTTAGGGTGCGGCCTATATACGGGGCGGCCTATATCCGAGCCAATACGGTATTTACGTTATTTAAGTGCAGATATATCTGAGGACGTTTAGTACCATTGCTATGGATTTATATAGTGAGATTTTAGTGATCTTTTTGCTTCCACCCTGTTACCTTTTTCTTTTATTTCTGGTTGGATATTAACTCACGCTGGTCATGTAAGGCGATATCATTCTGATAAATGGGAGATGTTTCTGCGATGTGCTGCTTCACCTGTGGGATCCATAAGCCAGCGATTCATACCTGATAACCGATCGATAATATTTTATCTCATTAATATTCCTAACAATCCGGAACGCGCAGAGTCTCTTCATAGAGGCCGGGCTCACACTTTTGGAGGCCCATTTAATCATAAAATAATACTTAAATCTTCCAGAAGTGAATGCAAGTGAAAAACAAAAAAACATATACATTGAGTGCAACAACGTTAAAGTATGGAGTTAGAGGTGCCCATCCCCCGGTATAGCACTCACTTCTGGGAGAGCGGGCCAGCTGCTCAGCGATTTGTGCCCTGGGAGACCCCTCAAGGGACCACATCACTTCTGGGCACAATATCAGCCAATTTTAAATTTGTAACAAACCTGTATCCCCCCTAAAAAACAATCCGGATCTAACTTGCCGAGGGCGCTGTGTTCTTCACCACGTTTACTCCCTGGTTTGGCACATGAGGATCACAATTATATTATTGGGTTTCCAAGAAACATCGTTCCTTGTGGGCGGATCGGAAGCCCGTTTTACTGGGAGATTCCATTCTCAGTGGGGGAGGGTTATACATCTGATCTCATTTTAATATTTAGTTTCCAAGTTTTACACATAAAATATCTTTATAAGTCATCCCCGTGGTGTTTGAAGAGAGTTTCCTGGAGTACAGATGGGACATTTGGGGAGAGCCGGTCCAATGAGCACGCCCATTCCACTGGTTGCCATGGTGATAACACCACATTTGAAACATTCGGGCTAATCTGGTCTCCAGGCGCTAATGAAAGAACTGCACGCACTTTACTTAAATCCTCCCCGGCAAGCTGCCTCCCGGAATAATTCACTATGTGATTTTATCATTGAAATCCTTTACCCTGTGTGTATTAAGTGCTTTTACGGCCTCGCTGGCGCCTGTTTAACGGCGTTATTGGTTCATTAAGCTTTCTAACGGGAGCCGAGTATTTATCGGTGATATATTCGCATGTTGGCCGCGTTCCCTCGCAGCCTCTGCACCAATAATCACTTCCCAAACGCCTAGAACTTCATCTGTAATCTCTTCTGACCGTTGGAAGTATCATACCCGGGAACTCTCTAACGGAGCTGACCCTGAGACTCTTGAAATATTAACCCTTTCAATACCCATCATGTAGCGACTCACAATGACTCTAACACTGGTCGTCATGGAAACCTTGATTGTCATTATTTAAAGATACACTTAATGGAGTTAGCTGCATTCAAGCAGGGATATCAACCATAACATACTGCGAGCAAAAGCACCAACTGGGGGTGTTATCACAGCGGGGTAGGATAGGAAGGAGTCAGATCCAGACTGTGTGACCCCCATAATCTGCCCCTTCACCCTGAGATTGGGGCAAAATCCCTGAGACCCAGGTGTGCTCGTATTGTAACTATCGATTTTTTTATTCACATTGTTCAGAATTAATTCCCATTACAATTTGCATAAATACATCCAAATGTGCTTCTATTAACAAATATAAGCAGATTGACGGCACTCATAGGGTTAACTTGCATTATTTTCCAAAGTTCGTGTTAATCACTCATTCCGACCCTAAACGGATTTTTTTTTTAACATCAGAAAAAACACAAAATGAAAATGTCTGCATTGAGTAAACGTGGTTGTGGCGCGGACCGCTGAGGGGGTCTCCTGTCGCTCTGAATTAAGATGTTGCTCTAATTTCCACGCTCTCTGATCTGACACCGAGCGCCGCGCTCACTCCCTGCATCTCCAGCAGAGCATCGATCTTCACAGCCACCCCGAGCTCCCAGTCGCCATGGAAACACAGCATCTCGGTGACCTTGGTACCAATACGTCGCTGCGGGCGCGGGCTGTGCCGCTGAACGTAGTTACAACTTCAACAATTTATTTTGACCCATAAACTGAGCCGAGCGCGGCGCTCCTTAATCATTACCGTATGTACCAAACTTAACCCCGGGTGTGGGACCGGACTGTGGGAGCGGACTGTGGGATCTGGGCAGTGGGACCGGACTGGGCAATGGCCGGTGGACGCTGCCACCTTGGGCCTCTCTGAATTTTGTACATTTGCTGCAATGTTACAGCAGCCGCTGCATCCGACACAATAACTGCCAGTTTTTTTGGTGTTTCTGGCGATGTCGATCTGTTTGCCGCAGCAAAAATATGGTCTACGTGTGTCAAGCGAGGGCTTCGTGGCCCCCCCCGGCCCCCCGGCCAAGCTGGTTTACAGAATGGTGAGAAAACTCGTAGTGATGATCTTCACGTAACTCCACGTAGACAACATGAGACACCATTCCCAGACCTTGTTTGTGGACACCACGGTGGTGCCTAAGCTCTGGCACACCAGCTGTTGCCGACTACAACTCCCATAATGCTCAGCTGTAGCTGGAAAGGCTGTTGTGGTCTCAAGCCTAATGCTTAACTCAACCAGCGCATGAAGAGCCACCTGATCCTGTATTACGTCTGATATCGTGGCCCAATCTACTAGGCAAACACACCATGTCCTTATTATATCACTAATAGAATGACTCAGTGTTAATCGCCCAGCTGGACTCTCTGACTGATGAAAGTCTATGGAGGAACGGACTTCGTTAGCATTGCCATAAAGCATCAGCTCAGTGTGGTGTTTGAGCCGGGAAAGTCACCCAAAATATCACCTGACGGCGACGGCGGCTCGGGGTCTGCAGATAAAGGGGGGTCCTCCCCGCTGCAGTATTAATGCAAACAGAAGAAATGCGCAAAGAAAAAGAATGTTTTCAGCTGAACAGATATTTTAAATAAAAGACATGGAAATGGAAATATTTAATTTAGGCATCGCTCCCGGCATTAATACGCAGGCTTTCCGCCTCCTATATCCGATCCAACCCGGACACGTCGCTGGTTAGTTATTGAAGGGCGATAAAATGAATCGGCCGTTGGGGATTTTTTTGGTACTTTAATGTTTTCCAATCAGTGGAAATGAGGACACTTGGTCCCCGTTCTCCGTCTCCCCCATCATCCCGTCACAGACACAAATATTCACAAATAAAAAGAAGATACTTTAACTTTAAAAACGTTTTATTACGATTCTCGTCTTTTATTATCTTTATTTTACAGAATCTCCAAAAAAAGGTGAGTGAAAGTACAAAAAAGTCAGCTGCGCACAGCAGGGAGTTTTTTTCTTTCTTGTTTTTAGAAATCACACATGGCGGTAGAAGGGGGACACATGGCCGACTCGAGGGGAAAAAGGGGCACGCAGGGCACACACGCACACGCCAAACAACACACGTAGCATGTTCATTTCTTGTCTACATCTCAAAGTCTCCATGAAAGGCTGCGGCCCGATTGGCTAAACCAGCTTTTGTTTTTTTGCTCTGTTAGGGATTTTAATGCAGTTTCTATCGGGATTTATATTGCTATAAGACAGTAAGGATCCCCAAAGGATCTGCTGAAACCGTGTCATACAATGGAGGAAACCTTCAGAAAGCCACCCATCAGGTCACCTCCCAACTTCCTGACAACTTCTCGATCTGGTGAGCTCACAGCGCAACTTCCTGTCAACTGCTTAGCCACTGAGGTCACACCACAACTTCCTGCCAACTGCTCAGTCATCAAGTGAGGTCACAGTGCAACTTCCTGTCAAAACCTTCATTCAATGTAGCATGAAAGATCATATATTGTCTCATCCATCAAGAATGTCCAGCTCTCCTGTAACCAATCATCAAGACTGACCATAGGACAACATCCTGTCAGCTGCCCAATCACCAAAAAGCCTCCATTCGTCTTCCTCCGAAAAGCCAAAAAATTGTAAAATGCCTCTTCCTGTCTAAAGACAACCCAATGGCCTCCTGGCTGGACTGTATTGTCCTCTCGATAGCTCTTGCCTGCCGCCTGCCCTGACCTGTGAGACGTGTGGGGTTATAATAAAGTACCTTGTCTGACCTCCATCTTCTAACATCACAGATAATCTGGATTACACGATACGTAGTAACAGAGTATTCTTTAGTTCCTCCTGAATAAAGCCGTTAACTCGGCCGTCGCTGGATTACGGCTCGGCTCGTGGTGATTGGAGTGTCTAGGTGAAGCTGTTTTATTAACCCTGCTTTCCTTACTGAATAAAGAGGATTAACACCCGGGATTAACGCACTAACCTTTTACGAGCTGACATCACTTTACGGCACCGTCGCCCCGACTCCGGATTACCCAAAGCTGTTTAGTCTTATTTTTAAGAAGTTCCACTTATGGCCTCGGCGCGGCTTCTGCTCGGTGGAATCTGTTGCGATAATTTATACAGAACCAGAATTTCTGACATCAGCAGACCTCGTTTATAACGTCGGATGATGTCATGTGACCTCACACAAGGTGCTGCGGTGCACTCTAATACTCCTGAGGTTGGGCTCTGGATCTACTGGATCAGAACCACATCGGTTCCCAACCTGACAAGAGGGACACATAACGGGGGTCTTCATAGATTATGGGCCCTTGCATAGGCTTGAGACCCCTCCTAATAGAATGCGCCCGTAAGACTGTTTGGAACGCGCGCCGCTCTGTGAAGAGACGCCTCGTTATCAATTGTTTTTGTTCTCATTCAGTTAATTTTGTATCTAAAAATGTCCTGGTTTTGTGACTTTTCTCGTGTTATCCGGTTACTTTGTATCTCTGCGATTGGTGAAGTTTCAGATCATGGGGTTTATTAGCGATACCTTTATACCTGTCACTGTGTTTTGCTTTTGGGGGCGATCCCGGTCTTTTATTAATCAGGGGCCACCGAAAGCTCTACCGCGGAGCCGCCATGTCTACTAAACGGGTGAAGAAATGCGAAACCTTTATCTACGGGGCAAAGCGATTCACTTCCAGAGCCGAGGACAGAAACCAGCCATTTCGAAAATTCTACAATCAACACCACCGTATGAATGTCACATCTGTGCACAAGCAGGGACATCCTTGGAACAGAACGCGGGCCCTTACTCTAAATCATTCAGCTGCCTAGAAGGTTGCATTGGAATGACAATGAACGCTACGGTGACCGACGGGACATGCGAGAATACTCCGTGAATACTCGTTATCTAGATTGTTTGTTCTGCTTGAATGAAGCTTCCTCCTTGTACGACGTGTTAGTGAAAAGCGCCATAAACTGCCATCTGAGCCACCATTGCTACGCTGGAGCCACTCAGGCACCTTCTCCGAGACACCGACGTTCTCCTAATCTCTGTACAAAATACAGCAAAGCATGCCGGGGGATGGGGGTCACACTAGAGGGGTGGGTAATGAAACACGAATTCCCCCTCAGCGCTGGAGGTGACTGTGAGCCGTCCCATCACAGCCCCCTTCAGCATTGAAGAAGACGATGCAGGGGGTTTCTGGTGCTGGACGGGGGTCTTCATGTTAAGTTGTTCAGGACGCAGTTGACGTCTGCGATGTCCGGGTCCCCTTTCCCGCTCTCGTGTTTGGGCGAGAGGGAGTTCTGAATGTTGAAGGGCTCCTCGTCCTTCAGACAGGCCTTCGGGAGGTCCTGCACCTTCTGGGGCGCGTTGGGGTCCTCCTGTGAAAGTAGAGGGAGATAGTAAGGGGCAGTCAGGTTACACATAACGCGTCGAGCTGCCATTTCCGGAAGCTGGTAGTTCTACGATGTGTGAGGATGATAAATGACGTGAGCCGCCATCTTGGGTCTAGTCTTTGTCTTTATAAACATATTTCCAAGATCCCTGGTCGGAGCGGATCACGTATCAAGCTAAGGGTGCGAAAAGGCTGATTGGCACAAATAGGGGGAATCCCATCCCTTGGAGCACTTTATGGGTTAAAGCTCTAACTGCTTGAGTTTCTCTTTTTATTGGGCGGCCATTAGCATCGACATCATATAACATGGCATGGAGGAGCGGTTTGTATTTACCCGGCCCCCATCCATGACATTTAGACAGGAGCTGAGGATGAACACGCCAGCCCGGCGTCTCCTCACACGCTTATTACTATTATTATGTATCGGTTTGTCTGTCAATTCTTGTCTTGTCAGATCCCTTGAATTTATGTATTGTATTAAGCGCTGCGTAAACTGTTGGCGCTATATAAATAAAGGATAATAATAATAATAATAATAATTATAGATTTTAAATGTTTCTAAACACTTTTTTTATATATATATATATATTTATCGCATTAACTCATTCACTGACAGAGCTAGATCTTCACACGGACCCCATTGTATAGTGTGTTATAGAACACACATTGTTCTGGGCGACCTATATGTCTCTGTATGAAGTATATTTAGGGCGGTGACACCCCGTCGTATAAATATAAATTCTGATATAAAGAAATATTTTAAAATGACTATTTTTGCAGCTTGGCACTTACGTGTAAACGAGATTTTAATGTTTTTCTTTGTCGGAGTAATTACTGCAGTTAATGAAAAAACAGATATGTGAGCAGTGGGGGGGGTCCGAGTCTAACGAGGAGAAGCGAGGGGGCTGCAAGCTAAACGGGCTCTAAACTAGGAGATCAGTAAGCAAAGCAGCGTTGAGACGACTGATTAAGGTTTGAGTCGTTACAGCAGGAAACGGCCGACTAGACGGGGGCCGGATGGGGCCGATCTGCCGGCAGGGTCTGGGTTTCTATGTAAGGAATTCTGAATATATGCAGGAAGTGTACTGACGAATGCTTCCTGTTTCAGTCGAGGCAGCTGGGGGCGGAGTTAAACGACCAACAAGTCTTGCTTTCTACCTCCAATAACCTCGGAACGCCTGCACCGATCCGCATGCAGTAAAATGTATTGGCCTCCATGCAAAAAGGACTCCAACATGCATTCAAAAATAAAAGCGCAGTTTTAAGGACTAGAGTGATGTTTTACTGCAGGGCAGGTGCATGCTGGGAAGCATTTAATCTCTCGCGCAGGAGCCATATGGGAAGCAGTTGTCAAAATATATTAACATTTTATTGGATTTTCTTCCGAAATAACAGATTTTGCAGTATTAATAATACAGGCGTTTGCTGCTGACGTGGGAAGGAATTGGCCAAATCACTAGAATTATGAAAAAAAATCTCCCGCCTTGAACTATTTTATTTAAAATGATGGGTAAATACACGCAGAGTATCACCTGACATTTAATTAAAGAAGTTGGATTCATTTAACATTCTTATAAATCTGATGCGGTGCAATAAATGCGTCTGATTGCTTCTATATCCTTTAAAGGGCCAGCGCCGCGCGTAGGGTTAATGCCACGCGGAGGGCTAACGCCGCGTATCGCTTCCCACAAAAGGTTAATCTCATTAAAGAGCGAGGTCTGCGCGTTAAGTCCGCTCGCTCTAAAGGTAATTGTTATCCCGAGGCCTGTTTTCCGCCGTGGAGTCTGGCTCTTGTTGCCTAGCAACACGGAGCTCTGCGCATAGAAACGGTCCACTGAGCATCTCGCGGTATTCGGGCCGCTCCCCGGAGCCAGACGGGGAAATGGAGCAGAGAATGAAAAAAATAATAAAAAAAACAGATCCCCCTCTTTCCGGAGGGTTTATAGTGTTTTTTATTTAGGTTTTTTATTGATCTTTCTCTATTTTACCAAATCAGCAAACTGGTCAAAAAATAATTCCTCCCCGGTTCCTATATGGTGAGTGTATGTATGATTTTCCACCCTTCTGATGCCATAAAAAAAACCCAGACCGATGACCGATGGCTCTGGGTAACTAATTACCATTTTCCTACCGAGCCCCAGGGGGTTATTAATCTCGGTGTATATATCTATATATAGGTGTATATATGTATATATATATATAACGCAGGAAGAGACCTCTGAGGGCCCTAAAGCTTATGCGATGACATCATTTTTTACATTTACGTATATATGGGGCTTCACACGATGATGTCACCATTCCCTCCAGGTAGACGATCCCCTGCACGTCGGACACACAGTGATGGAGGACGGCGGCCGATGAGACCCACAGGGAGGTAACAAGAGGGAGACATAAAGAGACCGTATAGATACCAAGCAGACTGCGGGAGGGCGAGTGCAGAGGACGGGGGACGCGAGCTTACAGAATACAACAAAAAAATTTACAAAATTAACATAAGGACCCCCAAATATTAGATGTTGGAGGGGAATTTGTGCTTGTGATTATTAGAGGAGCTGGGAGGAGAGGGGTAACAGGGGAGGGGGATTAGAGGAGCTGGGGGGGGAGAGGGGTAACAGGGAGGACTCGAGGAGTTAAGGGAGGGATACAAAGGGAAGTTGGTGTAGGGGATATTATGGGGGACAGGGCAGTAAAGGGCATGATTTAGGGGGCAAATTTAAATAAGAGAGTATACGGTTGCCATGGAGATTTAAACACTTCTCAGATCTGGCACCATCATCCCTTAGTTCTCCCGTTTAACCCCTTGCTCTATGGCATTGTGGGCCCCGTGATGTCCTCCGGACCCGGCCTGCGCAGCGGGGAGGAGGCGTGGAGCATGCAGAACGGGGGAGACACGAAACGGGCGAGTTACCTGACAGATAACGTTATCATAGTAAGCCATGGCACGAGCATGGGGGGACGGGTTAGATGGAGTGTCGCAAAGTTTCCTTACATTTGGGTGCGAGCCTTCGGCAATCGTCGAGAGAGAGAAATTATCATTGTGGAGCTCAGAGGGGGTCCGGTACCTGCTGGAGAGAGGCACCCGTGTGATCAGTTACCGCATGAAGCCATCAATGCACATCAATGAGACCCCGGCCCCCCAACGGCAGATCGCGGCACAAGAACCCGCGGACCCTAGGGATCACTTATCTCTAGACTGTAAGCTCCTGAGCTCAGGGCTCACTTGTTATATCTGGGGGTCGTGTTATATATTACCTGTTATGTTCTGTTTACACATTGTACAGCGCTGTGGAATATGATGGCGCTATATATATATAAAACAATAAATCAAAATATTAATAATTAAAGCGCAGAACTTCTAAACTGGGAGTCTTGGCAACTTAACAAAGTTCCAAGCTAACAAAGTTTCCTTCATGCTGATGTTTAGGGGTAACAGCTGTCACGGCCCCTGGGGGCCTGTGTTGGTTTCCTCGCCCACGTCTTTCTCTTTCTCCATCATAAACTTGTCACCATCCTTTTCTTTCCCGCTTTCCCCGTAAACGATGTCGCTTCCTTTTTTCCCTTGTCGATTAAACGGCACGTGATTCACAGACGGGGAGCGTTCAGGGATTGTACTTATTAATAACTGATCTGGAAGCGTGATGACGTTCCGGACCCCTGGAGCGGTTGGGGGTCGGGGGTCCTGTTGCGCTGTTGCTGTCGCCACCGGCCCGGGTCCCTTTCAGGCTTCTGGCTGAGCTCCGGAGGTCACAGGACTGTCTGGGGTTTGTATAAAGATGCTAAATAAACTGCCCCCCCGCCCCCCCATCCCTCCGCCTGGCAGCACAGCCACAATAGAGCCCCTCTCCCCCCCCTCTCAGCTTTAGTAAAGTCTTAGAAAGCAGCTGCTTCCCCCGGGGGGCTCTTATTCCCGCGCAGGACAGAGGGGGCTTTGTCCGGCCAAAGAAAACTTTCCACCAACATCTACAGAAGATCGACTCGGCACAAAGAGCGTCCAAAACGTCCCATCAGTCGCGTAACCCTTTGTGGCCCGCGCCGGGGGGGAATAACAGAGCATCGCAGGTGATGCCGAAGCGACATTCCTCCAAAGTCCTCGTTAATCATCGACGTCTCCCAGCGGTCGCCGACCGACGAGCGCGTTCTGCCAGGAAGACCAACCCTGCTGCTGCTTCTCGCACCAGATTAACTCGTTTCTTCCAGAACCGATACTTTTGTGTCTTTGTTACAATTTCCGCCTTATTTTATCCACACCCTGCGGTGACTGGCGGCTCATTTACCCTCCAAACGTCTTTTATCAAAAATCATTAACGTTCGTTATTAAGATGCCCCCCCCCGTGAAATGCTTGACTTTAATTAGTGAAACGTGAGAAAAGGAGGGAAAAGCTCCGCCTACTGCAGCGATTACACCCAATGACATCATGCTGTATGTGATGCGTCTCGTGACCCGGGGAGGGGTGACGCCATCTGGCCCAGGGTGGGCAGATAAAGCTGAGTGGGTCCCTGGCCCTATAGTAACTAACATACACACTAGCACACATGCTTACATTCACTCACATGCACACTCACACTAACATACACTCGTGAGTGGGCAGATCCACTCAGTTTGGGGGATTTTGAACTGGGGGCCAATACCCCCCTCCCGCAGTAACAAGGGTATTCTGGGGCAGAAATTGGTATTTTTTCTGAGATTTTTTTTCACCCAGCTCTACTCGGAATGACTCGGGAAACATCAAGGTTTCTTCTGCCCGACTCACTGCCCCTTGGGGTTGATATTCACCCCCCCCCCAATACTCACTTCCGTTTGCGCAGTTTATAATTCTCGGTTTTGAGCAGATAAAGTTTTTTGGCAAAGAAGACGGTCATCATGAAGAGGAGGAGAACGACCAGCGCCGCGGTGCCCACCGCCACGCACATCACCTGGAAATCCGTGATGATGGACTCGCATCTCAAGCCCTTGTGCCAGATATAATCCTGCGTGTTGCACCTGCGGGGCAGAGAGAGGCCATCAGCATAAATCCCCCCCCGGGAGAAGACAACGGGGCAACGAGAACCCGCGGCAGATCGGCCCGTCTGTAAAGACTCAAACCAGTCGTTGGTCTCGTCTTAAATTCAGGAGCCGTATGTCTATCCCATGCATGTTTAATACCCTCACTGTATTACCCTCTACCACCTTGGCTGGGAGGCTGTTCCACTTATCGAATACCCTCTAGTATACATCACACTGAAAGTGAACTTTTTACGGTGTGGTTACAGTGAGTTGGATCAGACCTGCAGCTCTAACAGACGGGGTCCTGACGATTTGGGGTAATTTCTGCAGTTTTCCCCGTTTTGTTACGTGACGGAAGCTGTTGGCTGTGAGACGCAGCGTTACTATAAAAAGGCTCTTTGTACCGCGGACGCGGATTCGCAGCGTTCGGGAGATGAATATTCATGCGCGGTGATCAGCCGGCCGAGACAAGAGGACTCAGCAGAGGCTTTAAGATCCTCAAGGTGATGGAGATGAGAAAACAAACGGATTGATCCTCCTGATGAGGGGGAGAGGCGGCCGAGGGGGCCGAGGGGGGGGCGAATTCAAGGGCAGCAGAAAGGCACCTAAGACTCATCTATCGGAGCGACTTTAAGCTCTATTTAACCCTTTTCACACCGCAATCTCAACAAACCCGGGGATGTCACCCCCTGCTGCCCTCTGACCTCCTGGTTATGCACAGGGGGCCACTTACCCCTGCCCAGGGGCCACCTATTCCCACCCAGGGGCCACCTGCTCCTGCCCAGGAGTCCTTCTCTTAACATTAACCCCTTCACAACAAAGCCCGTACATGTATGTACGTCATTGTCCTTAAGCGGTTAATGTTAGAGTTTCCGTGAGACCTCAATACACGCCTTCCTCCGTTAACCCTCTAAATTAATGGGGAGGAATAATCATGGAGACACATGCTAGACGCACATAAATGGTTTATTAAGAGAAAGGTTCTTATTTTCATCTTTTGGCACAAAAATAGGATTTTTTATGCTAAATTTTAAAACTGGTCTTATCACCGTAGCAACAAATGGAATATCGCTGCTGATTGGTTGCCTTCCCTTGGTTGCCATGGTGCTGAGATCACTGTTGTAATTTTTGCCCCATAATGGCTTTTTTTTGCGAACACGTTATTTATATGCGAGAATATATTATATATATATATTATAAATGATGGATGAAGTGAGTCTTTTAGAACGGCCGGAGTCCGGCGTGAAATATTCCCTCACTTTGCAGTAACGCCAATTACATTAAGATAGGTTAATACGGCCCCCGGCCCCCGCCAAATGCAATTAAGATCTTGGCAGGAGTGGCGGTGGGAGCTTTCAGGGTCAGTTTGAAATCTCCAGTGATTAGCTGGCTTTGAGCTCCTGGCATCGCCGTTCTGCCTCTCGTACAAAGAACCCCGGCCCTCCGGGAAACGCGAACAATTACCCCATCTGCATGCGGATCATGGGAACGGCCACTCAGAGCAGCCAAGGCTTCACTGTTCGAAAAAAATCAAATGAACCAAAAGACCCGAAGAATTCCTGTTCTAAAATACAGGGAAATTGGCACATTCAAGAAGACTAATTATTGGCCATAGCTGCCAAAACTCTGAAATTGACTGGGACAGTCCTGACACCTGGCTATATGCCCCAGCTATTGGGTGTCCTGGCATAAAGCTGGCGGATTATGATGTCATTTTTCTATGGCGCTCCCTTTTCGTTGCTCTGACGCCCAGAGTTGGTAATCATGGAGCCGCCTCGCAGGAGCGATCCCTTCATCCGCTCTGCGTTACGCCACTGGGAACGCGGCTGTCACCTTAAATAGACTTATTATTGCTATTTGCCCCTCACCAAATAAATATTATATATTATAATTTATCAATTTCAATGAGGAACATTTGGAAATAGCTAAACTGCTCATATTATATATTATACAATCTCCGGCCGTATAACTAATCCCGTCCTTTTAACCCGTTATATCCCTGTATATTCCTCATATTATATATTATATACTCTCCGGTCTTATAACTAATCCCGTCCTTATAACCCGTTATATCCTGTATATTCCTCATATTATATATTATATACTCTCCGGCCGTATAACTAATCCCGTCCTTTTAACCCGTTATATCCCTGTATATTCCTCATATTATATATTATATACTCTCCGGTCTTATAACTAATCCCGTCCTTATAACCCGTTATATCCTGTATATTCCTCATATTATATATTATATACTCTCCGACCCGTATAACTAATCCCGTCCTTATAACCTGTTATATCCTGTATATTCCTCATATTATATATTATATACTCTCCCCCCCGTATAACTAATCCCGTCCTTATAACCCGTTATATCCCTGTATATTCCTCATATTATATATTATATACTTTCCGGTCTTATAACTAATCCCGTCCTTATAACCCGTTATATCCTGTATATTCCTCATATTATATATTATATAATATATAATATGAGGAATATATATTATATATTATATACTCTCCGGCCGTATAACTAACCCCGTCCTTATAACCCGTTATATCCAGGGGCGTAACTAGACGCCTCAGGGCCCGGGTGCGAGAATCTGTTAAGGGCCCCCCCACCCCCTCACCCCCCCCAAAAAAACATGATTTTTACCCAACAATTTTTTTTCAACTAATTCAACAAATTCAATTTTCATATTGAATCATATCTGTAAAAAAATCAAAGAAAAAGGGGCGCATGTACAAAGGGCATAATCCAGGGGTGTCCAAGTTTTTTCTGCAGTGGGCCACTTCATCAGAATTGTATACGTGCGCGGGCCGCACTCATTTTTCACTGTGACAAAAAATATGGCCTTTAATAAAATATGCAGATTAAAATAAAGTAAATGACACAAAACCTTTACTCTTCCTCTCACTGATTTCTGGGCCTTGAAAGTTTTGCGACTACAAATTCAGGATTCCCTAGATTTATTCTAGGGATGAACTAAAATGAAAATTCTGGACCAAAACATTCAGGGTTCACTTAGCCAAAACTTGAAAATGACCCCCACCTTTAAAAATAATAATAAAAACTCACATGTTTAATAAAAGTAGGTAACACACAATTGGACAAAATTAGCAATATGACTTGGCATGATAGGAGTGTGATTGCTAACAGCAATCACACTCCTATCATACCCAGGCAACCAGTAAATGCTGGTACCTAGGCATGATGGGACTGTGCTCGCTGTGATTGCTGTTAGCAATCACACTCCTATCATGCCAAGTCAGCCAATACACGCTGGTACAGGATGGCTGTAAGTGATGTGCAGACCCCATACTGCTGGCAGCATCAATACACAAGGGGGGCAGCTAGCCAGGTTTCAGCATGTACTGGCTGACTTGGCATGATAGGAGTGTGATTGCTAACAGCAATCACAGTCCCATCATGCCTAGGTTCCAGCACTTACACATCCATCCAGTAAATGCTGGAACCTAGGCATTATGGGACTGTGATTGCTGTTAGCAATCACACTCCTATCATGCCAAGTCAGCCAGTACATGCTGGTACAGGGTGGCTGTAAGTGCAGACCCCATACTGCTGGCAGCATCACTACACAAGGGGGGCAGCTGGCCAGGTTTCAGCATGTACTGGCTGACTTGGCATGATAGGAGTGTGATTGCTAACAGCAATCACAGTCCCATCATGCCTAGGTTCCAGCACTTACACATCCATGCTATCACACACACACACACTCATTTATTCATATAATCATTAATTCACAGATTCATTCCCTCAATCACACACACTCATTCAAACACCCTCCCCACCCCCTTACCTGCACTGCATCTCCCTTCGATGCCGCTCACAGACTTCAGCAGGGGGCGCGGCCTCCCTCTGCCTTCTCTGCTAAAGCACAGAGGAAGTAGGATGTCACGTGAACTCCGCTTCCTCTGTGCTGTCCAGAAGACCCTCCCACAAGTAAGTAGCAGGGCTTGAGGTGCGGCTCGTGTAAGATCGGTTGCCCTGGCTGCCGATTTTACGCGGGCCGCACCTCGAGGTCTCGCGGGCCGCATTTGGCCCGCGGGCCGCATGTTGGACGCCCCTGCCTTATTTAAAAAAAAAAAAAAAAAACTTAAAAAAGATTTCGGGCGGCCCCTGCGACCCCGGTAGATCCGCCACTTGTTATATCCCTGTATATTCCTCATATTATATATTATATACTCCCCGGCCGTATAACTAATCCCGTCCTTATATCCTGTATATTCCTCATATTATATATTATATACTCTCCGGCCCGTATAACTAATCCCGTCCTTATAACCCGTTATATCCCTGTATATTCCTCATATTATATATTATATACTCTCCGGCCGTATAACTAATCCCGTCCTTATAACCCGTTATATCCCTGTATATTCCTCATATTATATATTATATACTCTCCGTACTGTATAACTAATCCTGTCCTTATAACCCGTTATATCCCTGTATATTCCTCATATTATATATTATATACTCTCCGTACTGTATAACTAATCCTGTCCTTATAACCCATTATATCCCTGTATATTCCTCATATTATATATTATATACTCCCCGGCCGTATAACTAATCCTGTCCATATAATCCGTTATATCCCTGTATATTCCTCATATTATATATTATATACTCTCCCGCCGTATAACTAACCCCGTCCTTATAACCCGTTATATCCCTGTATATTCCTCATATTATATATTATATACTCTCCGACTGTATAACTAATCCCTTCCTTATAACCCATTATATCCTGTATATTCCTCATATTATATATTATATACCCTCCGGCCGTATAACTAATCCTGTCCTTATAACCCGTTATATCCTGTATATTCCTCATATTATATATTATATACTCTCCGGCCGTATAACTAATCCCGTCCTTATAACCCGTTATATCCCTGTATATTCCTCATATTATATATTATATACTCTCCGTACTGTATAACTAATCCCGTCCTTATAACCCGTTATATCCCTATATATTCCTCATATTATATACTCTCCGTACTGTATAACTAATCCCGTCCTTATAACCCGTTATATCCTGTATATTCCTCATATTATATGTTATATACTCTCCCACCGTATAACTAATCCCGTCCTTATAACCCGTTATATCCCTGTATATTCCTCATATTATATATTATATACTCTCCCGCCGTATAACTAATCCCGACCTTATGACCCGTTATATCCTGTATATTCCTCATATTATATATTATATACTCTCCGGCCCGTATAACTAATCCCGTCCTTATAACCCGTTATATCCTGTATATTCCTCATATTATATATTATATACTCTCCGGCCCATATAACTAATCCCGTCTTTATAATCCGTTATATCCCTGTATATTCCTCATATTATATATTATACACTCTCCGGCCGTATAACTAATCCCGTCCTTATAACCCGTTATATCCCTGTATATTCCTCATATTATATATTATATACTCTCCCACCGTATAACTAATCCCGTCCTTATCACCCGTTATATCCCTGTATATTCCTCATATTATATATTATATACTCTCGCACCGTATAACTAATCCCGTCCTTATCACCCATTATATCCCTGTATATTCCTCATATTATATATTATATACTCTCCCCCATATAACTAATCCCGTCCTTATAACCCGTTATATCCTGTATATTCCTCATATTATATATTATATACTCTCCCACCGTATAACTAATCCCGTCCTTATCACCCGTTATATCCCTGTATATTCCTCATATTATATATTATATACTCTCCCCCATATAACTAATCCCGTCCTTATAACCCGTTATATCCTGTATATTCCTCATATTATATATTATATACCCTCCGGCCGTATAACTAATCCCGTCCTTATACCCGTTATATCCTGTATATTCCTCATATTATATATTATATACTCTCCGGCCGTATAACTAATCCCGTCTTTATAACCCGTTATATCCCTGTATATTCCTCATATTATATATTATATACTCTCAGTACTGTATAACTAATCCCGTCCTTATAACCCGTTATATCCCTGTATATTCCTCATATTATATACTCTCCGTACTGTATAACTAATCCCGTCCTTATAACCCGTTATATCCTGTATATTCCTCATATTATATGTTATATACTCTCCCACCGTATAACTAATCCCGTCCTTATAACCCGTTATATCCCTGTATATTCCTCATATTATATATTATATACTCTCCCGCCGTATAACTAATCCCGTCCTTATGACCCGTTATATCCTGTATATTCCTCATATTATATATTATATACTCTCCCGCCGTATAACTAACCCCGTCCTTATAACCCGTTATATCCCTGTATATTCCTCATATTATATATTATATACTCTCCGACCGTATAACTAATCCCTTCCTTATAACCCATTATATCCTGTATATTCCTCATATTATATATTATATACCCTCCGGCCGTATAACTAATCCCGTCCTTATAACCCGTTATATCCTGTATATTCCTCATATTATATATTACATATTCTCCGGCCGTATAACTAATCCCGTCCTTATAACCCGTTATATCCCTGTATATTCCTCATATTATATGTTATATACTCTCCGGCCGTATAACTAACCCCGTCCTTATAACCTGTTATATCCCTGTATATTCCTCATATTATATATTATATACTCTCCGTACTGTATAACTAATCCTGTCCTTATAACCCGTTATATCCCTGTATATTCCTCATATTATATATTATATACTCTCCGTACTGTATAACTAATCCTGTCTTTATAACCCGTTATATCCCTGTATATTCCTCATATTATATATTATATACTCTCCGTACTGTATAACTAATCCTGTCCTTATAACCCGTTATATCCCTGTATATTCCTCATATTATATATTATATACTCCCCGGCCGTATAACTAATCCTGTCCATATAATCCGTTATATCCCTGTATATTCCTCATATTATATATTATATACTCTCCGACCATATAACTAATCCCTTCCTTATAACCCATTATATCCTGTATATTCCTCATATTATATATTATATACCCTCCGGCCGTATAACTAATCCCGTCCTTATAACCCGTTATATCCTGTATATTCCTCATATTATATACTCTCCGTACTGTATAACTAATCCCGTCCTTATGACCCGTTATATCCTGTATATTCCTCATATTATATGTTATATACTCTCCCACCGTATAACTAATCCCGTCCTTATAACCCGTTATATCCCTGTATATTCCTCATATTATATATTATATACCCTCCGGCCGTATAACTAATCCCTTCCTTATAACCCATTATATCCTGTATATTCCTCATATTATATATTATATACCCTCCGGCCGTATAACTAATCCCGTCCTTATAACCCGTTATATCCTGTATATTCCTCATATTATATATTATATACTCTCCGGCCGTATAACTAATCCGTCCTTATAACCCGTTATATCCTGTATATTCCTCATATTATATATTATATACTCTCCGGCCGTATAACTAATCCCGTCCTTATAACCCGTTATATCCCTGTATATTCCTCATATTATATAGTATATACTCTCCGTACTGTATAACTAATCCCGTCCTTATAACCCGTTATATCCCTGTATATTCCTCATATTATATATTATATACTCTCCCGCCATATAACTAATCCCGTCCTTATAACCCGTTATATCCTGTATATTCCTCATATTATATATTATATACTCTCTGGCCCGTATAACTAATCCCGTCCTTATAACCCGTTATATCCTGTATATTCCTCATATTATATATTATATACTCTCCCGCCGTATAACTAATCCCGTCCTTATAACCCGTTATATCCTGTATATTCCTCATATTATATATTATATACTCTCCCGCCGTATAACTAATCCCGTCCTTATAACCCGTTATATCCTGTATATTCCTCATATTATATATTATATACTCTCCGGCCCGTATAACTAATCCCGTCCTTATAACCCGTTATATCCTCTATATTCCTCATATTATATATTATATACTCTCCCGCCGTATAACTAATCCCGTCCTTATAACCCGTTATATCCTGTATATTCCTCATATTATATATTATATACTCTCCGGCCCGTATAACTAATCCCGTCCTTATAACCCGTTATATCCTGTATATTACTCATATTATATATTCAGGGGCGTAACTAGACGCCTCAGGGCCCGGGTGCGAGAATCTGTTAAGGGCCCCCCCCACCCCCTCACCCCCCCCCCGCAAAAAACATGATTTTTACCCAACAATTATTTTTCAACTAATTCAACAAATTCAATTTACATATTGAATCATATCTGTAAAAAAATCAAAGAAAAAGGGGGCGCATGTACAAAGGGCATAATCCAGGGGTGTCCAAGTTTTTTCTGCAGTGGGCCACTTCATCAGAATTGTATACGTGCGCGGGCCGCACTCATTTTCACTGTGACAAAAAATATGGCCTTTAATAAAATATGCAGATTAAAATAAAGTAAAATGACACAAAACCTTTACTCTTCCTCTCACTGATTTCTGGGCCTTGAAAGTTTTGCGACTACAAATTCAGGATTCCCTAGATTTATTCTAGGGATGAACTAAAATGAAAATTCTGGACCAAAACATTCAGGGTTCACTTAGCCAAAACCGAAAATGACCCCCACCTTTAAAAATAATAATAAAAATAATAAACAGTCCCATCATGCCTAGGTTCCAGCACTTACACATCCATCCAGTAAATGCTGGAACCTAGGCATGATGGGACTCTGATTGCTATTAGCAATCACACTCCTATCATGCCAAGTCAGCCAATACACGCTGGTACAGGATGGCTGTAAGTGATGTGCAGACCCCATACTGCTGGCAGCATCAATACACAAGGGGGGCAGCTAGCCAGGTTTCAGCATGTACTGGCTGACTTGGCATGATAGGAGTGTGATTGCTAACAGTAGTCACAGTCCCATCATGCCTAGGTTCCAGCACTTACACATCCATCCAGTAAATGCTGGAACCTAGGCATGATGGGACTGTGATTGCTGTTAGCAATCACACTCCTATCATGCCAAGTCAGCCAGTACATGCTGGTACAGGGTGGCTGTAAGTGCAGACCCCATACTGCTGGCAGCATCACTACACAAGGGGGGCAGCTGGCCAGGTTTCAGCATGTACTGGCTGACTTGGCATGATAGGAGTGTGATTGCTAACAGCACAGTCCCATCATGCCTAGGTTCCAGCACTTACACATCCATGCTATCACACACACACACACTCATTTATTCATATAATTATTAATTCACAGATTCATTCCCTCAATCACACACACTCATTCAAACACCCTCCCCACCCCCTTACCTGCACTGCATCTCCCTTCGATGCCGCTCACAGACTTCAGCAGGGGGCGCGGCCTCCCTCTGCCTTCTCTGCTAAAGCACAGAGGAAGTAGGAAGTCACGTGAACTCCGCTTCCTCTGTGCTGTCCAGAAGACCCTCCCACAAGTAAGTAGCAGGGCTTGAGGTGCGGCTCGTGTAAGATCGGTTGCCCTGGCTGCCGATCTTACGCGGGCCGCACCTCGAGGTCTCGCGGGCCGCATTTGGCCCTCGGGCCGCATGTTGGACGCCCCTGCCTTATTTAAAAAAAAAAAACTTAAAAAAGATTTCGGGCGGCCCCTTGGCTTGGGCCCCCCTGCCGCCGGGGCCCGGTCGCAGTCGCGACCCCTGCGACCCCGGTAGATCCGCCACTGTATATATTATATACTCTCCCCTGTATAACTAATCCTGTCCTTATAACCCGTTATATCCTGTATATTCCTCATATTATATATTATATACTCTCCCCCATATAACTAATCCCGTCCTTATAATCCGTTATATCCTGTATATTCCTCATATTATATATTATATACTCTCCCCCCCGTATAACTAATCCCGTCCTTATAACCCGTTATATCCCTGTATATTCCTCATATTATATATTATATACTCTCCCCCCCGTATAACTAATCCCGTCCTTATAATCCGTTATATCCTGTATATTCCTCATATTATATATTATATACTCTCCGGCCATATAACTAATAAATAATGTTTGTAAAAAGCGGCTGTTCCACCGACTCTCTGCCTCTGTAACTAAATGCAGCTTTAGGAAAATCTTTCCAGAACAAATTCTGTAAAGTTAAAGTGAAATTTGGCCTCATTCATGTTTTTTGCCTGGAACATGTAATTGAGGCACTGATAGGTTGTTGCCATAGAAACAGAAAAAGCTTCTGAAACATTTCCCTTTTGTGATTAAACCTTCAGAGGGAAGAATACGACGACAGATCTGCTGGGCGTTATCTGCTTAACGTGTTACAGCACAAGTCATGCTTCGTGTCAGCGGAACAGCAGCTTTTATAAGTTCTTCACATGTGAAATATCTATTACTTCTATTTTAGAAATGTTATGATTTATAAGAAAAATATATATTTATCCAAAATGGAAGTCTGAGAAAATACTCACAAAAGCAGCTGATGAAGCAGCGGACGGAGAGTATTGACCTAAATCTGTCAAAATCAATCAGCGCTGGTCGATGGCACGCGGGCAACGCCTGGGGGAACCAAAATCTATACGTATATAAATCTATACGTATATAAATGTATACGTATGTAAATCTATACGTATCCGGAGCGGACTGTTTCAGCTCAGATTTGCTGCGGTCCGTGGCTGAATGCGGCAGAACCAGCACAACAATTATTGGGGTCCTGATATATATAATTATACATATCATATATATATATATATATATATATATATATATACACATATAGATATATATTATATAATGATAGCTCTACGAGGCTTATATATATATATATATATATATATATATATATATATACACATGCTTTATATAAGATACTATCCCATATATATATACACATGCTTTATACTTTATATATGATACTATCCCGTATATACATATACATGCTTTATGCTTCATATATGATACTATACTATATATATATATATATATATATACATGCTTTATACTTTATATATGATACAAACCCGTATATATATATATGCTTTATGCTTTATATATGATACTATCCCGTATATATATATATATATATATATATATACACACATGCTTTATACTTTATATATGATACTATCCTGTATATATCCTCCCCGATATCCCTTTTTCCTCCCCTGATATAAAAACTATCCCCTTTAATCTGTGTGACTGCATCCAAACCCCAGTGTGCCGACAGATCCGCCATACCTCCCAAAAGCCCTGTTTTCGGCAGGACAGTCCCAGTGAATGGGAGCGTGTTTGATTTAAGTCCATCTATTGATTGTCTCGGGTCGGATTTAAAGCGTCTCCGTTTGAAGCGAGGGGAGTTCTGGCGCCCGCACAGGAGTCTCTAATTAGAGAGTTTGGCCGCCATAGATGTCCCCGGCGGGGGTCATTGAGACCGATTCTTAGTTCAGTTTAACAATCAATCAAAGAAGCAGATTATCCCACACAAAAAGATGAACCCCCCCGTGCCCCCCGACTCCGTGCAGCGCAATGGGGGGGCAGTCTGCAGAATATTTCACAAAGAAACCCTCTGCAGAGCACCGGACGGCCCCATAGATTCTACGTGAATCGTATCTCTGCCCTTATATAATAATATATATAATAGCATGCCATACGGTAACGCACAGAAAGCCACCGCCTGGTGGCGGATCGGACCCATTCCACCTGACTAGTCTTCACTGTGTCTGCTCCTCTACCACTTCTGCTGGGAGGCTGTTCTACTTATCCCCCACCCTCTCAGTAAATTCAAACTTTAGAAGATAATTTAATCGCAGAAACATTAACAGCCTTTTTAGGATAAAAGGATCGATCTGTGCGGCGCGGGGTTCAGGAGAGGACTGCGGGGAGCAGCGTCTGATTTGCTGATTGCTTCGATTATTCCTCCCCGCGTGGGTCACTTCCGCACGTGGCTCGGTGACACCGGGGGGCAGTTTTTCTGCCTGTCCGTACCCCAGGAGGCAGGGAACTGGGTCCTCATTGGTCACACCAGCAAATGTAGGACAGGGAGGGCAAAACATGGCACACGCTAACTCCCATGGTACTCAGGCAGCCTGCAGGACGGCTGAGCATTGTGAGAGTAGCCGGTAAGTGCAGCCCTTCATCCTTCCGAGATCGATAAACGAGAGCCGCTCATCGGGTAATAAAAACAACTATTATTCTGCTGAGAGAATTCCGAGAGAAATGCGCTAAATAACACCGGGAGTTATGTCGAGGTCCGTAGATCAGTGTGCGGGGGGGGGGGGGTTAGGGTTGGGGTACTTGGCAGGTACATTGTGCAGGACAGTCCCGATTTTGCCCCGCTGTCCCGGCGAGCTCTAGCGGGATTCAGGTTCTGGGACACATGCGCAATAGCGCTGCCAGTTTGAGTGACATTCTACCTCCCAAGCCCCTCCCCCAGTTTTCTGGGGTAGAAGTTGGGGGGGTGCTATGGCACACACAGGGTTAAATGCTAGTGTCACCTCCTGGAAGCTCAGGAGCTCGGCGTTGGCCAGCGGTGAGACCATCTCTGCCCGGGACCGGATCCAGACCCGCAAATTCCTTCCACTTGGAACTGGCCAAAAAATCACGTAAGGGATTTCAAGAAAAAGCAGAGAATTTCCTATCCGGAGGAGAGCAAAATGCGGGGGCTGCGAACGGGCGGGGGCTGCGCATGGATCGGGGGCTACGAAGGGGCGGGGCTGCGGAGGCTGCGCAGGGACGGCGGGCTGCAGTGGGGTGGGGGCTGCAGAGGGACGGCGGGCCGTGGAGGGGCTGAGGCTACTCGTTAGAAGGAAATTATTGGTCGGATTAAAGGGGTTTCGTTTCCTTCCGATCCCCGATAAGATTTTACGGCCGCGATGTTCGGGATGCTGAACCCAAGAGGGGGCATTTCTGGCAGAAGAGGTGTGACGGTGCGATAGACGGCAGGGCAGCCGCCGGCACGAACCTGATGATGCCGACATCCTATCCCATAGACCCAGCATGATTAAATACTGAGAGGGTGGTGGATAGGTGGAACAGTCTCCCAGCAGAGGTGGTAGAGGGTAATACAGCGAGGGGATTAAACATGCATGGGATAGACATACGGCTCCTGAATCTAAGCTGCGACCGGCGGGTGGTTACGGTTCGAGTCGTTACAGCAGGAGAGTTTCTGTTGGATTATAAAACGTTCTTCTTACCTGCAGAAGGCGCCCATGGTCTCCACGATGTAGCATTGCCCCCCGTTGTGGCAGTACGCGGGGTAAATGTCGCACAGCGACTTACAGGAATTGTTGCGTTTAACGTATCCGTTCCTGCACTCGGTGCTGTTGTCCCCCGATGACGTCTGCGTGGAATCTTTGTTGATATCGGGGTGGATCTTGGGGTGCAGTTCCCCCCCGTACAGAATGAAGGTTTGATGCGGGACGTGCTGCCGGCTCGTCGGCCTCTCTTCCACCATCGCTGTCTTGACCTTGGGCGCCTGAGTAGCGTCCTTGGCAGCTCTACCAGTCTCCGGCCCCCTAACGCTCACGCCGTCATCCTTCAGGTCGTCGGGCTCCTCGGTTTCGTCGTCGTCCTCGTTGTCCACATCGTCGTCTCCGTCTGCGTAGAACGAGGTGGTGGGATAGAAGTACGAGTCGTCGAAGGGTGAGATCTCTTCTTCGTAAAGGTCCGGCTCCCTGGGTGGGTGTCTGCCGTGGAACCTCTTCGTGGCGTCCCCGCCGGGGAAGTGTCCTAGAGGTCCATGTGCATCTAAAGAGTCATAGTAATCGATATCTATGAGGTCGGTGACCGGCTGGTGGAACGGCGGATCGGACGGCTTCACTGGGTTTATGGGTGGAAGGCTGGAGGAGAGAGGACCTCCGGGAGTCCCCATCGCGATGTCGCTGCTCCCTTGGGCTCCTCGCCCAGCAGATCGACTCGAAGCTCCTTCTAAAAGTCCGTCGGGCTTTCCTGCTTCGGAGCTCTCCTCCTTTTTGGACCTCTCTGGTTCTGGTCCTGACGGGGGCTGCAGGGACGTTTCTCTGGAGACTTGCAAGAGGTGGTCGATTTCCGCGGAGTCTGGGCTGAGGGCCTTGTCCGTTGAAGGCCTCGGCAGTCCTTTGCTCCATGGAGCGGTGGTTCTGGACGGGGAAGCGGTGGCTCTGTCCAGAAACTCCTCCTCCGTCCACTGCTTGCCCGCAGAGCTTGTGTCTGTGATCTGACCGGCCGGCATCCTGACGTGGGGGTCTCCGCTCCCGGAGTCCTCCTGGCTGTCGGCGACCGAAGCCGCCCCGCGTTTCACCGGCTTCTTTCTCAACTCAATGCCGCCGGCTTCTCGACGAGCCGGCCAAATCAACCCAGTGACGGACTCCACGCCGCGGTGCTCCCCCGAGTGTGAGCGTGTTGGGAGATCACACTCCACGCAGAGCGGTGACTCTCGTTTCGGCAGAGTTACCCCGGTGGAGGGGTACTTCATGGGGCTGCCTGTACTGGAGAAGCCGTTGTCTTGGTCGGATGCCGTGGTAGAAGATGTTCCATCGACAGGTCCTGTTTGCTGCGACCTTAATGCTTCGTTGTCCGAAAATGCTCCAGGACCCCGTTCCAGATCCCTGTCAGATTCATCTACCCATCTGTCTGCGTCTGCGGCTGGTTCCGTGCTGGACGTACCGACTTGAGCACCGGAACTCGGGATCCCGGTGCCGTTAACGGGGTCTGAAGACGAGAGAAGAGACAAATCAGCAAATACCTAAAGCACTGGCATTTAACGAGGTCACGGCGTGCCCAGCTCACGCGACGATCACACTAACGAAGCCCTTTGATTCACGTTGGGGGAGAAGCCAGTGAAAAAAAAGCCAACGATTTAAAAAAACAACAACAATTGTCCCCAAAAAAGCTCATTGTATGAAAAAAACAAGCGGTTAAAGATGCCGTTCCACCGACTCTGCGGAATCTAACGGTTTATAAATAATAATAATTATTATTATGAGAAACATCGCTCCTGCGCAGACTTTCCCAGGATTCATTCTTTCATCGTCTCCAATTTTGCCTCATTTATAGATTTTTTCAGGGAACGCTTAACTGTCACATGACACAAAACCAGCCGCTGATAGGCTGTTGCCGTAGAGACTGAAAACATTTTTTTTAATGTCATTAAAGGATCGGAGCAGAGAATGAGACGACAGGCCGGCTGAGGGTCTCAGGGAGCGGAGCGGCCGCTTTAACGGCTTCAAATATTCACTATTTTCATTATTTTTGTTTTTGAGGTTTTATTAGTAATGAGTTTGTGTGTTTTTAGCCCATTATGCCGGGGGGTCTCTAACCCTCCGAGTCTTGAACCGGTTACAGGTACACAGGAGACGAGGAGGTCTGTTGCATGCTGGGAAATTTGTTTTGGTTTATATGGCGCCAACATATGCCACAGCGCTGTACAGCGGGCCATTTGTCTTAATAAGAAGCAAAAGAACAGAAACAAAATATCCCCAAATTTCTATTTCCTTTGCCAATAATTTGTAATTTTATAAACTGTAATTATCAGTAAAAGTGAATAAATTAACGTTATTCTAATAATCTTTAAACGGGTTTTAGGGTCCGAGGAGATAATTTGGTTCAAATCCTCCTAATGAGTCATTAACCCCTGAGGGTCAGACTCACCCCCGCCCATTAACCCTTTAATAGCCTATTGGTTCTAATAACAGTCGTTATGGAAACCGTGACTGGTCAGGAGGTGAAGATACTCTGAATGGAGTCACCTGCGTTTAAGTGTGTGGGGTGTGAGGGGCCCTTGGAGTGTGAGGCGGGGTGTGAGGAGCCCTTGGAGTGTGAGGTGGGGTGTGAGGGGCCCTTGGAGTGTGAGGCGGGGTGTGAGGGGCCCTTGGAGTGTGAGGCGGGGTGTGAGGAGCCCTTGGAGTGTGAGGCGGGGTGTGAGGGGCCCTTGGAGTGTGAGACGGGGTGTGAGGAGCCCTTGGAGTGTGAGGCGGGGTGTGAGGGGCCCTTGGAGTGTGAGACGGGGTGTGAGGAGCCCTTGGAGTGTGAGGCGGGGTGTGAGGGGCCCTTGGAGTGTGAGGCGGGGTGTGAGGAGCCCTTGGAGTGTGAGGCGGGGTGTGAGGGGCCCTTGGAGTGTGAGACGGGGTGTGAGGAGCCCTTGGAGTGTGAGGCAGGGTGTGAGGGGCCCTTGGAGTGTGAGGCGGGGTGTGAGGGGGCCTTGGAGTGTGAGGCGGGGTGTGAGGGGGCCTTGGAGTGTGAGGCGGGGTGTGAGGGGCCCTTGTATATATAGACGAAGCCAAACGCACCGAATATCGGGGGTTTTCGGATTTTTCTTGTTTTCTAAGGCAAAAGATGGCAGATTCTGCTGGGATTTACCCCTTTTCTGGGCAGTTATTGGCGGAGACCCCCAAAATGCCAAACGTACCCCTCAGGTAGCCAACCTAATAAACAGGGCGAAGATTAACCCTTTCACTGCCAGGTACAGCTAATGGTGTCAGCCGGTACCGATCCGGCGGCACGGGGGGCTCGGTACCTTCCCGGTGCATCAGACGCACGGCAGGGGGGCTTGGTACCGCTACAGCTACAGGCAACGGATATTGGGGGATGCATGCAGGGAAGGGGTTAATAGGGGTGTTAATTGGGCAGAAAACATTGAGGGGCATCTACCCCGCAATCCATGAGTAGAACCCCCAGTAACCTGCCCCAGAATCTGACAGCTAAATGGTTAACGGATCTGACAGCAGCCCCTCCGTCTAACGCATCGCTGGGTGGACTGTGGCCCCCAGGGGACCCGGCACGGAACCCACACTGCGACATGTTCCGATCGCGCAAACATACGCCAGATCGCAGCAGATCCTTAGACCTACCTGCAGAGATCCCTCCGGGGCCGCTGAGAATCGGTGCAGAGAGCAGAGCCGCCAGGATCCAGCGAGTGATAGGGGAATCCATGGTGGGTACGATCTGGGCATGTGATCTGCTGCAGGAGGCTGGCGGGAGGGGGTTAATCAGAGATCCCCTGCAGGATCCCGAAACAGAGAGCAGGAACGGGCTGCAGGGACATGCTGTGGCCGCAGCCCGGTGCCCCCTACACGCCCGGTGCCCCCTCTGCCAGTGCCCGGGGTCCTCTCCCCCCCACTGCAACTCCGGTAACAGCCCACGGCCCCCCTCTCCAACCTGCTGTCCTTTCTCAGGTACCCAGGGTTCTCTCCCTTTAGCCCGGTGGCCCCTGCGTCTGTATCCCGGTGGCCCCTGCGTCTGTATCCCGCCTCACACAGCCCAGCACTGCCGCTGCCAGAGTGTAATCCTTCGCAGGCAGATGGAGGGTGGGGAGAGGGGCTGAGGATGGATGGAGGAGGGGGCTGTCTGCGGGGGGCTTTGGACCATCTCTACCCTCCACCGACCGCCTTCTCCGCGCTAATCAATTGCTCTTTAATTAACCGCCAATTACTGCTCCCGGTTTACGGCCGCAGCTCGCCTGGGAGGGCAGCGAATTCACCTCGGCCAACCCCGGGTGTGCGGGGAGCAGAAATGCCTCAGCTGTCCGTCTGTGGGGGTAAAGCGGCTGCCCCAGAAGCCGCGGGACCCCCGTGATCCGAGATATCTCTGCAGCGAGGGCTCCGCAATCCCAGCGTCCGTCACAAATATGCAGATTGCAAGCTCTTCAGCCCAGAACCGTCAGACACCTGGCCCTGGGGTCACTGATGCTCCAACTACCACCGTACGGGTTCCCGGGGTCGCACCTCTGCCCCTCGGGTGTTACCGGTGGTCCGAGGGGCAGTTGATTCACCCCCACCTGCTCCATCACACATCTGCATTAATAGGGGCTGAGGGTGCTGGGGCAGGAAGGTATTTGCCCCTCATCATACCCCCACCATGCCCCTCATCATACCCCCCACCCTACCCCCCACCATGCCCCTCATCATACCCCCCACCCTACCCATCATCATACCCCCCCATCCCACATCATACCCTCCCACCATGCCCCTCATCATACCCCCCCACCCTACCCCTCATCATACCCCCCCCATCCCACATCATACCCTCCCCATCATACCCCCCCACCATGCCCCTCATCATACCCCCCCACCATACCCCTCATCATACCCCCCACCATGCCCCTCATCATACCCCCCACCCTACCCCTCATCATACCCCCCCACCCTATCCCTCATCATACCCCCCACCCTACCCCTCATCATACCCCCCCATCCCACATCATACCCTCCCACCATGCCCCTCATCATACCCCCCACCCTACCCCTCATCATACCCCCCCACCATGCCCCTCATCATACCCCCCCACCATACCCCTCATCATACCCCCCATCATACCCCCCACCATGCCCCTCATCATACCTCATCAAATAACCTCCTTATATTTTCGCAGTGGGATTCAGATTCTGCCCCACAAGGTCTCTTCTTCCGGCCGCGGGGCCCCCGAGGAGCGTCCGCCACGCAGACACCGGCAGACAGACAGCGGCAGACACCGGCAGACAGACAGACGGGGTCATTTATACTAAAATACGATATAGAAACCCGGAACCTGACGGCAGATCGGCCCCCGTTGGCCCCCCAATCTAAAGACTGAAACTTTAATCAGTCGTTGGTCTCGTCTTAGATTCAGGAGCCGTATGTCTATCCCATGCATGTTTAATACCCTCACTGTATTACCCTCTACCACCTCTGCTGGGAGGCTGCTCCACTTATCTACCATCCTTTCAGTAAAGTAGAGCTTAGAGTCTGGGAGGCAGGAAGTTGGGTGAAGTTCAATGTTGTGAAGACTCAGCGTGAAGATTCATTAACAACAAACAAAGCCTCCAACGCAGCAGACGCTCGCAGACTCCGCGCCCCCACGCAGCTGGCAGAAGAGCTGACAAGCGGCACCACCACTTGCCGAACCGACAGGTAGCAGTCCGTGGGGGCCAAGGAGTGGAGGCCGGGTGAGCTGGTGCTGATGGCAGCGAAATGCGTCGGGTAAGCGGCTGGATGGGCTTTTCCAGCATGGAGACCCCGCAGTTCTGAGCGTCGCCGCGGGAATCGTGGGGCAGAAACCCTGTTTATTGGCCGGAGGGACTACAGGGGGCTCCGATCCGCCATCCGCCAAGTCAGTCTCTTTGGTGGGTAGTGATCTCCCCCGGGAGCCCCCCCATCAGAAACCGAGGGCTCGTGAGTGGCCCCCGTGGATCGACTCTCTCCGGCAAAATGAACTGTTTGCAGCTGGACCTCCTGACGTGGGAGGGGGCAACTGGGCTAGTGGGGTATTAAGGGGCAACTGCAAGCAATACAGGGCCCTTCATTAACAAGATGCTCCCCACAAGGGGCAGGAGGACGGGGCCCTATGTGGCCCCCAAAATGCAAAGCTTCTCATACTCGGCATCACTATACCGCGCCGTGCGGGCATCAGTGGGGGGGGGGCAGGTGGTTCTGCCCCCGGGGGTCTGCGGGGATCACGCTGGGCGGTGCGTGGCCGACCGCATTTTGCTGCACAGCTACGCGGCGAGACAATTCCGTGGGTCACGTGGCTTCTTCCTCCCCACAGCAGGGGGGGGAGAGTAAAGGAATCTGCCTGGGAACAGGTTGGAGGCAACTGCCCCCTCCCCACGGGCAGATACAGGGGGGGCACTGAATGCTAGAATACATCAACCCCACCCCTCCCCCGGTATAAAGACAGATACCGGGGGGGGGGGTTTATACGGTGGATTCGGGGCAGATAGGAGGGGTAAGTGCAGCATAAAACCCCCCAGAGCTTCCCTGGGACCCCCGGCAGGATTCGGGGACACGATGAAGCCGCCACCATTAACCCCTTACATGTCAAACCACGCAGCCATAAGAACCCCAACCCTCTTTATTCCGCAGTTAATGTCGGTGAGAGGGCATCATCCCCTGACCTCATGCAGGTGCAGTCTGACATCACTGCATGCTGGCCACACCCACCGCGTCAGCCCAGACGTAACCAATGGGGGTCACCCCAAGTCCGCGGTGCCCGGAGAAAAAAAAGATTAAAGGGGATCCGTGTCACCTGTGGTCAAGTAGAGACTTCCGCAGCCTCCGCATCATAAAGAATGTCCCCGGGGGTCCGAAGGAGAAGAATATGATGGCGTCGGCTCCAGACTGTGTGACCCCAGAATCTGCCCCTTCACCCCGAGACTGGGGTAAAAACCCGGAGAATCTGCCCATTCAGCCCCAGTTTTTTTAAAATGGTGTTATCACCATAGTAACCAATGCAACATTCCTGCTGATTGGAGCTTTCCGCTAGTTGCTATGGTGATGAGATCACGTTTTAAACCTTGGAACAGGATCTGTTTCTATGCGTTACCTCCGCCCCGGAGACGGTATTCATCCGGTAACATAAAGGGTTAATTCTTCTTCCTCAGTAATAAAATACAGAATTATTTGCATTTCAGAGAAATTGGCCCAAAAAAGAAAAAATGAAAATTACGTTTTCTGACAACTCGAAAAAGAAAAAGTGAATTATTCAAAGAAAAGAATATTTATTCTCCCAAATTTATAAAAAAACATGAATTTTCCTGGATTAATTAATAAATTGGCCCAGATTAATAAACAATTTCCTACAGATTAATAAAAAAAAAGCAATAAATTCTCCCGGATTAATACATTTCCTGGATTTTAATAAATACATTTCCTGGATAAATCTCCCAGGTTGAGTTGGTTTGGTACGGGGGGGGGGGGGGGGGCGGGGTCTCGTTTCATGTCGTTTGGGGTCTTTTTCCTATTCTGTCCAGAGCTGTGCGGACCGCCATTCACTGCCTGGGAGACAAAGGAGCTTCGGGGGGGCTACGGGGAGCGGGGCAAAGAATCCCGTGAGAGAGATAATAGAATGGGAAGTGGAGACGTTATGGGGGGCTTTGGATGAAAGGGTTAAATATATATATGTGCAGGAGACCCCGATGGCGTCTCTCCAGCCAGCGGTTTAATTGCATAAAACAACAAACATTAAAGCAGCTTTTTTTTTGGTTTCTATGGCAACAGCCTATCAGCGTCACGTGATAATTAAAGGGGCCCCGGCTGCTTTTCATATTCAGGACCCTGGAAATATTAACCCTTTAATGGCCAACTGTGAAGATTTTAGCAGCGTCTCGCCAAACGTGTCACCCAAATGTCTCTAATGCCGGTCGTCATGGCAACGTTGTCATTATTTAAAGATACACTTAATAGTCACCTGCATTCAAGCAGCGACATCAACCGTACATACTGGGGGTCTATATATGATCCCAGCGGGGGGGGGTCAGACTGCGTGACCCCCACAATCTGCCCCAGAGTGAGGGGTAAAAACCCTGACAGGAAACGTCCATCCGGTCCTGCAGGGCTCCACGGTCTCCGTTTCCCGTGAGATTTCCCGGCAGTAAATCGGTGTTTCGCACACTAAGAGCCGGTACCGGCCCGAGCTGCCGGCAGACGCCCCGCACGGAAAGCCGGCGATACATTTTGTGACTTTCTGGCATCCATGTTTATTTGCGCGAGAACCGGTTCCGGGCGGGGAATATTTTCGGGTGAGACGGTTATTGTCGCTGAAGAAAAAGTTATTGGCGGGACGGGTCCGACTCTCAGCAGGGTTGGCCTTTCTAATGCTGCGTTTAGTTAAAAAGCAGGTGGAACTGCAGCTTCACCCACAAACGACTCGTCTCCTTAACTCTTTCCTCCCCGCGGGGTTCCCTTACATCATGAAATATCGCGAGGAACGACCATTCCTGCAAACTCTGCGGTAATTCGGGAATTATCAGGGGCGTAACGTATAGAAATGGAATGCTCCAATCAGGAGAATCGTTTTGTTGCTATGGTGATAAGGCCAGGATCTCTTTTGATGCATTACTGTATATATATAAATGTATCTGGACGATCTGCCGCAGAGTCTCCCCGTATTACCCCAACCTCAGGGCAGGGTGAAGGGGCAGATTCTGGGGTCACACAGTCCGGAGCGACTCCTATTTATTC